>QPKB01000002.1:77963093-78228276 GCA_003546025.1 Camphora micrantha
CTCATTGATAACACACCATCTGGAGTAGAGTTGCTCACGGAAACAACAATGTTTCCCATGTATCTGGTAGAGAGCTTAGAAGAAATAAAGCTTGCATCTCCTATCAAGAACATCTTCATTTGTAGCCAGCTCATTCACAATGCATTGAAAATCATTAATGTGATCTTCAATTTTACCATGCCTTCTTGAATATTCTATGTTCGCAAGCTCTTCTTTAGAAAAAAAAGTTTGTTCCACGGTGGTTATCTTCTCATATCTTTATTTCTAACTTCTACCAAAAGGGTCTCGCATTGATTTCATATGACACGGATGAAATATGCTGTTTTCACCCACTATCTAATGTGACCAATGGTGCGTTTCTATTGCATCTTTTTCCAATCTGGATCAGGCAAACTCTTTTGGTTGGGTTTCAACCCCCTCAATTGGGATCATAGAGGTATTTGCAATAGAGGATGTCCTCCATCTTAAGTTTCCAAATCAAACAATTTGTATGGCCCAATTTGATCATGGCAGTGCTCACAGTGTTATTTTCCATCTTAATTAAATAATCAAGAAAGATAAACAACTTTCACTAATCTCATTTCTACAACACGCTATAGGTCTCGTCACCACAAGCATGCTGGAAGAAACAGATCTGAAATCCGACTCTGGATGGCTCCAATATCGCAGAAAACTGTTTTGTGCGCCAATCTCCGATTTATCAAAACTTTCTAATTGGACCATCAAAGTTGTTCAATCTTCTTCCACAACTACATATATCTGCTTGTAACGGAGCAGGCCAAAATGGACTCTTTCGATCTGAGCTTTTGAATGATCAAGATATCGCGAGAACAATTCTCACACAGTCACGGTCGATTTCCCGGTCAAACCCATATTGACCGTATGTTTGTCTGCTGATCTAATTGCTGATGGGCAGTTTTCTAACCCGTAACTACGGCTTGGCCTGCAACAAGTCGCCTGAATTCTTCCCAAACCGAACCAGAAACGAACAGCATGCTGGGCTGGGCAATCCGTAGCACTGCAGGTCAAAAACGACGACGGCCAAACCGAAATGAAAGCGAATCGTCCATTTCGGACAGCTCTACCGGTTTTGTACCCAGAACGCTGGTCCATCTTCCTCCTCAAGGATCCGAAAGCACTCTGTTTCTTCGCCGAGAAGGAGTGATGGCCGGCGACGATCAGAATTGATCCTTTTGCCGCGGAGGCGGCGGGCTGCTCCGATGACAGAAGAAAAACCGATCAGAGCAGCAAGTTAGTCTCATGGAACCTAATCTCTCCCAGTCAGAATCTTGTCGTCTTCTTCGATGCTGCAGCATGCGAATCCAGATCAAATCAGGATTGTTCTTCAAATCTGAACAGAAATTGCCAAACCCCTGTCCTGAAGAACTCGGATCTCTTTCCAGACGGTTCTGCAATCTTAGATGACTTGCTCTGTACAATGCATCCTTCAAAACCAGTCCCAGAGCCCTGCAACTTCTTCTTCGAGATCTCCCCTGAACGGAAAACCGTGATCAGTGTGGCCCTCTCGAGATCGAAACCCGCTCCTATTTCTTGCAACGAAGATTCCATGTGGCAGAAAGAAGTTTTGGAGAAAAAACCTTGAAAAACCAGCCGTCGATGCAACGTAGCACAATCAAACCCTATAGAGCCCTATGCTCTTGTAAACCACTTACTGTATGCGTGTATTGCGGAAAATATTAAATTAGCGATCGAAAAACAATCACCACACAAGAACAAGCAATCATACCACAAAAAAATTTGCGTGGTCGGCAAACTTGCCCAACTCAATGAGAATTAAACCACTCTGACTCACGCACAATAAGACCTGGCTCCGATACATCAACATGGTATCAGAACTGCTTGGGTCTGTAGGTGAGGATAGTAATGCGGTTTCGCAGTGCTTTATTATATCTATTTGGGCCTCACAGACTCTTCTTTCTTTTCTCTTTTTTACTACCCATTAGTTATGAAAATGTACCTGATGAGTTATACGAAAAACTGCATAGCTGATATGATATGAAGTACATTTTTCAGCCCCCCATTCCTTTCACCTCTCTGAAAATGTACCAATTTTCAAATTTAAAAGCTCAAAAATTTCAGTATGAAAGTATATTGAGAAGTATTGGCGTTAGAAATTCTATGCGTCAAACATCATGCATTATTAATTGTCATTTTTAAAATTTAAAAATGTCAATTGTATGTGGGACCCAACTCTTACATCTCAGGGAAAAAAATTGGAGTTACGTGTACACTAGGAGGGCCTTATTTTGAGAGATTTTCTATAGGCAAAGACCCATTTTCGAGACCACTCTTTTTTTCTAAGTCAAAGTCTCGTAGGATTGAGACACCGTGTGCACTTGGCTTTTATGTTTCCTCAATATAATCTCATTGTCATTTCTTCTCTCAATAACAATCAAGTGTCCTTCGTCATTCATGCATTTTTCAATTTCATCAATGACCTCTTCTAGAAAAACTAAGACTGACCCGATCTAGTGGGCCGCTAGCACTGACAAACTCAAAAGGAGCCAATTGCAAGATTGATGGAATCTTTAAGATAAATAGTGATCACAAAGTAAACATGCTGATCGTGCAAGATATCAAGAGAAAACAACGGTTTTTTTTAATGATTTTAAATGTTAACAATTGTATGATCCCTCACCTCACCCAAGTCTACTTCCTCACTAGAGAGAAGATGGGTACCAGAAAAAAAAATACAATCCTATGATCCTTACCAAGCGTTTTAGTTATAAGAGATTCTATATATGGAGGGAGAGTTGGTAAGAGAGATTAGGAATATTAATATAAACTGGATATACTTATATTATGACAAATTAAATAGCTGAAAACATAAATTGAATGTAAATTGCATACATGATTCCATGACGAATGTTAAGATTTTGCAAGGATCCCTTTGTTGAACGGCTTTGCTTTATTCGGGGAATTATTACACTCCAATTTTTCTTCTTTACTACCTGATATATCAATGGAAAATTGGTGAATGGAGTTGTAATAAGCCTTTAATCCCTAAAGCGTTGTATGAAGGATTTTCTATAAGAATCTCTCCTAGGGCTTATTTGTGTAAGTAAAAGGATTTCCAAAAGAACGGCCAATTCCCGCTATTCTTTCTTGGAAAAAAATATCTTCAGTTAATATTCGATGATGAAACAAGCCACATAAGAAAATTAAGAAGTGTATAGACCAAAAGGGGAATTTCCGCTTTCACAGATGCACAAATGCACCCTAAAAGGATTTTAGAAAGCATTTACTTGCGTATCTGAAATTAGTACTTTTCTTAATACCAAGGTTATCTCATGAAAAGATACATATTAAATGATGTGGAAATCCTCTGTAGCTTGGGCGTTCAAATGAGTACCATGACCTCACTGGGCGTAGTCATGTGGGCCACAATCCCTAAGTCCAACACAGAAAAGTCTTCAGTTTCTGTATTCCACACACAAAATAAAATTACCTTAATAAAGATAAAATATGAGGGAATAATACTTGGTGTGCTTGCACAAGGATTCGATTTTTATGTGATGACTTCAAGTTTCGCGCTGTCTATGTCCTAGTTTGCATGCTCTAGTTTAATGGCTATGTTCAGCGGGCCAAAATAAAATGTTTCAGTTCAGACTTCTTTAGAGAGAGAGAGAGAGAGAGATAGATGGTCTTAGCTTGGTTTTCCATTCTCAGGCATTCACTTGCTCTTTACAATTTTACACAACTCCCATCTTATTTATATTAAATTTTTGCCCGCAATAACCTTTCCGTTTTAGTCTGGATCTCTTACATAAATGAAAAGAAGAAATTCTTGCCCAATACAAGTCTTGAGATTCGTTTTGACCAATTTTGATGTTAAATAAGTGCGCTACACCTTAGTTTCTCAGCTATCTTGTGAGTTCCAAGTCCCTACCTCGGGGGATCTGAATTCTGCTTCCTTTCTGAATTTATAGATAGTTTTATCCAACTATTCTCCTCCCGACAGGTCTTACGATAAAAGTGACCCAAATTGCAAGAGAAGGTGAAAAAATTATACATATATATTATGTCGTAAAGTTTCTCTTTTTTTTTACCCTGACAAAAGGGTTGGGACCCATGAAAACAGCCGCCCATGTGAAAAAACCTTGAACAGTTAGATAAGAGTGTAGTTGCAGCAACTTGAGTTGCTTTTCTTTATCTGAAAAGAATGAATGTCCGTTAATTAACACTACATGCAGTAAGAGGAAACATGTGTAGAGCCCTTCAGCTTGGCAAGCCTGTTAACATAATAGATAGCTGATCATATGTGGTAAAAACATGCGTAGAGCCCTTCTAGATGGGGAATGAGAAGGTCTCTTTGCACATAAGGCCAGCTAAAAAAATTAGCCCTATCAGAAAATCCTAAACTTTGCCTTCTACGGGGAATTGAAAAGGTCTCACTCCACACAAATGAGATCACCTTAAAAATAAAATATGAGGGAATACTACTTGGTGCACGTACATTCGATGTTTGTCAGTTTGTGGGATGACTTCAAGTCAACCTTCTTGTCCATATCCCAGACTGGACTGGCGCACTCTATGCTTCGTACTGGAGTCTATGGGGGCCCAACTATTAACGCGTTCTACATGTGGCTTTACATACAGCCGGCCAGTGATACTTAGGAGCCGTGCTACAGAGCCTGGATTTTGTCCCGGCTCTCGCACGGCTCCCATAGACCCAAGCTTTCACCGGATCCAACAGCTTCTATGGGAGCTGTGCTAGAGCTCGGGACAAAAATCTCAGCTTGTGATACTAACATGTCTTCTCTCTCTCTCTCTCTCTCTCTAAACGGTACTAAGATGAGGCCTCTAACAATTTATTGCAGTGGTCCCCTCTCTCTCTATAAAAGAAAGAGCTTTTTACAAAAAGCCCCCTATATTTTCACAAAACCTCAAAGATACCCTAGTATTTTGTGTTTTTACATAAGCACCCCTCCATTGACTGTCAACCTTAGCGAAAAGCTGTAAAAAACAACTTGCCGTCATTTTCTCTCCCCCCTACTATTTTACCCCTTATATTTATTGAAAAGCTGAAATGACATATTTAACCCTATTAGTCAAGAATTAGCTCATACTCTTGCCATTGCTTTCTCTCCATTAGTTAAGAGTCACACCTCCTCGCCTGATGAAATGGAATTCAGGCAATTTTTGCCCACAAGTTATATGTTTCTATTTTGGTACTACTAGATTTTGTGATATTTCACACATTGAAGTTGGATTTTTTCTAACCATTCATGTTTATTGCATTGAGGTGAATTAGTGATTATGGTTTCTCACTTATTTATGTAGTGACCAATTAAATATTGTTGATCATCTGATCATTTAATTCTTTCATGTAATTATTCTGTATAGACAACTACCTATAATTAGTTGTAATTGTTCTAGTTAAGTAGCCTAATTGTGGGTCACATAGGTCTGTTTTGATCTAATGGTATAACTTGATGAGGGGTGAGCTAGCTCATATGTCCATCACATGCATTTAATTATTTCTTTAATTTTTGTCTGTACGTCTTTTATTAGAAGAGTTTGAACATCCTTACATTTGCACAACATGGATAACAAGAGTTTATACAAAATGGGGATTTCTGCACTAAATGAATCACAAGAGTTTATACCAAAAAAAAAAAAAAAAAAGAAACCTATTTCTTATATGCAGACTTTCACAAAAAAGAATATATATTGATCCAGTAGTTATCCAGTGCACACATTTTTTTCATACCATGCACACCTTATAGTGGGGCTCACTTGATGATCCGTCCGAATGGACCACAGACACGGGACACCTCTGAATGATACCAGACTAAGTATTTTACACACATTTGGATGATCTGTACCATTGGATCAACGGATCAAATCTTAAAGGCCTAAAAGTTGTTGGTCGTTGATGAAGGGGTAAGGATTATTAGATGGGTTACATATTTTATACGCAAGTAGGCCCCAACCAAATAAAGAGATCCCTACTGATCCCAATTCTAAGTGGGGTCCCAGGCAGGCCCCACATCGAGGTGTGAATTTAATCTTAAATGCACACCGGATGCACTAAATAACTGCTCTATGTAGATAAAAGAGTATCTATTGAGCAACTTTTCAAAGTAGTGATCACTTCAAGAGATCCATAAAAAATTCTCCTTTTATGGCACTGAAAAAAAAAGAAATACAGCCGCAGCGATTAAGAATCAGCACATTAGAATGTGAGAATCGATAATAATTTAGAAAGCAACCATGTGTAATATAACAAAAATGTAAAAAGAAATGATGAAGATTTAGCAACTATGATAAATACCTTGAACATACTGATTAATAATGCCCAATTGACTATCACCATAAAAGAGCATCTTCTAAACACTTTTCCAAACTAACGAGTTCATCATAAAAAAGGGTAGATTTTCAAAAAATTATAAAATTCTTAGCTCATTTTCAAAGAAATACTTTAGGATTGGAATAATTCAAAACTCGAGGTCGATAATTCTATCATGAGGTAAACTGGAAACATACAACTTGAGGGCCAAATCACAGATGTCTCCTTTCGTCAGGCTAGTAATTCTTAAGCTAGTAGGGTTAAATGTGTACTTTCACTTTTCCAATAAATACAAAGGGTAAAATGGTAATAAAGAAGAAAAGAGAGAAAAGAACGGACAAGTTGATTTTAGCTACTTTGACTTAACGTTGACCGTTAATGGAGGGGTGCTTATGTGAAAACATAAATTACGAAGGTGTCTTTGAGGTTTTGTAAAATCATAGCGTGGTTTTTGTAAAAAACTCTAAAAGATGAAAAAAACACCCTACACTTGAGCTTAATTTTGCATGGTCTAGTTTAATGGCTATGCTCAGCAGGCGAAAATAAAATGGGGCCACAGGTCCACATGCGATCTGTAATATTCTATTTCCATCATCCAACCCTCCATCAAGTTGCTCAAAGCAGGTTGACTCAGCCCTTTCTTTATCTAGCCACGCGCGTATTTTTTATTTACATGGTTGGTAGGCAGGAGGCAGTAGAGCACAGTGCTTTAAGTTTCAGTTCAGACTTCTTTTTAGAGAGAGAGAGAGATAATGGTCTCAGCATGGTTTTCCATTCTCATGAGTTCACTTGCTCTTGCAGTGTGTTTAACGCCAGCCAGGTTTGCAATCTTATGCAACTCCTATCTTCTTTATATTAAATTCTTGCCTGTAATAACCCTTCCATCTTAGTCCCGATCTCTTAAATAAGTGAAACAAAAAAAGTTTCTCACCCAATACATACAGGACCAGAGATTCGTTTTAACCAATTTTGATTTTAAATAGGTGAGATATACTTTAGTTTCTTAGCAATCTTGTGAGTCCCAAACCCTACCTCAGGAGATCTAAATTCTGAATGGTATCCTCCTTGAATTTATGGACAGTTTCGTCCAATTATTTTTCTCCCAGTCCCGGCAGGCCTTTGGACACAAGTGACCCAAAGTTGCAAGAGAAGGTGAAATATTTTACTATATATGATATGACGATAATTTCTTTTCTACCCCAGCCAAAGGGGGTTGGGACCGATGAGAGCACCCACACACGTACATATGGGAAAAAGAGAGGATAATTAAGGGTCAATCTGGGTAAGAGGCAGAGTTCCACTTGGTCTCATGATGTTGATGATGATACTAATATAGTTGCAGCAACTTAAGTTGCTTTGTTTATCTGAAAAGAATGAAAGTCCCGTCATTAGAATCTACATGTCGCAAGAAGATACTTGTGTTGGGTAATTTTCTCATACGGAAATCCATAAAGAAGTCGTGCAGAATTTTGGCTTACGTCTGATTTGGGCAGTGGGCAGTGGGGATGAAAATCCCACGCTGCCTTTTATGTGCCATAACAGTTTGGTAATTTTACTTGTCAGGTAAAGTTAAGCATCAAATCAAAAGCACTTTAATTTAAAACTCCCTCCATCTTTTACAAAAAAAAAGAAGTCAAAAAGCAACTATCTTTATTCACTAAAAGACAAAAAAAACTCAATTTCCCCGTACAAAAAGTAAAAAATATTCCATCATAAACAACTAAAAATAAAATATCATCATAACCCACTTATATTTTATTCCCTCTCTTAATCTCATTTCGCCTCACTTTATTTTAAAAGTAAAATTACCAAACAGGCAAACATAAAGCCCTTGTAGATGGGAGATTGAAAAGGTCTCTTTACTTCTAAATGGGCCATGTAAAAAATTAGCTGTATCGGAATATCCTAGACTTTGACATCTTTTTAGAAATTCAATCCTAAATCACTGTGGAGTAGAAGTCAAATTATTGTAAAATTTGGCATCGTGCCAAACACGAGGGGATGTGTAAAGTCCCACATCACTTATTTGAGTGTTCGGAGACTGAGCTATATGAGTAGACTCCTCCTTATCTAGTATAACGCGTTTTCAGTACCCTAATAGGGGCCCAAAAATAAAGCCATGTGGATACGATGGGGGAATGTAAAGTCCTACATCGCGACTGGGCTATATGTGTGGACTCCTCCTTATCTAGTATAACGCATTTTAAGCGGGATGTGTGTATGATGACGGTATGCTAATCAATAGTGTGCCTCATAGAACTCCAAAAATTTCTTTATGTACCAATAAAAAAGAATAACAAGAAATGACAGGTTTGTGTACCAATAAAAAAGAATAACAAGAAATGACATGGAAAGTAAATGAAGGAAGCGACGAATTGCACATCCTTTCTTACTTGGTGCACATCCATTCATGGGACTCCTCATGGACCTTCTAGCATCTTCGCAAAATACTCTTGTCCCCTCCCTCTTTCTGCTCGACGTATAGCCCGGCTCCCACCCTGCTCGCTACGCAACTCCGCCCAACACCGATCATCGCCTGTGCCATCTCTCTCTCTCTCTCTCTTTCCCTGTCGCTGTCCTTTCCTTCAACCCGTCTCCATATCTCTCTCCCTCTTCCTCTTTTCTATATTTCTCCTTCTCCCTCATCGCCATCCCTCAATTCTGACTGTTGATATAGCATAGTGTAAAAAAGAAGATTATTTGGCAGTATGTTTTTATTTTTCGTGGGCCTCGAAATCATGATCTAAATCGTGGATAATTTAGAGGAGTCCAAACACAACTAGGGGCCCAAATTTCAACCGTAAATCCATCATGACTTTTGAGATATTTGTAAAAACGTCCACACTCTAAAATATTAATTTTTAATTTATGTAGGCCCCCTTTGCACGATCTGAACCGTTTAGATTATCTGAAGAGCCAAAAATGGTTATGGGGTGAAAGATTAGACCTTGATTGTTCATGGATTACGAGAAATTGACAAAAAAAATCTATGGTTGTTGGATCACACAGTCCATAGACTCCAAGATTCCTCTCTTCTATCAAACTTGAAACTATTTTTTGAAAATCCTCGTTGAGGATGGCTTGGTTCCAACAGAACAAAGGAATCCTCTAAATAGAAAATCCCTACCGATTTGCCAAACGTGCCCTAAGCCTTCGTGGAAAATGTCGATCTTCGATTGTTTTGTCTTGGTTGGTGGACTTAAATTAACCAGTTTGCTCCACACCTTGTACATGTGTGGAAGCGCTTAAATAAATCATTTTGCTCCACACCTTATATATGTATGGAAGAGAGGCGTGGAGGGAGGGAGGGAGGGAGATAGATGAAGTTGCTTTGGAGTTCTTAATTATGTTAGTGGTATTAGCTCATGCCCAACCAAGTTAGTAGCTTTGTACATCTATCATGTAGTCTTATATTTAAAAACACCATACAAAAGCATATCAGGTCGAGTTGCATGACTCGTAAGTCAATCTGTATTCAAAAATCTATATAACGAGAGGGATGTGAACAACCTCAACTAACTTTTTTGATTAGGCTCTAGTTCAAGGTTCACTTGTAGTCTCATAAGCCAAGCTAACGTATAGATTCGGCTTCTCCTAACTGTGGGAATGAACATAGTTGTTAACACGTAAGAGTAGGCAAAACTCAAGCCAAAAAGGAGCTAATAATTATGTATCTAAAACATAATATAAATTAATTATTGGGATTTTTCCAAAATAATTAAGCCTAAACTCTGATTAAACGAATTTACGATGAAAAATATATAAATTACAGTTGAGTGCTTCGTACTATTTTTTGGACTAAAATGCCCCAATTAACGATAGCGACATCTGATTTTAGGATACCGCTCCACATCTCAATCTCTTATGGAAGTACCAATCATTGATATAAGACTAGAATGATCTTGTAGATCGACTAGGAACCCATCTTAGAAATTCTATTACGAAGAACCCACCTTAGAAATCTCAAAAAAAAAAAAAAAAAAAAGACGGTGGGATGCAGATTCTAGGTATACAAGAGTTCTATGGTTTTCCGATCACAATATTAGAAATGACCCATCTGAGATCTAAAGCAGTAAGATGTTCTTGTTTAAAGCTATGCATGATTTTTCTAGAAAGAACGGTCCTCTTTCACATAGGTTCTCTGTTTGGGCAAGTGAATTCAAAAGTACAATATCCCAAAAGTAATATCCATAATTGATCTAACAAGAACAATCCTCTTTGCATAGAAGCTCTTTTGGTTTCTCTTAGGCTTTCATTTTGGGACTTTCAAACCCACAATTATAATCTCCTCAAGTCAACCATCGGGACTTGCCCTTGAATTCAATTCACAAGGAGTATCCCCCTTCATCATGCTTCTTCAATGTTTATGATGGAGATGTTAGACCCCTCTTCATATAGTAGTAGTGAAAGGCCAAATCGAGGTGTCGGAGGAGCATTGAGAAGCAAAAGAGACTATTGGTGGGGTGTAGTGAGAGGAACAAGAAAGAAGAAGGCCGGGCTTGCAACAAGGGATTTGGGTTTCTTAAGAGTTGGTTGAGATAAGTCAACTGGGGCATTTTGGTCAAAAAATAGTACGAGCGATTCTTTTGTAGTTTATATATATTTTTTTTCATATATTTATTTAATTAGAGTTTATGCTTAATTATTTTGTAAAAATCCCATAACAAAATTTAGTCTTCATGCCCTTTTGTTTAAAATACATTTATCTATATTTATTTTTCCACAGGCTTCATCAGCTTAGATTGTGGCACAGCTAATGGCTCCAACTATCGAGAGTATGACGGCATCACCTATATTTCAGATGCTCAATTTATTCAGACGGGTGTAAATGAAGTTACTAGAATCTCCCCGGGTGCCATTCCATCTTTGTACAGTACCGTCAGAAGCTTCCCGCATGGAAACCGCAACTGTTACAACTTGGGTCCTGTCCACAAGAGCAACAAGTACCTCATTAGGGCATGCTTCTTGTATGGAGACTATGATGGAAAAAATAGCACACCAAAGTTCGACCTCTACATTGGTGCCAACAAATGGAGGTCCATCTATTTCTCCGATGCAACTTATGCATTCTATGTACAGATCATCACTGTAGCGACAATGAACTTTATATCAGTTTGTCTTGTGAACACGGGCACTGGAACACCTTTCATATCCGGACTAGAGCTACGACCACTGAACAGTTCCACATATGGTGTTGTGAATGAGAGTCAGTCTCTCCGGCTCTGGGGGCCATTCGACATTGGACGATCCATTAACAATTCTTTTATCAGGTGCTTACTAATTCTCTCTCTCTCTCACACACACACACGGTGATTTTCTCATTTTCTCCTCTTGTAGCAAGTTGTACTGATTTTTTCTCACAACATTTCCCGTGTGGACTTTGTAGGAGAAAATCTCATTTTGTATAAAATAGTATTCATTATTAGGCTGTATTTTGACTATGTTGGGACTTTTGGCACGGTAGATCATTGCACCTCTTGTCCAAGGCTCTCTAATTTTATGGTCTTAAAATGCATCATTTTTTCAAGAATTTAAATTCAAATGCTAAGTCCATTGGGATGTTTGTCAAATCAATGGCATGTGAGATTCAGGGGGATAGTGGGTCTGAGGAGATTAGATTGATCTTAGGGGATTCCACATCCCAAAGATGGGTATGTATTAGTTTTTTTTATCTATTAGTAAGTGTTGTGGCAATCAATGTTGTTTGTGCAGGTATCCGGACGACCCTTTTGATCTAATTTGGAGGGGAGAAGAGGACTCTAGCTGGATTTCCTTTCGCACGTTGCAAAATGTGACAAATAAGGATGGGGCGATTGAACCACTTTCAATGGTCATGATGACTGCGGTCTATCCAATCAATGACAGTGACACATTGTACTATTCTTGGACGGCAGATAATTCCTCCCAGCAATTTCTTGTTAACATGCACTTTGCCGAACTTCAGCTAATGGGACCTAACATGACAAGAGAGTTCACTGTATGCTGCGGTAACAACTCATGCTATAACTCACCTATTCGCCCAGAATACCTTGTTACAACCACCATCCAAACCCCCCAACCATTGACTGGCCAATTTGACTACTCATGTTCAATTAAGAAGACTCCCACTTCCACCCTCCCTCCAATCCTCAATGCTATAGAGATTTTCACCATTGTGCAACTCCCCACAACTCCAACAAGAGAAGAGGATGGTATGTATGTAAGCCGTTATGTCTACGGTCGTCTTTTTCTTTCGTCTTCAGACACATTCATCAAAGCTCCATTTTAAGGCATGTCAATCCATTTTTAAATTTTGAAAAGAAGAAACTAAATAGATTTTACTCTTCGAACAAGAATACTTGATCCTCTACATGTATTAAAATGATTTGGAATCAAGAAGAGGATGTACATGGTAGTAGTAATAATAGACCTAAAGAACTACAACCTACCCAAAGCTTTGGCCCAAGATAGATTGGAATGAAAAAACAGATTTCATGTAGCAGACTCAACATAGTTGGAACAAGACTTTGTTGATGATTATTATAAGTTGATCCCTATTTAACAGTGACAGTTTTCTCCTACAATAAAATGCATGCACCTTATCAACATAAAGGGAATTTTTGGACTAGCCATTTACAATAAATCAAATCCATTGGCCTTTGCCAATTAAAGGCATTAATTGTACAGTCATTGGGTAAAGGAAGAGTTTCTATTTTGACCCTCCACTATACTGTCTTAGAATTAAGGGATTTTGAGATATTGGTTCACCTTAAATTTTGTTTTTCCAATTTCATGGCCCAAATTTAGATAATGTCATGAAAGTCGTTTTGACTCTGGTCAATATTATTTTTTTAACTTTTTTGCACCATGTCACATGATATCATGGGATAGTCCCATGATATCATGGGATTTATCAATTTCTATATCATATATTTTTTGAAACAAGTAAACAAATTCATTTTTTTATATAACATAAAAACTGACATTTTGTGAAAAGTAAATATGCATATGATGATCATTTTTCAAGTTTTATCATTTGGAAAAAATTCTCCCTAAGATGCTGCAAAAAAACCATGATATCATGGGATCTGGAGCAAAAAAGTTTAAAAAAAAAAATATTGACCAGAGTCAAACAACTCTGGTGATATTACCTGAATTTTGATCATGAAATTGGAACATCTGAGTTTAAGGGGGACTAATATATCAAAACCGCTAGATTTTAAAGTCAATTGTAACTAATTGTATTAACTCTTCGTAGATAGATGCTCCACAATTCTAATATTTAGGACATGAGTCAGTGGTAGAGTAGAAGGTGGTCAGCACTGCAACCTTGAGATTGTAGCAAGGTGTTTGAATATCCACTTTCCTCTTTTTTCATCAATAGAACTTGGGTGTTTTTCTATTTCAAGTTTTTTTAAACTCAACTTGTAGCCATGAGTACCTTTACACTATGCTATTTAAGAAATTTAACTTATCAGTTTTTTTTTTTTTTATTTGTGAAAATTAGTTGAAGCGATGTTTGACATCAAAGCGGCTTACAAAATGAAGAGAAACTGGATGGGTGATCCATGTCTGCCAGAAATTTACAAATGGGAGGGTTTGACTTGCAACAACACCCATTCAGATGCCCCTGCAATCGTATCCTTGTGAGTTCTCCCTGCTTGGAAATAGCCAATGCAAAGAAGACGCTTATTAATGTTCATCTGGCTTGATAAAAAGTCACATATTTGCCCCACAGGAACCTTTCTTCTGCAGGATTGAAGGGAAAAATAGCTGCTCCTCTTGCCAATCTCAAGTCCATCCTATCCTTGTAAGTTTTAAAGTTTGCATAGATGGCCCCAATCAAAGATTAAAGCTATTGGCTCATATTGCACTGTTAATTCATTCTCTAATAGCTCCAAAATTCCAACCATCGATCGCTCTTGTTGATTTCAAATCAGTTCACCATAAACCAAGAGTCTCAATGTCTCATGTATTAAGCAAGTCAAAGTACAACCTCATTGTTTACTAATATGTATCTGCCATCCATTTAGGGACTTTAAATGAGACAATTAGCAATGTCCAACCAATCTAATTTTCAACAAATGCCGAATCTTCTCCTACGTACTCTTTGTATCTGATGGCCAGTAAATCCCTCAAGCAAGCCACTTATCCCAATATTGGAGAGCTGCAAAGGATCCGGACTTTCTATTGTGCAAGGCTGGATTTGGAGAGGTTCCCTCAGTTTTCCTAAGGACACATGGCATGTATATTTTGATATAAAGAGGGCTTTATGGGTTTGCCATCTTGAAAGATCAGAGGAGTTTATTAACCATCAAATGGAGAACTAGTAGATAAAGGAAGTCGCTTCTGTTATACTAATGGATTTGGATCAGTTGCCAGCTATGTCTTATAAATCAAGCTTTTATGTACTTGGCTGCTCCACAAACAGTCCTTTAATTTAATGAGCCCACAAATAGGACTAATGTAAACCGCTGGACTCCTATAGTGCCTAATCTTGTAACTCTTTCCTTCCAGGGATTTGTCGTGGAATAACTTGACTGGACCTGTACCAGATTTTCTAGGGGACTTGCCATTCCTGTCATCGTTGTAAGTTGAAGGGAATTTGATGAGTTTTGTTGTTTAAGTACCTGTATTTATTAGTATCTGTGGTTTGAAGCCTCCAATCATTTCAGGAATTTAAGTGGCAACCAACTCTGTGGCTTGATTCCTTCCAATTTGATAGAAAAATCCAAGAAAGGATCACTCAAGTTAAGGTATGACCTCACCACAAATAACAGTGGACTTAATTTCCACTAAGCTTTATTCTAATTTGTATCTATCACAATGAGAAGCACAGTTTGGAACGTCTTCAAGGAGACTTGAGAAGATATGCCATTGATGCAATGAGAACACTAGTGTTTTTGACCCTGCTTAAAACAGTGACGCAAAATCAAAGACTAAAGTATACTCAAGAACAGATTCCAAATTGAAACTCTTTATGCCTTCAAAGTTGTTTATTCTGACTTTGTCGAATATGATTACTAAGATGTTTGATCTTTTAATAACAGTCTCGATGGCAACCCAGATCTTTGTGTGGTTGGTTCATGCAACAGACACAGTCTCGACGGAGACCCAGATCTTTGTGTGCCTGGTTCACGCAGCAGACATTCTAACAAACGAAAGATTACTATTCTCATTGCGGCATCAGTTGCTTCTGTAGTGATCCTGTCAATCTTGTTAATAATCCTAAGGAGATTCAAATGGAGAAAAGAAGGTAAGTATTCCATTGCGCGAAGGGCTTCTCACATTTCTAGAGATAAATCCTAATGTAGTAAGCAGGCACTCATGCGACTAAGCACGTATGGTTGTTTTGTTGGTGAATCAAGATCTCAAATCAGGGAGAACAATCATTTTCAGTACCCGCCTTAATTGGCCAATCCTAGGTGTAAATGAAGTGGGGAGAAACTACGTCAATGGCCCACATTCAGAAGACAAGTACCCAGGCTGTCCATGGCCCATATGTTGTTGCTTTGGATTCACTGTATGAGCCGAAGTACCTAGAGAGAGTAGTAGAAAAGTCATCAAATTCATCAATAAATTGTAGAGAGAAAAGAAAAAGGACACAGAGAACAAAAGCTTAAGTCTAAAATGAGTTGAAAGAGAGCTCTCCACCCTTAACCTAGCCATCGAAAGTTCTATTCACGCCATTATGCAGCCAGATTGACAAGTCGTAGATTCAATCTATGCTGTCATGCCATCGAATTGACTTCCATTTCAACAAACATTGTCAAAAATCCCTAATCCAGCCCATATATTCATATAGTTCTTTCCATTTCATTTCATTTACGCCCCTAGCACTTTTGCTTCTCTCTTATTTTGCAATTTCTATGAATCACAATTTATGGCATAATTTCTGTTAGCTTTACCTGTGCTTAAGGTGTTAGATAAATGAGCACTCTAATTGATTTTTTTTTTTTTTTTAAATTCATTTGAGTCAATTAGGCGACTCTTCCAAATAAAAAATCACAAGCCAGAGTATTTCTCCTGGCACCTTAAACCCGCATGGGAAAGGGTGTGCACTTACTGTGTGGTGGGTGGCGGTAACTACTTAATTAGAGCCATCTGTGTCATAAAAAAATTAATAAAAACCGAACACTACTTAGAAGAGCCATCAGTAGTTAGCCCCATGCACTACAGTAATTGATTGTTAAAACAGAATGCCAAGTTGGCGTGTTAAGAAGTAAGAACAGGAAGTTCACCTCACATTTCATGAACATTTTTGGGCAGATCCTGTTGTCAAACCCAACAAAGCAGGAGATTTGTTTTCCTCTGAGAAACGGCGGTTCACATATGCTGAAGTCGTTGCCATGACCAACAATTTCAAGAGGGCCATTGGCAAAGGAGGGTTTGGGACCGTTTACCATGGCCAGATGCCAGATGGCACTCAAGTTGCAGTGAAAATGCTTTCTCTACAATCGGTCAAGTTGCTCTCTCACATGCGTCAAGGCTCTGAAGAATTTCAGAACGAGGTTAGACTAAACTATTGATATATATATATATATATATATATATATATATATATATATTTAGATATGGGAATGTTCATGTGCATCTATCCCTTACTATAGGGTGAGGAATACTTGCATTTTTGTACATGAAGATAAGCATCTATCCCTCACCCTATGTACTTGAAAAGTAACTTTTGTACTTGAAAATTTCCAATTATGGAAGTATCCCTCACCTTATGGTGAGGGATAGATGCACTTGAAACTTCCCCATATATATATATATATATATATATTGGGACATTCATGCGCATTCTTCCCTCACCATAGGGTGAGGGAACTTTCCCTTTTTGCAATGAATATTCTTTTTATGCATATGACTATTTATGACTTTTCCTCTTTTTGCACATGAAAATTTCCAATTATGGAAGTATCCCTCACTCTCTGGTGAGGGATGGATGCACATGAATATTCTCCTATATATACACACGGATGATGTCACCATTGCACACTTGGGTGGGGCCCTTTGTTTAATCTTGGCCATCAGTTGTAACGCTGAGAATAGGATGCCCCAACATGAAATGTCCATGGGTAATGGGACCCACAACTTGAACAACAATGTGTTTTGTTTGATGCAAGACTGATGCATGCATAGGAACAATCCATCAGTGATCAGTGTTAGTCATTGGGAGAGTGACACATACTATAAGGCTTGCAAATGTATTGCAGGTCCAGCTCTTGATCAGAGTTCATCATAGAAACTTGGTCCCTTTTATTGGCTATTGTCAAGAAGGCGACGGCACAGCGCTCATATACGAGTACATGGCCCAAGGAAACCTAGGAAGCCATCTATTAGGTACCTATCCTTCAGCTTCTTACCCACTCTCCTGCTTCTAGTGAAGTTGATATATGTAATGAATGATCCTAAAGAAATATTACAGGCACAAACGGCAATACAAAAGCTCTGAATTGGGGCCAGCGACTACGGATAGCATTGGATATTGCGCAAGGTTAACATGACTTTGTGTTTTTTTTTTTTTTTTTTCCATTTTTTGATGTTGTCTTTTGTACTAATGTGTTCGATGGTTGGTTTGAGTTTCTTATGTAGGATTGGAGTATTTGCATACTGGTTGCAAACCATCCATAATTCACAGAGATATGAAGACGACAAACATCCTATTGAATGAAAGATTTGAGGCTAAGATAGGGGACTTTGGGCTGTCCAAGGTCTTTTTTAAGGATGATGAACAAACTTACGTTTCAACAGTAGTCAAGGGAACCCCTGGATACCTTGATCCAGAGTACGTTCTCACTCACTTACTAATTTTCTTTCATTTGCCTTTCAAGAGAAACATTGTTGATCTCTTTTCAGGCCATGAGTCTGTGCATTGCAGCCCGCAGGCCATTCATATTTCATACCATTCATCTCAAAGGACTAACCATAGTCAGAACATGACCCAGAAAAAAATCTGGCCATTGAATATTTGCCCATTCTAATGTTGAATGTGAACTACTTTGTCCACTTTTTGAGGGATTAGAATGACACCACAGGAAGATATATTCGGTCATGGTCAGTGGGACCCATGGGATGAACAGCATGTTTCTTTAAAACACTAGGCCTGTTGTCATGTTGAGGATTCTCCATTTCCTCCTCTGTTTTAGAAGACCTTGTTGCGTGGTCATCTTCATCAAGGCCTCTTCCATGTATAATTTGTTCACAACTAGGTAGCTTATGTAAGAATGTTTTTCTTTGTAGGTACTGCCATTCCAACAACTTGACTCAGAAAAGCGACGTCTATGGCTTTGGAGTTGTCCTGTTAGAACTGATCACAGGCCAGCCCCCAATTATCCGAAGTAATACAAATTATGAGAAGAAGAACCTAGTCGATTGGGCAACCCCTATAATTGTAACAAGAGACATACAAGCTGTTCTGGACCCAAGGTTGGAAGGTGACTATGATGCTAATTCCCTTTCGAAAGTAGCAGAAATAGCATTAGCGTGCACGTCACCAACATCCATAGAGAGGCCGACCATGACTGACATTGTAGCCGTGTTAAAGGATTGTCTAGGAACTGAGACACCTGCTGAAATAAGCTGCAGCTTGGAGATCGAACAAGTGGAATCGACGCCTACGTCTAGCTTTTCTTCCCAACCTTTACCGAGGTAGTGGGGCTTTGAATCACGTGCAGTTCCAGTTCCAGGTGACGAAATGATTTTTAGATGCTCCTTTAGATGGCTTCTGTGCGATAGAAGCTTTTCAAATCTAAATAGTAACAGATCTCGTGTCCCATAATAATGATCTATTGTGATACAATGTGGAGTCCCCTGTTTACTTGTTATTGCAGACTTGGAACTGTCACATTTGGTTGTTTATGCAAATTTAAGTAGTTTCCAAACTAGGTTGAGTTGTTCTTTAGATTTGTGGCATTTGGAACTGTCCTTTACTTGCTTGGTAACGTTGGCAACATATATTTGCATATGATATACAATTATGAAAAGTTTAAAGATCTGTCTTCTTTCCAACTGAAGAAACCAAATAGTTCTTTCTTAAACTCAAACTCCAAAAGATTTTATTAATAATAAATCCAATGTCAGAATAGCGCAGATAACACTCTGCAGTCTGCACGTCTCAAAAACTGTTTTGACTTAGTGGGATGGGGCCCACTGCCATGCCACCAAACATGGCCTCAACCACTTATAGATTCAAACATGTTCTCAATTGTCTCAAAACCCTAGAAATTATTAAGTGGATCTATTTTACTTTTTTAGCAGCTGTAGAGGAATTTTTTATAAATTGCTTGAACTATGTAGGAAGGCCTACCTATTATCGTTCAAAACTGCTCAAAATAAATGTTATGCTCTTGTACTGAGTGATTGACCCTTACCAATCAATCTCACAGTGGAGAGGCGCTCCCATCATGTTAAAATGCACGAGTGTTTTGGTGTAATATTTTAATCAAGTGTATTATACATGATCAATCTTACGGTGGGTCAAAAGCATACTAGAGTAAATCTTTTTACTACTCAATGAGAAAGAGGCATTTATTATAAGCAATTCAAATTTTAAATAGATGGACCTGCAGGATGATTTTTTTTTATAATATTTTATTCAAACGTATAATTTACATGATCAATTATAGTGGGCCCATAGTATATTAGAGTCAAGATTTTCAATTTTGCATATCCATATAAGAAAAATCTATTTATTTTTGAGTGGTTCATATTCCAAATTCTGGCTCTAGAATAAGTTGTAGAGAACCCCTTTCCCTAGAAAATGGATCCCCTGTTCACTTGGACAACCTGAGCCATTTTGTTATTGTCGTACTAAATAGACTTTAAACAAGACAGGAACAAGGAAAAGGCATAAAAAATGGTTGACATTCAATGGGCAATAACCAATTGACTAGAAGTGGATGGCTAGTATCATTATAGTATGAAAAGCAATAATTTCCTATCATTGAGATTTTTTGCAAATGAACCTACTAGATTAATGGTACCTAGCACCACATGGAGCATGTTGAATTTCTCTTATTTATAGTATATTAGAATAGTGAGGTGAATGGAACATTAACAAAAGTTCAACAATGGTGAGTCAAATCCCATTCTGTTCATGATGCATTCTCCCAGATTTTTTCCCTAGCTTATTCGAATGATTTCTAGCTCACCAAGGAACCAACTAATATGCAACAAAATTGAGACATGTCTCCAGCTAGTCGAGTCCAAGTGATGACCCACACAGTTCACAAACCATTGCAGAACGCCAGAAATAGAAAAATTGATGAATTCAAAGTGTTTGACAAACCAAAGCAGGGAAAACAACTAGAGGCAAACACTACCTCCATACTCTTTTTTAAGTTATTAAAACTACCTTGCTATAGGACCAGCCATTGATCGCATGTGGTTTGGTAACATTTCAATGGAATTGCTAGATCTTGTGTCTGCTTTTTCCCTCCTTGGGCTGAAAGTTCGTCACGAGCTCTCTCTAGTGCCAAACACTCCTTCAATTCATTAACTACAATGCTCATTGTCGGCCTTTTGATGGAGGTGTCCAGGGTGCACTCCATTGCTATCTCTACAGCTTTCCAGGCAGAATTGACATCGTATTCCGCCAGGCTTGGATCAACCGCAGTTGTTATTTCACCTCTTGCAATCAAAGGACCAACCCACTGAAGTATGTGCATCCTTTCTGAGCTCCTGATTATTGCAGTTTTGCCTGTGATTAGTGATGGGTCAGACCCAAATGACTCAGTCCACAACGACGGGTCAGGCCCAAACCATGATGACGGGTCAAGTCCAAGAGATTCAGTTCACGATGTTGGGTCAGGTCTGAATGACCCGGGTCCGTGTCGAGCCCAGGTCCAGATCCACTCGTCATGGGTAGGTCCGGGTCCGAATCCACGAAGTACGAAGTCAGAGCGTCGTTACCTCTAGCCTGCTTTTACGAAGTCTTGCGGAGGATATCTTATCTGCCTCGTCACTTGAGGGCGGTTCGGAGACTCCGCCAAAAAGTAGCGTCCGCTGCTGAAGAGTCTCCCCATCTGTTAGGGGACGACTATAAAACACAGAACCCCTCTAGCACTGAGGGGCAAGCTATTCCAATCAACTTTTACCACCATCTTTCTATTCTCGAAATCTGTAATCGCTACACGTTGAGAAGTAAAATCACCATTTTAAAGTGGACGTAGGTCACATTGACCGAACCACTATAAACCCCCTCTCTCTCTCATTCTCTCTCTCTATTTTTCACATTAATTACTTTAAACTTGACCGGTGGTGCCCGAAACCCCTTTTTGGCATCATCAGTTTGGCGCCGTCTGTGGGAATCGTCAAAATCCCCACTTCATAACACTTCATTTTCGAAAGCTATGGTAACCACCACCAGATTGACGAGGCGACAAGAAAACAATTTCAGGCGAGAGGAAGAGGACAATCCTCCACCAAATAATCCTCCTCCAAATACTACCGCTCCAGATCCCACTCCTCAACAGATGTTGGCAACAATGCAGCAGTTGGTAGCCCAAAACCAGCAGATCCTGCAGCTCATGCTCGCGGGGCAGGGAGGAGCAACGCAAGGAGGGCCTCGCCAGGGAACTCCTCGCAGGGGAGCGCCTCGCCCGGGTGACCATCAGCATGGCGCCCAAGGCCTGGGCGCCCACCCCCTTGGCGCCCCTGGCTTGGGCGCCCATCCACCGGGCACCGGCGCCCAAGGAGCTCCTCGTAACCCCCCTCTCGGAGTGCTGTTGGTCGATCCTCAAGGTCGCGCCCATCACAGAGTCCCTCTACCCCAAGGTGGAGCTCATGTTGGAGGACCCCCACCTCCAGGTGGGGCGAATCATGGCGGTCTTCCACCTCCTCCCTCTGTTTCTAATGGGGAAGAACCTCATTTCCAAGAGGAGGAAGATGAAAATCAAAGCATAGAAGTGGGGAGTCACTTCTACAATCGGTCCAGAGAAGCCCCCAATCACTGGGAAGAAAAAAATCAAAGAAATGCAGAATCAACTGGGCGATGTCTTCAACGCCATAAGAGCTCGGGCACCAGAGACGGTAGATTATCTAGTCGGGCGAACGGATACACCGTTCAAGCCTGACGTGGTGAACTACCCACTCCCTCAAAAATTCAAGATGCCATCCGTAGAGACCTTCGATGGAAGGAATGATCCGTTGGACCACTTAGAGACGTACAAAAGCAAAATGCAACTGCATAATATCCCTGACGAGATAATGTGCAGGGTGTTCCCAACCACATTGAAGGGCTCTGCTCGGCAATGGTTTGCCAACCTCGCCCCAGCCTCCATCGCCACCTTTGGAGAGTTGAGCAAGTCATTCGTCTCGCACTTCATCGGAGGGCGCCGCCACCAAAAGCCAGCCACACACCTGCTCAGCATAAAGCAGGACAAAAATGAGAGCCTCAGGAGCTACCTCACTCGTTTTAACGAGGAAGTACTTCAGGTCGAAGAGCCTGACGACAAGGTGTCAATGACAGCCTTTCTAGGAGGCCTTTGCTCATCGAGCTTTCTCTTCTCGGTGATGAAACGTCCGCCAAAGAATATGCCAGAGCTACTAGCAAAGGCTCAGAAGTATATGAATGTTGAAGACATAACCAGAGCCAGGCGGGGAGAGTCCTCCAGAACAGGGGATAAGAGAAAGGAGGAGCGAGACAGAGATGAAAAGGAGGACATTAGCGACAAGCGAGGCAGGACAGAGAGGGTACCTGTTAGAGACCGACTCGGTCCTGCTCCGCACAGAGACAGACAAGTATTCACTCCTCTCAACACCACTATTGGACACATCTTGCTCCAAATACAAGATGACCCCGCCGTAAAATGGCCTGAGAAAATTAAGTCCCCTCCAAATCGCAGGAACCTGACTAAATACTGTCGCTTTCATCGCGACCATGGCTATGACACTGACGACTGCTTTGAACTCAAGAAGCATATTGAAGATCTCATTCAGCATGGTTACCTGCGCCAATATGTTGCTGGAAGAGGGCAAGCCCCACCACCGCCACCACCTCGAAATATCGAGGACCCGCAGCCTATTGGGGAAATCCGAACTATCTCAGGAGGACTAGCAGAGTCACTCTCCGCCCTGAAGGCTCATGCCAGAAAGGCAAGACATCCTGATGAAGCACACCCGTCTAAGGCGCCCAGGCATGAAGCTAACGAAATCATATCCTTCTCGGATAAAGATTTGGAAGGGATCCAACACCCCCATGATGACCCTCTGGTGCTCTCCATGACTGTCGCCAATTTCAAGGTGCGAAGAATCTTGGTGGATAGTGGAAGCTTTGCAGATATCCTATTTATAGAAGCTTATGACAAGCTGAAGCTGGGCCGGGAGAGACTGCAGCCTGTTGAATCCCCCCTCATCGGGTTTTCAGGGGAGAAGGTATATCCCCTAGGAGCAATCACGCTACTAGTCACTGCCGGGGCAGCACCCCGAAATTCCACTACAATGGTTAACTTTCTGGTGATAGACTGCCCATCAGCCTATAATATCATTTTAGGGCGACCAGCTCTTAATGCCTTCGGAGCCATCCTCTCCACCTATTATCTCATCCTCCGCTTTCCAACCCCGAATGAAATCGGGGAAGTAAGAGGGGACCAGGTAGCAGCAAGGGAATGCTACGTCTCCTCGATGAGGGTCAAGAAGACGCAGGAAGCGTTGTAAATTGAAATCTTGGATCCGAAAGGATGACTCACCCCTCTTGTATTAATTGAAAAACATCAGGACAAAAGAGTATACATTGGCTTTTCTCTTTCAGAAGCTAAACCTGCCTCTCTGCACCGTTTTTAAACATGTAATCTACCTCCAGCTTAGCGGCTCTCTCGCGGGTCGCCAAAAAGCTTGGCCTACCTCTGCACTGTTCTCAAACAGGCAGCCTATCTCCAGCTTAGCGGCTCTCTCGCGAGTCGTCAAAAAGCTTGGCCTACCTCTGCACTGTTCTCAAACAGGCAGCCTATCTCCAGCTTAGCGGCTCTCTCGCGGGTCGCCAAAAAGCTTGGCCTACCTCTGCACTGTTTCTCAAACAGGCAGCCTATCTCCAGCTTAGCGGCTCTCTCGCGGGTCTCCAAAAAAGCTTGGCCTACCTCTGCACTGTTCTCAAACAGGCAGCCTATCTTCAGCTTAGCGGCCGAAAAGCACAGTTTCAAAAGGATCTTGAAACTCAGGTCATCTGCAACCCGAGGTACTACATTAAATTAATTGTCTGGCCACTCAAATGAGTCTACCCATCATCCACAGGGCAACCAGACCCCCTTTGGCTCGCCCAAAGTGGCGCCTCTTGATGCCCGCACGCCAAGGCCAGCCTCCTCCATAACGCCCAAAGTTCCTAAGGCAGCCCCAGCTCGCCCAGGTCACTTCCAGGTCGCCCTTGCAGTCCCTACTGCTATCTCCTCAGGCCTGGAGCCAGGGGCGTCCAGCTCGGTCACTACTGCTTTTCCACGCGCGAACGCCCCAGCTCGGTCGCTGCTGTTTCACCTCGGTTGTAGCTTCTCTTATCTCGGCATTCTCGCCTGCTGGCATCTCGGCCTCGACCTCTGCTGCCTCTCAAAGGGGCGCCCAGGCCAGCACCATGCCAGGGTCGCCCAAGCTAGGGGCGCCCACTGCCCGACACTGCTGCTCCCTGGCCGGGCGCCCAGGCCAGCACTATGCCAGGGCACCCGCCGCCTCTGCTGCCTCCTGCGGTCCACCTTGAAATCTGTCACCTGCTGCAACCCGGAATCTGAGAGCAAGATATGTCCAAAGCTAGGAGGACTCTTCCGGATCAAAAAAAAAAAAAAAAAGGACAGATACAGAAGGCAAACAAAAATCAAATCTGATCCTTACAAAACCCTAGGTCAAAATTTTGGTCCGGGGGCGCTGCCCCCCTGGGCCCCCGCGAGCTGACCGGTCAGCTCGACCACCGCCGGGGGACACCCCCGGACCCCCTCTGCGAAGAGCATATTATTTCAAAGTAGCAGCATGTTTTTATGAGTTGTATGAAATACTAACTTGCAGGTAATAATGTCCTCTCCATAGCCAGGACTCCTCTAAAAAAAAAAAAAACTTGATATTTGAAAATGTCTCGCTTTCAAAACTTCCTTTGGCGCGAGACATTGAGGGGCAAATGATGGGTCAGACCCAAATGACTCAGTCCACAACGACGGGTCAGGCCCAAACCATGATGACGGGTCAAGTCTAAGAGATTCAGTTCACGATGTTGGGTCAGGTCTGAATGACCCGGGTCCGTGTCGAGCCCAGGTCCAGATCCACTCGTCATGGGTAGGTCCGGGTCCGAATCCACGAAGTACGAAGTCAGAGCGTCGTTACCTCTAGCCTGCTTTTACCAAGTCTTGCGGAGGATATCTTATCTGCCTCGTCACTTGAGGGCGGTTCGGAGACTCCGCCAAAAAGTAGCGTCCGCTGCTGAAGAGTCTCCCCATTTGTTAGGGGACGACTATAAAACACAGAACCCCTCTAGCACTGAGGGGCAAGCTATTCCAATCAACTTTTACCACCATCTTTCTATTCTCGAAATCTGTAATCGCTACACGTTGAGAAGTAAAATCACCATTTTAAAGTGGACGTAGGTCACATTGACCGAACCACTATAAACCCCCTCTCTCTCTCTCATTCTCTCTCTCTATTTTTCACATTAATTACTTTAAACTTGACCGGTGGTGCCCGAAACCCCTTTTTGGCATCATCAATTAGCTCTAAGAGAACAATACCAAAGCTGAAAACATCGCTCTTCTCATTCAACTTGTTTGAAATGTAATACCTGTATTGAAATACGCACATAGCCAAATCAGCTTCTTCCATATGATTCAAAAGAAAATGGCTACTGTATTACCAGGAATGAGATCATATAGGCACATATAATATTGGCTCAGAGGAAGAAAAGTTATTGACATTGGATATTTTCCTTTGTATAAATGAGAAACATGTCTTCATGAATTAGATTTTACATGAAAATGATTCTATTTAACCACTGGAATGCTAACATGCTTCCAAAAACATGAATACATCATACAATCAAAACATATATGCATTCTTTTTGCATCTCAGGAGTTAGCATGCACCGTGTTTTATATATTATTTTCTTCATGGTCCTAAGGCTTAGTGAAGAGAAGGAAAGAGTACTCTGGATCAAGATATCCTGGCGTGCCCATGACTGCAGTTGATACATGAGTGAGCCCTTCCACAGGGACGACCTTAGACAGCCCAAAATCTGCTATTTTAGCCTCTAATCCTTCATTCAAGAGGATATTTGTTGCCTTCACATCTCTGTGAATTATCGGTGGCTTGCAACCATTATGCAAAGACTCCAATCCTACAACATGCACTCATCAAATTATTGTACTGAGTAAAATATAAACAGATATAAAAGGGTAAATTCATCTACTTGTTAACCTTGTGCAGCGTCTAGTGCTATTCGAAGTCGCATCCCCCAAGTCAAGACATATGTATTACCTACATCAGATTTAGGCACAACAAATATTTAATTGCGCAAGTTCTTATTCCTTACGTGTCTAACGAGGGGTTTTTTTTTTTTTTTTGGAATGAGGCCCATACCTGAGAGGTACTCACGTAGGTTTCCGTTTGCCATGTATTCATAGATTATTCCCTTGTTCCTATCTTCATCACAGTACCCAATGAAAGAGGCCAAATTTTTATGGTGAACTCTCATCAAGAGCTCTGCCTGCAATCCCAATTCAAACCTTAATTTTGCAATAAAATTTTCCACTTGTTATTGGGTCTAGTCCTATAACTTTGTTGAAGAAAAGAACCAAAGATGAACATAAAACACTTGCCTCAGTGTGAAATTCCCTAGACCCTTGAGATGATGATTTAGAGAGCATCTTGACAGCGACTTGAATGGCACCTTTCACGTAACCATGGTAAACAACTCCAAATCCTCCTTCGCCAACGACAGTTTCAAAGTTGTTGGTGATTGCAATGATCTCAGCGTACGTGTACCGTTGATTCTCCAATCTGAGGGAACCATCTTTGCCTTTTCTCTGACTAATGGAACCAACTTCTTCTTTAGCCTTTACAACAGATTCTGTGTCTGATCAAACAAGAGAGAAAAGTAAGCACAGTTCCAAAGTGGCAGCAACCCCAAAACCATCAATTTTCTGCAAATCTGTTGGATGAATCAGTGATTTTCACTTCAAGTCCGACCTCATATACATGGTTTTATACTCGGGCGTAACTATGTTGTATCACCCAACATGTAAAGTGTTTCAGCCATGACATACTGAATTTTTATGAATTATCCTGAACCAAAAATGTATGGAACTCTGTTCTTGGCACCTTTAGATTACATTCTGTTAGTTTATTTGCATATGAAAAACCATAAGAGCAAATAAAAATGAAGATTAAGAACTTTCAATTTTCTGAACATTTTTTAAAGATTATTTTTAAAGAATAAGCCACAAACTGATATGTTGGCTGATGTGTTATGTTTTCAGCATTGGCTAGTAGATTGTTTTCAAAACTGTGTTTTATTACCATGGAAGCACTGCATATACTAATTTTCACAAAAGAAGTGTCCTCCACCAGTCCACACTTCTATGGAAAATACCAAAATCGCATCCTTCATGAAATAAAAGCATTCTGCCTCGAGAAAAAGAAATTGTTCATGATCAAGAGTTTATGGTATAAAGACGTAAAGATCATTAATGAAAAATGTAAAAAACAGAAGTTATAACGGCAATATTACCTCTCTGGTTTCTCCTTTGTGAAAGTTTCCAAAGTACAAAAACTGCAATTGTTAGCAGAACCAGTGCTGGAATTACTGATGCAAGTACAGGAACAAGAACCTTTCGCCGCTTTTTGCATGAACCAACTTGGCATGGATTTATGTCATTGTCGACATTGACATTAGAAGGCTCAATGAGATTTGGATTGTTATCAACACTGGCAACAAGCAGAGTTTTTGAAAGAATAATCAGAATTCTCGGGGGGAAATGGCATAAAAAGAAGCAAGCATAAATAATGATTATAAGGGAATTGTAAGATACGCAATCCTCGTTCATTTCAATAAGTGAGAAACCGAAGAACAACCCTCAGTCAATCCAGCATCTATAGAAACTTATATCTAATAGTGCTGCTGGTTTCCTGATAAGGAATAAAGTGAATTTCATAGTTTTGCATCAAAATCTAACCTGAATGAAAGTGACCCTGAAAAATTGTATTTCTACCTTAATGCAGGCAGAGGTCCCGATAATCTAATATTTTTTTACGTGGAAAACCCTACTCGGAAAAACCACGGGCCTCATCTAGGCCAACAGACAACCAATCACTATATAAAATATCCATGTCTTGAGGTAGCTAGTCTTTATAGGATTCTTTTGACTCAACCCTATTCACCATCAGCATCATATACAAAACCTTATCTCAACTATGTTGGAGTTGGCTACATGAATTCTATCTTCATTACAATCTAAATTGAGCCAAATTCTCAGATAAGTTACACTTTTTCATATCCGGCCATTTTTATCACCTCCATCCACATCCTCTTTGACCTACCCTTTCCTCTTGGTGGGCCATCAACCTTTTATGGCCCTTAAGCCCTATCTATTATGTCCAATAATGAATCCAACTCAAGATCTAAATCACTTAAAATCAAAATTTTCTTTAGCACCTCTAATCCAAATTTTAATTTTACTCGACTTGAAGATGAGACTCACCATTCAAATTGACATACTTTATTTGTTTAGTTATTATCCTAATCAATACACATGCCTGCTGAGCCACTTCTTCAACATGCTATGGCCCTTGACATCATTGTGATCCTGAAAAATCATAGCATGAAATATAACCTAAGTAAAATAAATCTCGCTCAATAAATGGTCTTCAAAACGAAGGCCATGGTGATTATACTTGCTATGATCAACTTATTTTTCACTTTTCATGACATTGTTTAGAGCTTAGTTTAGAAAAAGGCTACAAAGGCGCACAAGACCATTGATAACAACCCAAGAAATTTGGCCAATGTACACAACATCTTCATTGTCACCGCTGTCCATTTGATGCAAGATCTAGCAAATTATATTTTGGATTTCCTGTTCTCCTCTAATATTGTAGATTCTTGCACATCATATTACAAAAATTCATTTAACTATAATTATAAAAATAAAGAATATAAAAAAAATCATATTGTTTATCGGCTATAAGCCTATAACTGTGTAAACAACCAAAACATGGAAATAGAATTTGAGTATAACAATTTTGACTGTTGAATTTACCTTCTTCATTGTATCTCATTTATGAAACAAATTAATGTTTGCCACATTTTCCTCTATACCTTTTGCGTCCATCTTTAACTAAGCATCGGGTCAGAAAACATTTTTCAGTTGACTTCCATTATCAATCCAAGATTGAAGCCATTGGATCATATTGCACCACCATTCACTCTCTAATTGCACCATAATTCAACCATCTCTGTCGTTGATGTCTAACCAGTTCAGCATAAATCTAGAGTCTCGATGTCTCATGTGTTAAGTAAATGATAAAATCTAACAAGCTTGTTTAATTATTTGTGTATCTGCCATCCATTTGGGGACTTCCGATGGGGAAGATCAGCAATGCCCGACAAATCTGGTTTTTAACAAATGGTGAATTTTGTATTACTTTGTATGTGATGGCTACTAGGCCCCTTGAATGTGCCACGTATCCTCTATTGGAGAGATGAAAAGGATCCGGATTTTCTTTTGTGCAAGTCTGATATGGAGAGGTTCTCTCTCATTTTCCTGAAAAGAGCACTCACGGCATGTATAATTTAGGCAAATAAGCAGGGCTTTATCGATAATCCATTTAGTGAGATTAGATCAAATAGGATGCTATTAGCCATCAAATGGAGGTTCAGCAGATAAAGGAAGTAGTTGATGTTATCATCATCCATTTGATGGATTTGGATCAGATGCCAGCAATGTCCAAACAATCAAACTTTTTTTTTTTTTTTGTACATGGCAATCCACAAACCCTCTTTCTGTTTTATGAGGGGCCCTCAAATACATCTCATGTCATTTTAACGGAAGCACTAAATTCCTATCAGGGGTGCACATGGGTGGTTCAGATCGATTTAGAGGGGAAACCATTAATCAAACCGAACCTATTGGTATTCTATTTTCCCAAACTGAACCGAACCGCCCATGTGCTCAAACCAGACCAAACCGAACCGAACCAGTTTTTTTTTTTTTTTTTTTTTTTTTCACACAAAAAAAAAATGCAGTTCAAACTTGGTCCATCAAATGGAATGATAAGAAGCTTTCATGAATACTAAAATATATTTCATAATTCGTTTCAATCAAGGAAGCATACATCAAACGGTGGATGAACTCTTTCTATTCATCATCCGGTCGTGTAATTGAATGGCCCAAGCCAGGTCCGGCCAATGAGTTGAACAGTTCGAATCTTCTAGTAAAATATAGTAACAAAATGGTCAGACACGTACTTATTTATCTGTATAAATCATCCAAACTAATGAATTCAACACAAAAGGAACTAGTTTTTTCTTTGCCAGCAACATGGGCTCGAGTGGAATGTAGCCAATCGTTTTTCGTCGCAACTCAACAGCACCGGAAAAAGCCTCCGGTGTAACAGGGCCCACCTAAACTACTAAAAATGTATAAACACCCTGCTCATATATGGACCCTCACTAATCATTCAGATAAGGGAGATGGGCCCTCATTATATGCTTGAGATTTTTTATAATGTTCTAATCAAAGTGTATTAAACATGATCAATCATATGATACTGATGGAAAAAGGCATATTACAGTAACTTTTCTTCATACCGATATAGGAAAAAGGCATTTACCATGACTGATTCAGATTTTAAATATAGGCACATTGGTGGACCTATATGCCTTTCGTGATATTTTATTCAAATATATTACAAATGATCAATCTCGGCTCAAAAGCATATTAGAGTGAAATATTTTATTTTGCACATCTCATTCAAAAGAACCCTTCAGCCTTCGGAAGAAAAATGATGTCATATTCACTTGGAAAACCCTTGCGATTGTGTTAATTTTGCTACAATGGACTTTGAGGAGTGATTACGTAAGTGGGTGTTTTGTTTTTTTGAGATTGGGTGTGTTGCATCTCTCTTGCACCTTTCGCATTTTTCTTTTTTGTGTTCTTTCTGCACACCTTATTAAATGCTTATTTTTAATGAACTCTTTCATTACCGTTTCAGGAAAAAAAAAAAAAGATAAAAAAGAAAAAACAACAATGGTCAACATTTAACAGGAAAAAAGTACCAATAGACTGGAAGTTGATGGCCTAATATGTATCATTATATACATGGCTAGTATCATTATAGTATGAAGAGCAATAATTCTCAATCATTGGGATTTTTCGCAAATGAACCATGAACCTACAAGATTAATGGTACGTGGCACTGCTTGAAGCATGACAAGTCGTAACCGAGCTGTTCAAGATTTTATGGGAATAAGTATCATTAACAAAAGTTCAACAATGCTGAGTTCATTCCCATTATATATATCCGTTACCCTAACCAATATATATGTTTTTTTAGTCCCTATAGCGTTATTTAAATGATTTCTAGCTTACCAAGTTAGCAACTGAATGCGATAAAACTGAAATATGACTCGGCGAGTTGAGTCAATGAGTAAAAAAACCCAAATAAGCAAAGTGACGACCCAAGCTGTTCACAAACTAATGTGATTTTGGCCTTATTTAAAAAATAAAAACCAAACGATTGTAGCATCTGGTTTTGGAGCAAAGGAATTAAATGTTACATTTGGAGCAAGATTGAAGGCCCTTGCTATTGCATTTGTAAATTACCATTAATATTTTTACATTTATTTTAATAGTTTCACTTCCGAACTTGAGCACGACCCAACATGGCACGAATAATTCAGTGCCTTGGGCCCCACTGGGCCTCAGCCCAGTTGCCTGGGTTGCCCTTTCACAGGCCGGCATGGCACGACCCAGGCACGAGTTATCATGCCTACGGGTGGATGACTATCAGCCAAAAGCATTAAATACAATACACTATTATATTGTAAAGTTAAAATGAAATGCCCCTGCATTTTCTTTAATGAATTATGGAGATAAATATGAGCCGTATTTACATTTCATAGACACCTGAAGCCGATCAGTATCCTTTTGAATGGTACGTTGGACTTTGGAGGCTGAGTAGGCCTGTCAATGGGCCGGGTCGGGCCTGGGCTTGGGTTGTCCAATTTCTTCCCGAAAATAAGACGGGCCTGCCAGGTGTTATCCATTCCCGGCCCTAAATTGAATGGACCTACATCAAATCCCATCCCGTACGGGCCGGGCTAGGACAAGGCCGGGCCTGGGCTTACCTGATCTTAGATATAAGCAAAACATTGTCTAATTATTCCTACTGTCACCAAACACTCGGTGTGAACCGGACTTTAAACTCTCCTCCTTTTTTTCAGGTTTGGGACCAGCAATGAAATGCAACAAGCAACATGGTAGAGTTAATTTTTTTTTTTTTTTTTTTTTTTTTTTGCCGGTGACAGTAGAAAATTAGAAAATCAATAGAAATGAATGAATATCATATAGGCTATATGATATAGTAATGTAGGAACGGTTAAAACCTTTCTCTTTTTTTTTTGCCCGGTGAAAGTAGAAAATCTGAAAATCAATAGAAATGAATGAGAATGAGTATCCTATATAAGTCAATTTAAAGTAATGTAGAATCGATTAAAAACTCTTTTTTTTTTTTTTTTTTTTTTGCCGGTGAAAGTAGAAAATCAGAAAATCAATAAAATGAATGAGAATGAATATCCTATATGGGTCAAGTAATGTATAAAAGAAATCAACATAAATTATTTTTCTTTTAATATGTCTAAAACATCAGTTAGTGCATTCTCATCATTGTTTAAATCACCATCACTAGTTGCGTCATGACTAAACCAATCTTGGGCACAAACTAATGCTTCTACCGTATTTGGTTTTAAAGAAGTCTTATGTGGGTCAAGTACCCTCCCTCCGGTGCTAAATGCTGACTCTAAAGGAACAGTAGAAACTAGAATAGCTAAAATATCATAAGTCATTCAAGATAAAATAGGATACTTAGTTGAATTTAATTTCTACCATTGTAATCTATATATAATTATTATTAAATGACTTCGCAGCAGGCCGGGCCGGGCCTGAACAGGCTGGATTGTTTCTGCCCAATCCCAGTCCCATTTTGGTCGGGTTTTAAAATGTATTGTCCAGGTCCAGCCCACTGGGCTCAAAATTTTTTAAAAGCCTTGCACTTTCGGGCTTGTGACGGGCCGGGCGGGGCTTTTTACCCATTTCAACGCGTCCCATTGACAGGCCTAAGGCTGAGATAGGAGACTTAAAAGACTGTTCAAGGTCTTCGTCGATTAAGACTTGACTCACATTTCCATTCCTGTAAATGGCAAATGCGATTACCATGATCCTAAGTATGTTTTTAGAATCTCTCCCTTTGTAGAATCTCTTTTAACCAAAAAGCTTGGTAAGGATAATAGGATTGTATTTTTATTTTTTATTTTTGGCACCCATCTTCCCTCTAGTGAAAAAATAGACCTCGAGTGAGGTGAGGGATCATAGGATTGTTAACATTTAAACTCATAAAAAACTTCGTTTTCTCTTGATATTTTGCATGATCATCATTGTTTAATTGTGATCACTCTGTCTTATAGAGTCCATCACTCTCGCAATTGGCTCTTTCTAAGTTTGTCAATGCTAGTAGCCCACTAGGTCAAATCAGTTGTAGCTTTTCCAGAAGAGCTCATTGATGAAATTGGAAAAATGCATGAATTGTGAAGGACGCTTGGTTGTATATATTGAGAGAAAAAATGATGATGAGATCATATTGAGGAAAAATAGAAGTCAAGAACACATGGTGTCTCAATCCTATAAGACTTTGACTTAGAAAAAAGGAGTGGATCTCGAAAGTGGATCTCACGTATTAGAAAATTCGCTCAAAATAAGGCCCTCCCAATGTACAGGTATCTCCAAAATTTGCCCCCTGTAAGAGTTGGTCCCACCATACAATTGACTATTTAGTTAAAAAAAATGATAATTAATAATGCATGATGTTTGACCATAGAATTTTTAACCCAAACTTCTCAATATACATTTCATACTAAAAGTTTGGGCTTTTAATTTTGAAACCAGTTCATTTTCATAAAGGTGAGAAGGGCCCAAAAAATGTACTTTCATATCAGCTAAGCAGTTTTTCATATAACGCATCTGGTACATTTTTCGTGACTAATGGGGGTAGTAAAAAAAAAAAGAAAAGAAAGGATAGTAAAAAAAAAAGAAACTGTAAGTCCCAAACAGGTACATGAAGCCCTGTCAAACCCATTACTTTCCTCACCTGCAGGCCCAAAGCAGATCTGATACCATGTAAGGTATCATGTTCCAATCCAAAAACTTAATCTTGATAGGTAGAGGGTCCAAACATGTATATGAAGTCCCGTCAAAATCTTTATTTATTTATTGTTTTGGTTGGAAACGTCAAACCCTTTATTTGGGTGATGTGAAATGTGAGACTTTTCTAACACAGTAAATGCTACTAAGATGGAGCCTCAATTTATGACAATTTATTGCATTGGTCCTCTCTCTCTCCCTCTATAAAAGGAATAAAAAAAGGTATGAAAAAAAAAAAAAACCTACACTTGAGCTTAATTTGCATGGTTTGATGGCTATGTTCAGCGAGCCAAAATAAAATATATCAATTCAGACTTCTTTTTAGAGAGAGAGAGAGAGATATGGCCTTAGCATGGTTTTCCATTCTCATGAGTTCATTTGCTCTTGCAGTGTCTGTTCAAGGCCAACCAGGCTTGCAATCTTATGCAACTCTTACTTTATTTATATTAAATTTTTGCCCACAATAACCTTTCCATTTTAGTCTGGATCTCTTAAATAAATGGAAAAAAAATTCTCACCCAATACAAGTCTAGAGATTCGTTTTGACCAATTTTGATTTTAAATTAGTGAGCTATACTTTAGATTTTCAGCTATCTTGTGAGTCCCAAGTCCCTGCCTCGGGGGATCTGAATTCTGCATCCTCCACCCCCAAACCCCCCCACCCTAGTAGCACTGCTGGAGTGGGAGAGGGAGACAGAGAGGGAGAGAGGGCGGAGGACAGCAGCAGGGAGAGGGGGAGGGAGAGAGACAAGGAGAGAGGGAGGGAGAGGGCGATGGCAATGGGCTGATAAAGGGAGAGAGAAAAAGATAGAGGGACACAAAGGAGGGAGATAGGGAGAGGGAGAGAGAGTGGAGGGTGGCGACAAGGATAGCGGTAGGGAGATAGAGAGAGGGGAGCAGAAGGGGAGTGAATTGAGAAAATGAGGGTTGAGGGGTTTAGTTGTTTTTGGAACAATGAGATGTGTAGGGAGAAAGTTTTTTGGAGTTTTTCACTTATTTGGGGTATGTAGAGAGAAGGGTTATGTGCAGAGAAGCTTTGGATGCGGCATTTGAAGCTCGCCTAAATTCCCTTAACTAAGGATTCATACCAAAACCAACCTCGAGGTGTTATTATAGGCAACATAAATACTTTTCAATAAAGGGGGATTGAAAATTTTCATGCCTGCATTTTGAGTTACTAAGGGTCCTAGACCCCAAGAGGGAACCCACACTCGTAGGGAGAGAGAAGAAGACATCGCACACAAAAGGGAGGGATCACTCCCACATGCAAGGAGAGGATGCCCGCACTCATGGGAAATGGGGAGATAAGACTCACCCATGCAAGGAGAGGAGAGGACTAAGGATTCATCCGGGTGGGAGGTGGTGTTGCCCACCAAATGGGCAACCCCCTCGTTCTCTCTAAATGCAAATCAATGAGAGGTGTTAGGAATGAATTACAGTCATGTACAAGAAATAATTAATAATTTCATTTAAAAAAAAAAAAGATACTTTTTTTTAGTGCGAAATGGCTTCAAAGTAATTTCGATTGAGTTTTAGGAGTTGGGCTAGGCCGCCTGGACCCGGCACGGCTGGGCCTGAGACGTTCCTGGCCTTAATGGGGCCGGCCCAACTTGGCAAGGCCAATGGGTGGGCCTTGCTGGGCCAATGTTACTTGGGCCATTGCACAACATGGCCCAGAGCATTGGCCATCATGCCATGCCAGGCCAGGGCACCCGGGCAGTGACTCGTTACAGCACAGGCCAGGGCACTGGCTGGGATGGGCCCAATGGTCAAACCCCCATAATTATTTTAAAATAATTCAAGTTCTATTTCTCATTTGTAAATTAGCTTCAAATGTTTGTTCGTTTATTTTAGTAATTTCAACTTTAATTCAAGTTGAAAACTCTAAAAATTCATAAAGTCCATTTCAACTTATATAAATTTTTTTTTTTTTTTTTTAACTTCAAGTGTGGCACAACCCAGTCGGACTTGGGCACGACCCAGCACAACACAACATTAGCGGTGCCATCATCCGTGCTGGGCCGACCCTAGTTGGCTTCTGCACAGCCCGGCCCGGACACAGTTGGCCAACCAAGTAGCGATCGGCACAGCCCGTTTAAACACCCCTAGAGTCCCACCCTTGATTTGCGGCATCATCTATGGAACAGGGGTGATTTTTCATTCGTGAGAATCAGCTTGGCGCGCCCACACGCAAGCCCTTGGCGATGAAGCCCTTTGAGATTTCCATTTTATCAATAGTGACCTTGTAACGTTTTACCCCTATAAACTTCAAATTGCGATCCAATAATGTAGATAACCTTGTAATCCTTGATGTTTGCTTGGTCATCGAAATTTATGTTAAATAGTAGAAAAGTTGAGATTCTGCCATGCATGATAATGGTGCTGATATTGAGCCTATCTATCTTTTATAATTTTTTTTAACGTAAAAACATGATTTATTCTATTGGAGTTAAATATTTTAGATGCATGTTGATTATCCCTAAGACTGCATTTTTTTTTTCTTTGCCTAGTATATTATGACTGTATGATGTAAGCAACTTAAATTTAAAAAAGCTAAGCCCAATATATAAAGTATGTATTTATCTTCCCACAGGTTTCATCAGCATTGATTGCGGCAGAGCTGAAGGCCCCAACTATATAGATAGCGACACAGGCATTACTTATGATTCAGATGCTAAATTTATTCAGACAAAAGCAAACAAAGAAGATGCAATCATTCCGAAGGATCTTCGACAGATTTACGAAATGGAGGCCGCAACTGTTACGACTTGAGTGATGTCAAGAAGGGCAACAAGTATCTCATCAGAATATATTTCATGTACGGAAACTATGACAGTAAAAATGGCACACTAAAGTTCGACCTCTAGATTGCTGTCAACCTCTGGGGGGACCATCTTTTTCTTTGAGGCAATCTATACAGAGATCGTGACAGTAGCGACAATGAACTATATATCCATTTGCCTTGTGGATACGACTGGAACTCCTTTCACATCAGCACTCAAGTTACGACCACTGAACAGTTCCATGTATGGTGCTGTAAATGAGAGCCAGTCTCTACGGAGCGAGTTCCATATAGACCTCGGGGGAATCTCTGATAATGAGGAGATCAGGTATGCCCAAAAACTCTCTGTATTATAGCGTAACGACTTGGCCCCTCCAATGTCAATGCACTACATCAGCCCTTACTGAGTGAAAGTTGGAACGACATTTCCTTGGCCCCGTTTTGTAATTTTATTGAAAAATAAAGTTAAAGTAACGCATCAAGTAGAGAGAATACAATATATAAGGTGGTTATGATGATATTTGGTCTTTAGTGAATAGGTAAGGAATATTTTTAATTTTTTTTTGTATAAAAAGTGATTATTTTTTGTCATTTAGTGGATAAATGATGTTACTTTTTTACTTTTTTTCTTTAATAGAAAGGAGGAAATTTTGAAAATGTGTACTTTTGATGTGACTCTTTGTCTAAAAAATAAAGAATTTATGTTACTTTTAGTTTAATAGTAAATTGATAAATGGGCCAAGACTCTTTCCACCCTTTTGCAAGTACTTTTCAAAATTATACTTATAAACTTCTATTTATTCTGGGAAATACCTTTAATAAGAACTTCCCAAAATCATCTTTTATCCTGATAAATTTAAAAACGTAACACTTTTTGACAATTTTTTTTTTCCCTCTGCCTCTCTTAATCTAATATAAAATATCCAAGTCTAGAGGTAGTCTTTATAGGATTCTTTGAACTCGGCACTATTAAGTCCATCAATGAATCCGACTCAGATTTAAATCACTTGAAATCGTATTTTTCTTTATTATCTCTAACCCAAATTTTATTTTACTCGACTTGAAGATAATGGGACACACCATTCAAATTTGGACACTTTATTTGTTTAGTTATTTTTATACTATTATATAATTGTGATATCTAATAAAACGAGAAGGGAATCAATTTTAGATGTCCCTCCATGTCAAAAAGAAGCGAAAAAAAAGGGGGAGGATCGCACAATCCAATTCTCAAAAGAGAATATTTGTTTTTCTATAAGAAAAAAGGAGAATATTTCAATGTCATGTTGTATACAAATTTATTCTCTTTGGTCTAATCAATACAAATGCCTGTTGGGCCACTTCTTCAACGTCCCATGGTCCTCAACATCAATGCAACTCTGAAAATTCATAGCATAAAAGGTAACCTAAGTAAAATAACTTTTGCCTCAATAAATGGTCTTCAAAACAGAGGCAATGATGATTAAACCTGCTATGATCAAGTTATTTTTCACTTTTCTTGACATTGTCTAGAGCTGAGCTTAGAAAAAGGCTACAACAGACTAACAAGACCATTGATATCAACCCAAGAAATTTGGAAAATATTGTAGACAAAATCTTCATTTATTGTCAATGCTGTCCATTTGATGCAGGATCCATCAAATTCTATTTTGGATTTCTTGTTCTTTTCTAATATTGTAGATTCTTGCAAATCATATTGTAAAACTTCATTTAACTATAAATCATAAAAATAAAGAACATACGAAAATCATAATGTATATCGGCTATAAGCCTATAACTGTGCAAACAAGCAAGACACGGAAATAGAACTTGAATATAACAATTTTGACTGTAGAATTTACCTTCTTCATTGTATCTCATTTATGAAACAAACATACAATAATAAATTTAAATAAAAGAAAAATCACCACTATTGAATAATAATTAATTCAAATTTTTTGCTTGCAAAAGTTCGTTGAAAAAAACTCCTTGTTGGGCACCTAAATCGTAACAAACACTTGGAAGATTTTATCGTACAATAAACAAAGTGGAAAGTAACAAGATTTAAAAAATATTCTTTATTGATTATAATTTTAAAAAAAATTGAATTTACTAATCAGTAAAAGTTCTATCGATTATTTACGCATCTTGAAATAGCATGGATTTGTCCAACAACTCAGTATCATGAGATTGTACAAAACATCTATATAAAAAAAATATAATAAACAATCATAATACATATGCAAATTTACAAAAATGAAAGTGTCTATGGGAAATAAAATTAAAGCACATTAAACAACTCTTGTTGTTGAGCCCCATCAATCCTCAGTTGTTCGCTAACATTATATGCATTTGATTTTCCTATTGACAAAAAAGGAAAATGACATCCATAAATAATACGAAGTCCTTTTGGATTACAAAAAGTCTACTTGGACAAACTTTTTTGACAGAATTTTGGACAAATCCTATGGTATGACTTGAATATCCCCTATGATATTTAAGTCATATCATAGGGTTTGTCCCAAATTCTGTCCAAATAGCATTACTCTTTGAATTATTATAAGTCCTTCCTTTTAGCTGATCTATCTATGTAAACATTAGAATTCAAAATTAATGCATGCAACATTAGAAAGTATTTTTCAATCCATCCATGCCAAAGTACTGGTCTAGAAAATATTTTTCAATTGACTTCCATTATCAGTTGCTTGGAATAAAAGAAACGAGTCTTGCACTTAACATTTTTGTGAAATACTTGTATATACATGGGAATCGTATAATATATTCCTGTGATTCCTTTGTGGGCCTCACATGTAGATAATCAGGACAGTTGACATCTTCTAAAATTTCAGTTTAATAGGAGTGAGACCCACCGTCTAGTTGAACAGATAATGGAAGTATGATTATTGACACATCATTAATCATTCCACGTCAGTGCCTAGTCTAAGTTTTCGGTCATGTGATAATTGAACGGTAAGTCTAGTTGAACAGATAATGGAAGTATGATTATTGACACATCATTAATCATTCCACGTCAGTGCCGAGTCTAAGTTTCCGGTCATGTGATAATTGAACGGTAAGTCCCACTCCAATTGAGCTGAATTTTCAAAACCATGTGATTCATTTTGACGAAACGGATTCCCTATTTAATCCAAATAGAGTTTCAAGGAGTGCCACCTGAGGAAGGGAATTTTTTTTATTTTTATTTTTAAAGAGATGAGATGTCATTGATTTCACATCTCTTCCCCACGTGGCACCTTCGGGTTGGTCCAAACACGTTTCCCAAACCCCTTTTGGTCATCCGTTTCCTCATCTTGAACGGTAGATTGTCTCCATGTGGGGCTCACATGGGGGGATCCGGACTCCTCTATTAGCTACTCTTGTGGCAATCAATCAATAAAGTAAAAGTCTATATGGATCGAATGTTTGGGACCGATCCTTGGACCGGTCCCAAAGTTCAGTCCTAATATCACCCCTGATATTAGGACCGATCCTTGGACCGGTATAAGGATCGGTCCATATAGCAGGTTTCATCGTGATATCCTACAAGGATCTCATTTGGTCCCAAGATCGATCTATGCGACTTTGGGGAGCAGGTCGGTGGACCGGTCCAAAGTCATGTCAATATCATCTGATGTTCCGTTTGTCCACGATCGTATCCAAACGGTCCACCTAGCAGGACTCTTTGAAGATCTCAGTTGAGTATTAGCACCTTGAAAAAGATGACAAATAAATGGATATTTGACATGACTTTAGCACCGATCGGTCCAAAAAAGTGACTAGCAATAAGATCGCAATGAGTGCCTTTAGCACCTTGGAGTGACCATCCTTAACAGTCATGATGACAGCAGTCCGCCCAGTCAACAACAGTGATGCATTGTACTGTAGTTGGCTGGCATACGATTCCGCCACGCAATTTCCCGTTTACCTGCACTTTGCTGAGCTTGAGCTACTAGGCCATGACATGATGGGAGGATTCACTGTATGTATGCTACGGTGACTCATGCTAGTATGCTACGACGAGCCCGTTCGCCCTGAATACCACCATCCAGACCCCACAACCATTGAGTGGCCAAGGTAACTACTCACGTTCAATTAAGAAGACTCCAAATTCCACCCTCCCTCTAATCCTCAGTGGCATAGAGATTTTCATTATTTTGCACCTCACTAAGAAACCAACAAGAGAAGGGGATGGTATGTATGTGTATCATCTACCGCGTGTTTGCATGTTTTTTTCTTTTAATTTGGAAAAGAGGAAACTTGAGTAGGATTAGGGCAAAAATATAATACAGTCGTATGGTGCAGCGCCCTTCTTAAATGTTTGATGGGCACTAATAACACCCATTATATTCTTCTTACCAAAATAAAAATATATATATATATATACACACCCATTGTATTCATTATATCCAAATCTTTTAAGTTAGTTTCAGTGGGCTAATGAGAGATTGCTTACAGCACATAAAGGTATGTAGGTGTGCACAGCACATAAAGGGGGTACATATAAAATTTTTCATAAGTAATAACGCAGTGTTGTGTACCTCTCTTTTATAGAAACAACTAGGGATCAATTTTTAATTGCAGTACTGATAACAAATTTAACTTATCCATTATACATGTGTAAATAATTAAGATTCCTTTTTTAATTTGTGCAAATCATTTGAAGCGATGTTTGACATCAAAGAGACTTACAAAGTGAAGAGAAACTGAATCGGTGATCCATGTGTACTAGTAACTTACGTGTGGGAGGGCTTGACTTGCAACGTAAACCTTTTAGATTTCTCCTACAATCGTATATTTGTAAGTTCTCCCTCCATTGAAATAGCTGATGAAAAAACAATGCTTGTTAATGTTCATCTGCCTTGATGCAAAAGTCACCTCTTTGCTCCACATGAACCTTTCTTCTACTGGATTGAGGGGAGAAATAGCTGCTTCTCTTGACAATCTCACGTTTATCCAGTCCATATAAGTTTTTCAGTTGCATCATTGCAACAGATAATTTTGCATAGATGGCCCAATCTAAGATTGAAGCCATTGGATCATACTACACCATTCATTCTCTAATTGCACCATAATTCTACCATCTCTCTTGTTGATGTCTAACCAGTTCAGCATAAATCTAGAGTCTCAATGTCTCATGTATTAAGTAAGTGATAAAATCTAACAAGCTTGTTTATTTGTGTATCTGCCATCCATTTGGGGACTTCCGATAGGAAGATCAGCAATGCCCAACAAATCTGGTTTTTAACAAATGGTGAATTTTGTATTACTCTGTATGTGATGGCTAGTAGGCCCCATGAATGTCCCACGTATCCTCTATTGGAGAGATGAAAAGGATCCCGATTTTCTATTGTGCAAGTCTGACCTGGAGAGGTTCTCTCTCATTTTCCTGAAAAGTGCACTCATGGCGTATATAATTTAGGCAAATAGGCAGGACTTTATCGATAATTCATTTAGTGAGATTAGATCAAATAGGACGCTATTAGCCATCAAATGGAGGTTCAGTAGATAAAGGAAGTAGTTGATCCATCAAATGGATGCCAGCAATGTCCAAACAATCAAGCTTTTTTTTTTTTTTTTTTACACGGCAAATTGGCAGTTTTCTATTTTATTTGTCATGTCATGGAAGCGCTGAATTCCTATAGTGCTTAATCTTGTAACTCTTTCCTTTCAGGGATTTGTCATGGAATAACTTGACTGGGCATATTCCTAATTTTCTAGGAGACTTGCCATCCCTGTCATCATTGCAAGTGGAAGAGCATTTTTGGTGATGATTTTTAACGTTCAAGTATCTGTATTCAGTAGCATCTGTAGTTTGAAGCCTCTATTCATTTCAGGAAGTTAAGTGGCAACCAACTAAGTGGATCGGTCCCTTCCAATTTGCTAGAAAAATCAAAGAAAGGATCACTTAAGTTGAGGTATGCCTTATGCGTCACCACAAACAACCATGGACTTCAATTTCCACTTTGCTTTATTCCAATTTGTGACATCACAATGAGAAGCACAGTTTGAAATATCTTCAGCGAGACTTGAGAATATATGCCACTGATGCAATGAGAACAGCCTGTGTTTCAAACCCTCCTTACAACAGTGACACACAATCAAAGAATAAATTATATGCGAACACCTTCCAAATTGATACTTTCATGCTTGCTAACATGTCTTTCGGACTTTGTTCAATATGATTACTAAGATGCTTGATCTTTTAATGACAGTGTCGATGGCAACCCAGATCTCTGTGTGTCTGATTCATGTGGCAAAGACTCCAACAAACTGTAACATCCCGAAATTCCAAGGTTGTAATTAATTTAGTTAATTGTGTTTTTAGATAATTAAGCTCGTTTATAAGCCAAATAGGTCCGATTAATCATTAGGATCGCGCGTGCGAAGTTGGATTGAGATCCGAGCCCGTTTAGATACAGTAGGGGTGTGTGTCGCTATTTCCGAAAAATTCCGAGGGCTTTTTAGTATTTTCCGCTTTTCGAGATTTTGGCATCATCGTGTAGATTACCTAATTTCCAGGACTTTATCCTTTTGTTGCATCTCGATCCCGACCCAAAACCCGACCTGACCCGAACCCACCTAAACTTATTTTATTAATTCCCAAAAGTCAAACCCCACCTCCACCTAACACAATCCCATATGGACCCCACCTCATCCCATCATGCCCCACCCCCCTTAACCCACGTGCAATACCCCCACCCATTTCCCATTTCCACTTTCCCCCTTTTCCTTTTTTAGGTCAAACCCCTCTCCCTCCATTCTTCATTCCACTCCACCCAGCACAACAGCAGCCCCTTCTCCCCCTTTTTTTCCTCCTCTCATTTTTCCTCCCCTCATTCTTCCTCCCTCCCTCATGATGTGCTGCCACCGTCGCCGGACGCCATCATCATCACCGCCGGCCATCTCTCTTCTCCACTCTCCCATCTCCCATTTATCTCTCTCATCTCTCATTTCTCTCACTCATCTCTCCCTCACCCAGCCGTGGGCCCTGCTGTCCCGAAGCCTCCTCGTCGCCGTCGGCAACCAGCACCATCACCGCCGGCCACCACCATCTCCGGCAAACCCAGCCACTCCACCTCTCCCTATTTCCCCATTTTCCATTTCTCTCTCTCTCTCTCTCTCTCTCTCTCTCTCTTCTCTCCCTCCTCTGTTCCTCTCTTTCTTTCTCTGTTTTCTTTCTTTATTTCTCTTCCTCCCTCATTCTCCTTGCTGCCCACATGATTGAGCTCCCCATCCACCTCATCCTCTCATCCCATTTCATTTCTCTCTTTTCATTCTTTATTTCTTTCTCCCTCCACTCCCCTTGCTGCCAACGTGGGGTGATCCCCATTGCCCACCCATCTCTCTTTTATTTCTTTCTTTCTTTATTCACTCTTTCTCTTCCTCTCTGCTACTTTTCTTTCTCTGTTTTCTTTCTTGTTTTTCTTTCTCTCTTCTCTCTCTCTCTCTCTCTCTCTCACCCAACTCACCCATCTCATTCTATCTCTTTCTTTCTTTCTCTCACTCACTCCACTCATTATCCACGTGAGTAATACCACCCACATCCATTTCATTTTCCCTCACCTCACTCCACTCATTGTCAACATCAGTTGACTTTTTCTCCCACCCATCTTACCATGTCATCATCTCTCTCTCTCTCTCTCTAATTCATTCTCTCTCTTTCTTTCTCCATTCTTTCTTTGTTTGTCTCCTTCCTTTTCCTTGACAATGGACCACCATGACCCTCCATCACCACTAATATAGTGGGCCACCAATCTAGTGGGCCCCACAACCTTCGTTGGTCACCATTATCTCCGTGTGGACCCCGCAAGCATCTCATCCTCAATTTGCAAGCCACCGCTCCATCCACCCATTTATTTGGTAAGCTCTTCTTCCCTTAGGTTTGGGTTAATGTATTTTGGGTGTAGTAGTGTGTTAGATAGCTTAGAGCTTCATTTTCTTTTGGTTTATATTTTAATTAGTTGTATTTTGCTAATTACCCTTAGGTTTGGTTTGTTGGGCTATGGAGCTAGGATTTGTGGATTTGTGCAATTTCGACGAAAGGCAAGTAGATATTTATATGTATGCTTGGATATGTCTGTCTCTCGTTTGATTCGATGATTTAATGATGATTTAGATGTTAATTGCTCAATAGATGCTTTAGAGGTTTGAAAACATGATAATTAGGTTGTTAGCCTAATGAAATGGATTTTAATGTTAATGGCTTGATTTGAGGGATTGTTGGGATTAGAATGGACTTGCTATATCCATGATTTTGATCATATATCAGGTTCAGGGAAGAGAGGAATGGATTAGACCCATTTCACTGCAGTCACAGAACCTGGGTTCTGTAACTGTAGTGTATGCGGTCGACCAGCTAAGGGGCTCGGTCGACCGGCGACACAGGGTCAGGTTCTCTGGAACCTGACCAAATCACTGTGCACCATTTTCAATTACAACTGCCGGCCGACCGAGCCTGGGCCGGGTCGACCGGGTACACATGGAGAAGGTCGACCTGACTTTCTCAGGTCGACCGGGCTCGCTGTGTAGGGGGTCGACTGGCCAAGGGCCAGGTCGACCGGCAAACTGTGATTTCCTTCTTGGAAGGATTTTTTACCTTATTCTTGGATGGACTTAGGTGGGACTTGGTTACCCTTTGTGGACTCATTTGACTTATGGTGAGGATGTTTTGAGCCAACGTTCTTCAGGGTTATTCCGGTTGTATCGGGATCCAACCTAGCTCAATCTTGAACGGTACGGGACAACGGGATACCCTTCTTTAAATCTATGCACGAAGATTGTTCGTCGTCCGGGTATCGTGAACCCTAACCCCTTTCGTTGATTGAGTAGGTTGTACGATGCTTCAGGATTAACATTATATTTAGGATTGGATTGTCTATCGCTTTTGATTCTAAATCGTACCGTCTGGTACTATCTACATGTAACGAACATATTCATTAGCTTCGTCTGCTTTTCTTTGTTTGTGGATCACATGGAGAACTTAGATGATGGATTTAGGATCTCTTTTTATATTTCGTTTGCTTGGAGGCAAGATTGGACGCGCTAGGGCCAGTTCCTCTGGTCGAGTAGCCCATGAGCCATTAGAGGATTTGCTTGGAGGCAAGATTGGATGCGCTAGGGCCAGGTCCTCTGGTCGAGTAGCCCATGAGCCATTAGAAAACCAACTTGGAGGCAAGATTGGATGCGCTAGGGCCAGGTCCTCTGGTCGAGTAGCCCATGAGCCATTAGAGAACCTTGCGGCAAGATTGAATGCGCTTGGGCCAGGTCCTCTGGTCGAGTAGCCCATGAGCCAAATAGGCCGTCTGCAGTTCGGATTAGTGTATGGACACCATTTTCGACCACATCGACGGAATGTCCGGACCAGCCACCTTGACCACCTTGATATTATGTTTGGACCGTCTACTTTGTTAGTTTGATATTGATTCAAATGCTATGCATTTCATATGATCTTTTTTACTCGTTTACTCTGATTCGTTCTGCATATCTGTTGATGTTTTATATTTATATCTGCCTGCCGACCGTCGTGTCTGATGCTGCACTTGGTGCATAGGTACCGGGTACATCTACCTTTGGGAAAGTGGAGGCGTTGCTTCAGGCAGTTTAACCTGATGGTGAGTACGAGTTGTGTGTCGAGGGTATTGTCGTCGTGACCAACACACGAGTGCCTTCATACTTTGGTTAGTTTGTATTTATTCTCTTTTGGCTTAGGTTTTGTTAGAAGTCATTAATTAATATACTTTTGTTATCTTTTGCTAAACTTCAATTATAGAAAAGAAAGATGTGCATACTCTGAAATGTTATATTGTACCATTTGTTTAATTATGATGTTCCGCTGTGTTTTGTGGTTATCGAGGAAATATTTATACCTCACCGCAGACTTCGATCCTATGGGACATGATTGGGGCCAGGTTGTGTTTGTTTAATGATGTTAAGAAAAATTTTTAATTGGCCCTAATCTCACGCATAATCCCGGTTTCACTTTTGGGGGCGTGACACAAACGAAAAGATTACTGTTTTCATTGTGCCACTGGTTGTTACTATAGTGATTCTGTTAATCTTGTTGATAATCTTATGGAGATTCAAAAGGAGAAAACAAGGTAAGCATTCCCTTGCAAGAAGGCCTTCTAAACTTTCTGGAGATAAATCCTAATGTAGGCAGCCATGCATTCGACTGAGCACATGTGGTTGTTTTGTTGGTGATTCAAAATCTTCAATCAGGGAGCACAATAATGGACAGAACCTGCTTTAATAGGCCCATTATAGGTGCAAGTGAACAGGGAGAAACTTTGTCAGTGGGCACTCTGAAGACAACCCATATATTCTTAATATGGGCTGTTCATGGCCCATATGTTATTGCTTTGAGCCGATGGACTTAAAAGAGAAAGCAGTAGACAAGTCATCGAAGTCACTAATAAATTGTAGAGAGAGAGAGAGAGAGAGAGAGAGAGAGAGAGAGAGAGAGAAGAAAAGCTTAAAGAGTAAAATGAGTTGAAAGAGAGCTCTCCACCCTTAACAATGGTCATTGAAAGTTCAATTCACGCCACTATGCTCCCGATTGACAATTCATAGTTTGGATCTATGCTGTCATGCCATCTGATTAGCTTCCATCGCAGAATACATTGTCAACATCCCGATCCATAAATCCTTCTATTTCCTTTCATTTCATCTCATTCACACCCCTAGCACTTTTGCTTCTCTCTTATTTTTCAATTTCTCTCTATCACAAATTATAGCACGTTTTTTGCTTAGCTTTGATATCATTGTTATTGGCTATTGGGGTGCCTAAGACCGACCTTGTTGTAAATGAGCATGATACCATATTTTTTTCTTTTCTTTTCTTTTTTAATATCAGTTCTTAAGGTGTTAAATAAATGAGCAGTCTACTCGACATATGTTTTATAATTCATTTGAGTGAATTAGGCAACTCTTCCAATTAAGAAATCACAAGCTAGAGTATTTCTCTTGGCGCCTTAACCCTGCTTGAAGCAGAGCCCTCACTTAGTGTGTGGTGGGTGGTGGTAACTACATAGAGGAATCTGTAGTTGGGGCCATTGACTAAAGTGATTGGTTGTTAAACTAAATTGTCACGTTGGTGTATTTAGAATATAAAGTTCATCTTGCATTTCATGGGCATTTTTTATGCAGATCCGGCTGTCAAGGCCAACAAGGCGGGAGGTTTGGTTTGCTCTGGGTATCGATGGTTCACATATGCTGAAGTCATTAACATGACCAACAATTTTCAGAGGGCCATTGGCAAAGGAGGCTTTGGGACAGTTTACCATGGCCAATTGCCTGATGGCACTCAAGTTGCAGTGAAGATGCTCTCTCCACTATCTGCCAAGTTGATCTCGCACACATGTCAAGGCTCCAATGAATTTCAGAACGAGGTTAGACTAAACCATTGCTACATACACCAATGATATAAACATTGTGCACTCGAGGCCTTCATCTAATCTTGGCATCAATTGTAAGGATGAGAAGAGAAATGCCCAACATGAACTGTCCATGGATAATGGGACCCACAACTTGAACAAAAATCTATTTTGTTTCATGTAAGATTGATGCATGCATAGGAACAATCCATCAGTGTTCGTCACCGAGAGAATTTGACATACTATTAGGTTGGCAAATGTATTGCAGGTGCAGCTCTTGATGAGAGTTCATCATAGAAACTTGGTGTCGTTTATTGGCTATTGTCAAGAGGGTGACACCACGGCCCTCATATATGAGTACATGGCCCAGGGAAACTTATATAGCCATCTATTAGGTACGTACATCCTTCAACTTCTTACCCTCTCCTGCTACTAATGATGTTAATAGATGTAATAATAATAAAAAATGGAATATCACAGGCACAAACAGCAATTCAAAAGCTCTAAATTGGGGCGAGCGACTACGGATAGCATTGAATGTTGCTCAAGGTTAATGCAACTTTGTTCTCTTTTTTTTTTTTCCTTCTGTTGTACTGATGTGTTTGATGGTTGGTTTGAGTTTTGTATGCAGGATTAGAGTATTTGCATAATGGTTGCAAACCAGCCATAATTCACAGAGATATAAAGACGACCCACATCCTATTGAATGAAAGATTAGAGGCCAAGATAGGGGACTTTGGGTTTACCAAGGCTTTCTTTAAGGATGATAAACAAACTCAGGTTTCAACAGTAGTCAAGGGAACCCCTGGGTACCTCGATCCAGAGTACGTTCTCACTCGCAAAAGAATTTTCCTTTCATTTGACGTATCATTCAACACAGAGCCAACTTGTAGAGACTACACCGGCTGTGCGGTTGAGAATTCTATAATTTATCCTCTGTTTTAGAGGACCTTGTTTCATACTCATTTCCATCTTCTTCATCATCAAGGCCTTTGCAATGTATAATTTGTTCACAAATAAGTAGCTCATGTGATGCTGCTTTTCTATGTAGGTACTTCCATTCCAACAATTTGACACAGAAAAGCAACGTCTATAGCTTTGGAGTTGTCCTGTTAGAGCTAATCACAGGCCAGCCCGCAATTTCACGAAGTAAGAGGAACCTAGTCGATTGGGCAAGCCCTATAATTGCAACAAAGGACATACAAGCTATTGTGGACCCAAGGTTGGAAGGCTATCACGATGCTAATTCCCTTTTCAAAGCTGGAGAAATTGCGCTAGCGTGCACCTCACCAAGATCAATAGATAGGCCGACCATGACTGACGTTGTAGCCAAGTTAAAGGATTGTCTGGGAACTGAGACCGTCGCTGAAATAACCTGCAGCTTGGAGATGGAACAATTGGAATCGAAGTCTAAGCCTAGGTTTTCTTCCCAACTTTTACCAAGGTAGTGGGACTTGGCATCACATGCAGTTCCAGTTCCAGGTGAATAAATGATTTTCAAATGCTCCTTTAGATGGCTTTGGTTCGGTAAAACATTTTCAAAGTTATATAGTCATATCGCATACCATAGTAATGATATAGATTGTGATACTGTGTGGTGACTTGTCACATTTGGTTGTTTTATGAATACCTAAGTAGTTTCTGAACAATGATGACTTGTTCTTTAGATTTATGGTATTACCAGTGATTTTGCATTTGCTTAATTGATAGTGTGACACTCTCAAAATCCAAATCAATTCCAGTACCAAGCACAAACATTTATGGCATAAATAAAGAGAAATTCAATTTTAATAGATCAGAAAGAAGCATTTAGTGGTATTTCATCATTTTAAACAAATTCAACACTTTGTATCGATTTCCATCGCTGGAGCAGATTCAAACATGTTTTCGATTGTCAAATTCAAAACCCTAGAATGAAGAGGGATTCAAAGAATTCCGGTTGCAATTTATAATCGGGAAAATGAAAATCAAAGTCAAAATACCTAAAAACAAAGATGAGTGCGAACCAATTCTAGCTCTGGAGTTGGATGCAGCTTTTTCTTCGCTCTTTTTCTACCTAATCGTGATTCCTCGTGACTTGTCAGTACAGGAAAATGCCTCTGGTGTAGCAGGGCCCACCTAAACTGCTAAGTACCTCACTAATCACTCAGATAAGTTAAGAAAGATGGGCCCTCATCATATAAGAAATGCTTGTATTTTTTATAATGTTCTAATCAAAGTGTATTAAACATGATGAATCATATTTCCCGATCGGGATCCCCAGTTTGGTCCAATCAGGGGGTGTCACATGGGGAGAGGACATTTTTTTTTTTTGAAGGAGATGAGTATGTTTTTTAGAGATGGGAAGTGACATCTCTCCCCATGTGACATCTCCTGATTGGTCCAAACAGGATTACCCTGTTTGGTCCAAACAGGGATCCAATCCATTTCCATGATATTGATGGGGACCAAAACATATTACAGTAACTTTCTTCATACTGATATAGGAAAGAGGCATTTACCATGAATGATTCAGATTTTAAATATAGGCACATTGGTGGACAATGTTCCCATTATATGTATCCGTTACCCTACCAATGGTTTTTTGCCTCTAGCCTTATTTAAATGATTTCTTGCTTACCAAGTTAGGAACTGAAATATGAATCGGCGAGTCGAGTCAATGAGTAAAAAAACCCAAATAAGCCAAATGATGACCCAAGCTGTTCACAAACTAATGTAGTTTTGGCCTTATTTAAAATAAAAAATAAAAAACCAAAGTATTGTAGTCATCTGGGTTTGGAGCAAAGGATTTAAATGTTGCATTTGGAGCAAGGCCGTTGCTTATTGCATTTGCAAATTACCATTAATATTTGTACATATATTTTAGGGAATTTTACAGGAAAAAACAGATTTGGTGATCACCATACCGAAAAGGTAACTTTAAGTGCCCTTGCACCAAATCAGTCATTTTGTCCGAAAACGTTTTTTTTTTTTTTTTTTTAGTATTCTCTACTATGTCCCTATCGATCTTCATTTGCACTGTTAAGGGTCGATTGAGACCCTACGGTCCATCCTATCCTTCACGTAACTCTCATTTATTTTGTTTATAAGGTCTCAATCGACATTTATTTGTAATGTTAAGGGTCTCTATCGAACCTATGGTGTACACTTATAAATGCACGAAACTCATTCTTTATTCCCATTTCTTAGAAAAAAACGACCATGCTCGACTTGCTTCCCCTTTGTAGGATATTCTCACCTCTTGAAGACCATTAAAGTCACATGCCGTTATTTGGTGGAGAACATTAAAGTGCATATGCTATTGTTTGGGGCAAACCAATGGAAAGATGGAGTTTGAACTTTGCCATAAAACATGACTTTTTTACTTTTCAGAAACTACCATTTTTATAATTCCTAGTTTCATGTCATCATGGCTAGATGGAGGACCGTTGGGAACTACTGTAAATACGCCTGACACAGTTGATGTGGAGTCGCAGTCGATGTTGAGGAAGAAGAAGGAAACAAACAAAAGAGAAAATCGAGCTTCTGAGCCCTAAAATGTATGAAAAGGTCAAATGCAGGGTCGCTAGGGACCCTTAACAGTAAAAAAAAAAAAAAAGTTGATGGGGACTCTAATAGAGAATGTTAAAAAAAAAGTTACATTTTCAGATAAAATGACTGATTTGATGCAATGACACTTAAACTTACTTTTTTCGTATGGTGGTCATTTAATCTATTTTTTTCGATAAAATCCTCTTTATTTTAATAATTTCAACTTTATTTCAAGTTAAGAATCCCTTAAAGTCCATAAAGTCTCATTCAACATATATAAAAAAATAAAATAAATAAATAAATAGAAGATGCATGTGAGCTGGCCCGTGGCCAGCACAGCACAAATAATTCAATGCCTTGTGGCCAATTGGGCCTCAGCACAGCTGCCTAGGCACCGCACGGCTTTCCCTTTCACAAGCCAGCACTGCACGGCATGGCCCGGCCGTGGCGCGAGACATCATGCCTGCGTCAAGATGACCATAAGCTAAAAGCATTAAATACAATACACTATTATATTGTATTGTCAAAAGGAAATACCCTTGCATTTTCTTTAATGAATTAAGGAGATAAATATGAGCCCCATCCACGTTTCACACACACATGAATCCGACTGGCATCCTTTTGAATGGTAGGTTGGACTTTGGAGACCGAGATAGGAGACTTAAGACTGTTCAAGGTCTTCGTCAATTAGGACTTAACTCACATATCCATTGCTGTGAATGGCACATGTGCTTACCATGATCCTAAGGATGTTCTCGTGAACATTTTTTTTGATAGGTAAGTCTCACATTTCACATCGTCTAAATAGAAAATTTTACATTTCCAACAAGAAAATAAATAAATAAATAAAAGAACTAGCGGGACTTTATATACATATTTGAACCTTCCACCAATCAAAATAAATCCCTTCACACAACGGCTTCGCTTTATTTAGGGAATTATGACATAATATCAATAAAAAATTGATGAGGGGAGGAGCTGCAGTAATCTCCTAACCCTGAAAACGTTGTATAATGGATTTTCTATAATAAATTTATTTGTATCATAGAATTTCTCTCCTAAAACTTGTTGGTGTCAATATAAGGATTTCAAAAAAAAAAAAAAAAAGGTCGAACTCTATATTTCTTTCTTATAAAGGAGAAAAAAGATCTATAGGTAAAATTTTGTGATGAAATAAGCTAAAAAAAAAAAAAAACAATTAAAAGGTGTACGGACCAAAACGGCCATTTCCCCTTCCACAGTTGCACAAGCGCACCCAAAATAAATTTTAGAAAACACTTGCCTATGTATCTGAAATTAGTACTTTTCTTAATACCAAGGATATATCTTGAAGAGATATATATTAACCCCTCGTTTGGAAAGGAGGGAAAAATGGGGGGAGGGAAAAAAAAGGAGGAAAAAAGGAGGGAAAATGAAAAATGAGGGTGTTTGGGAAGGGGGGAGGAAAGTAGGAAAATGAGGGGAGTGGGGAAAAGAAAAAATGAGGGAAAGGAAAGGGGGAGAAATTACTAAACTATCATTTTTCTCAATTGGAAGTTTTGCCCAAATAAGAATAAAATGGTCTTTATCCCTCTACCTCACAAACAAATAAAATTATTCTTTTTCACTTTTCTTCTCCCTACTTTTTGACTTTCCAAATAAAAAAAGAAAAGGTAATTTTTCCTCCCCTTCATCTTTCTCCACGCTCCAAACAAAAAAAGAAAAGATAAAATTATTCTCCACGCTCCGTAGCTTGGCCGTTTAAATGAGTCCCAAGTCCCGTTTAAATGAGTCCCAAGTCCCATGACATGACTAGGCGGAGTCACGTGGGCCACAATCCCTAAAGTCCAACGCCCCGCCCCCCCCCCCCCCCCGCGCGCTTCCTGTGGAAATCCTCTGTAGCTTGGCCGTTTTAAATGAGTCCCCCCCCCCTCCCCCGCGCTTCCTGTGGAAATCCTCTGTAGCTTGGCCGTTTAAATGAGTCCCAACTCCCATGACATGACTAGGCGGAGTCACGTGGGCCACAATCCCTAAAGTCCAAAGAAAAGTCTATAGTTTCTGACTTGAGTAGGCGGAGTCACGTGGGCCACAATCCCTTAAGTCCAACACAGAAAAGTCTATAGTTTCTGTATTCCACACAAAATAAAATCACCTATATAAAGATAAAATATGGGGGAATAATACTTGGTGCACAAGCATTCGAGTTTCGTGTGATGACTTCAAGTCTCGCGCTGTCTATGCTTCGTACTGGAGTCTATGGGTTTGGGGCCCAACTATTAACGCGCTCTACATGTGGCTTGACCTATGAGGCTATGACCCGGGCCAGTGCTACTAACATCTCTCTCTCTCTCTCTCTCTCTCTATAATGGTACTAAGATGGAACCTTTACTTCTGACAATTTATTGTCTCTCTCTCTCTCATGGTACTAAGATGGAACCTTTATTTCTGACAACTTATCGTCTCTCTCTCTCTATAATGGTACTAAGATGGAACCTCTATTCCTGCCAATTTATTGCAGAGGTCCTCTCTCTCTCCCTCTATAAAAGAAAAAAGAAGATACGAAAAAAAAAACTACACTTGAGCTTATTGCAGTGGCCTTAGGATTTCTTTTTTCTTTTCTTCTTTTTAACTGACCCCTGGTCCTGAAAATGTACTAGGCGTGTTATATATGAAAAACTGCAAAGCTAATATGAATGATTTTTTTTCCCCTTCTCACCTCTGTTAAATTGTACCCATTTTCAAATAAAAATCTCAAAATTCCAATATGAAAATGTAATTATATTTTAGTCTTGAAAATGTACTTACATCAAGTAAAAAGAATTGCAATATTCTTCTTTTTAGGAATTTTAACCGTACAGGTGCCTAAAAACTAAGTTTTATTTCGCAGGTATTGACATTTAAAAAATTCTTGTAAATCAATTTATATGGCAAAGAATGACAATTTTGCCCTTATACGGTGCGGCATTCTACACCTGTAAGATATCTTGCACAAAATCTTACTTCTTACCGTTGCTTTAAAATCCTCGTTTGCCATGAAAAAAAATATTTTTACCGCAACTCTAGCATATAGAAACTTTTTTCCTTTTTCATCCATTAATAAGAATAAAAAAGGATTTTTCATACCACATAAGAACTTCATTTTTCTACATCTTTAAAGGATGAGATAGGGCCCACATACCTCTTGATGGCTTTAATGAGTGAAATAAATAAAGTGGAGAACAGTAGAGTATTATTCTTGGAGTTCTAGGTCCAAATTTTCAAGGAATGCAAAGGTGATGTTCTCACAATATAAGGGAAATTTGCCATTTTCACACAAACCTTAACTGTAAAAGCCATTTTGCAGTGTGAGGTAGAATTCATGTCTTAGGACACTTGTATGGTTAAAATTCTTTTTTTTATGCTCCGAAAGTATTTTTTTTCTTCACAAAAATATAGTTCTTTTTTTTTCTTCACAAGAATTTTCATTTCATCGGGCCAAAGCCAAAGCCATTTTACAGTTTTTTTTTCCACCTCAACACAAATTCTGACTACTTGGAAGTGTGCACTTAGAAAAATGTTAATTTAAGGATCAACATATATACAGGATATACTCGTCTTATGACAGATTAAATAGCAGAAACATTAATCGAATGTAAGTTGCATGCATGATTCCTAGACGAATATAAGATTTTCAAGAATCCCTTCGTTGAACGGTTACGATCCTATTTTTATTTTTTACTACATGATATCAATAGAAAGTACTAAGGATGAGTGCCGGAGGAGTTGTAGTAAGCATGTAAGCCTGGAACCCCTTAAACATTGGGATATTATGTTAGAGGTGTACAAAAAATCAATCGATCTATAAATCCGATCCGATCCGATCCGATCCAATCCGCGGATTTTTATCCGATCCGAAGGTAAACGGATTGGTGACGGATTGAGAATTTTATAATTCGTTAACAACGGATCGGTGGCGGATTCCACCCTCAATCCGCTCATTCAATCCGATCCGATCCGTTGATATTAAATATAAAAAAATATATAAGGGATTTAAATATAAATTAAGATGTCTAAATATAAAATAAGAAAAAAAAATTTACGAGTCAAAATGTAATTTTTTTTTACAACATGTTTGATATTTTTCTGTTAATATTAGATTGAACGGATTAATCCAATCTGATCCGATCCGATCCGATCCGGTCCTCCACGGATCGGATCGGATCGGATTTTAACAACTACGGATTGGTGACGGATTCCAAATCTGTTAATCTGTAGGTAACAGATTGGTGACGAATTTGACTCAACCTGCACCAATCCGATCCTTGTATTATAGAAGCACATGTTCGTGTAAGTGAACAGATTTTCAAAGAAGGGTCAAATCTCACTTTCCTTCCTTCAAGGAAAAAATGCTCGCTTTTGTTAACTTTCTGTGAATAGAATTTAGAAAACCCTTGCATGTCATATCTGAAATTAGTACTTTTCTTAATATCAAGGATATCTCTTGAAAAGATATATATTAAATGATGTGGAAATCCCTGTAGCTTGGCCGTTCAAATGAGTCCCATGGCACAAGCATTCGCTGTTTGTGTGATGACTTCAAGTCAACCTTCTTGTTCATCTCCCAGACGCGCTCTTTCTATACTTTGTAATAGAGCCCATGGGGCCCACCTATTAATGCGTTCTACATGTCTCTTGACTTATCACCCGGCCAACTGGAGCCTGTAGTTGACCCATCTCATCAATCTTATCAATAATAGTAAGATAGGGATCCGGATTTTCTGTTTCAACCAATTAGGTGGTGACATATTTATTTTATACTTATTTTATTTATTTTATACTTATTTTATATTTAAAAGACGGTGATGTATTAATAAGCTCATGTATCATCCCCTGAGCAGTCCAAATGAGTTTTTTCTGATTGGACCAAATTGGGGATTCGGATTCTTAAGATGGAGCCCCTGTTTCTGCCAATTTATTGCAGTGGTCTTCTCTCTCTATAAAAAAGATATATGAAAAACAACAACTTGAGCTTAATTTGCATGGTCTAGTTTAATGCAAGGCTATGTTCAGCGGGCCAAAATAAAATGGGGCCACATGTGATCTCTAATATTCTCTTTTGATCATCCACCCTCCACCAAGTTGGTTTTTTTTTTTTTTTTTTAGAACCATCAAGGTGTTTTTTTCCTCTTTTTTTTTTTTTTTTTTTTGGTAAAAACAGGTTGACTCGTTCCTTTCACTGTCTAGCCATGCTCCTATTTTACATGCTTCGAAGTCGGCAGAAGAGCACAGTGCCTTGGCATGGTTTTCCATTCTTAGGTGTTTACTGGCTCTTGCAGTGTATGTTTAAGGCCAACAGCGGCAGATTCAGAATTTTTATTTGGGTGGGGCGAGAATATTTTAGACTTTGCTAGACTTTTTTCTACATCAACAAATAGTGAAAGAAAAAATGTATTGCATTTAAAAAAAAGAGAATAAATAAGTAGTTAAAACTCAATATCTATACTTTCTATAATTTTATACGTGAAAGGCCTTTTGATTTGACAAATGAGATTGAATGACCGATATTGCTTAATGAGGATACGTGTAAGGCATCCAAAACACTCTCTTCGTTCTTATATGGTTTTACTCGTGTTTTGAGCAACGTTGAGGTTTTCATTGCACTTGGACATATATTGAGGAAAAAAGAGTGGACAGTGGAGCCCATTTACATGAATCTAAGCCCTGTAAAATAAAGGTCTTCAAATATATATGATATCGAGAATCAGAATTAATCCTACCGTTCGATTGATTTTTTCATAAAAAAAAATGTGATTAACATTATTTTATGTATATTTATTTCTATTTTTAATCAAATGATTAATCCAATAGTGAGACCGACTCAAAAGGAGATCTCCATACTAATGGGACAGGGACATTGCAATATGGTATTGGTTTAAGCCTTAATGGGTTCTTTAAGTTGTCCTATTTTATTCTTATCCAAAGCATTTAAAATTTCAACGAAGAGACAGAGATATGAAAATATTTTTTGAGGTGGGGCAGTCTTTTGGGATTGGCCAAGGGACCATTATCGATTTTTGGGGTTTGTCCGAGTCACCCCAGGTGCTCATCACCTAGGTCCTAAGCCAATTATAAGGACTCCATCATCTCTAATGGGGCCAATGCCTTTCCCATGTCATAGTGGTGGGTCCTATCATCTCAGTCTAGACAGAGAGCTGGCACACCGGGATGTCTGCCTCTGCGTACATGAGCATCAGTGGGACCCATGCCCCATAGTCCAGCCCACGAGTTTTGTCCTCCTTGACACACCCACACCCTGCTTTTGACAGCAGTTTCTTCACCCTCTTCGCCAACTGTGATGCACCTAGTGTTGGATACTTGAGCTGTCATTACATACACAGTTTATCTAAGGCAATTTAAAAATTGACACTTGGGGCGGCAACTCTATGTAGGTCCGCCACTGCTACGCCTTAACTTTTCTTCCCAACCTTGAGGTGGTGGGACTTGGCATCACATTCAGTTCCAGTTCCAGGTGACAAAATGATTTCTCAGATGCACCTTTAGATGGCTTCTGTTGAATGGAAGCTTTTCAAATCTTAAATAATAACAGATCTCGTGTCCCGTAATAATCATTTATTGTGATACTATGTGGAGTCTTTTGTTTACTTGTTATTGCAGACATTTTGTTGTTTATGCAAATTTAAGTAGTTTCCGAACTACGTTAACTTGTTCCTTTGATTTGTGGCATTACCAGTGTATTTGTTTGTTAACACTGGCAACATATATTTGCATATGATACACTCATTAAAAGTTTAAAGATCTGTCATCTTTCCAACCGAAGAAACCAAATAGTTCTTTCTTAAACTCAAACTCCAAAAGATTTTATTAATAATAAATCCAATAAAAGAATAGCAGGTAACACTCTGCAGTCTGCACGTCTCAAAACTGTTTAGACTTAGAGGGATGGGCCCCACTGCCTTGTGACCAAACATGGCCTCAACCACTTATAGATTCAAACCTATTTTGAATTGTCTCAAAACCCTAGAAATTATTAAGTTGGACTATTTTACATTTTCAGCAGCTATAGAAGAATTTTTGATAAATTGCTTCAACTGTGTAGGAAGGCCCACCCATTATCGCTTCAAACTGCTCAAAATAAACTCCATGCTCATGTACCGAGTGATTGACCCTCCCCAATCAATCTCACAGTGGAGAGGCGCTGGCATCATGTTAAAATGCTCGAGGGTTTTGGTGTAATATTTTAATCAAGTGTATTATACATAATCAATCTTCTGGTGGGCTGAAAAAATACTAGAATAAAACTTTTTCAATGAGAAAGAGGCATCTATTATAAGGAATTCAGATTTTAAATAGGTGGACCCGTAAGATGAGTTTTTTTTTTTTATAAGATTTTATTCAAGTGTTTATCATACATGATCAATTTTACAGTGGGCTGAAAGTATATGAAAATCGAGATTTTCAATTCTGCATATCCATATAAGAGAAATCCTTTTGTTTTGAGTGGTTCATATTCCAAACTCTGGCTCTAGATTTTGTTGTAGAGAACCCCTTTCACTAGAAAATGGGTCCCCTTTTCACTTAGACAACCTGAGCCATTTTGTTATCGTCGGAACGGAGTCAACGGACTTTACAAAAGAGGAAGAAGGAAAAGAGACATGATGGGAATTTGCACATTTGTTGGCCTGATTTTAGAAGGGTCTCGGGGTTTTAGGATGGAATAAAATTAGGTCATCTACCAACGGTAACAAAATCTCAAAAAAATGGTAAACACAGAAAAGCCCTTGATACTTTTCGAAAATTGCAACACAACCCCTCCTGTACCTAAATAAGCTCAGATCTCAATCCAACCTTGCACACACGATCCTTATAATCAATAGGACATGTTTGGCTTCTAACGAATTTAATTAAATAATAGTACAATTAATTAAGCTAATTACAAACCTTGAGTTCATAGACTTTACAACCAGTGTATCTGCATTTGCTTGATAGTGTGATACTGTCAAAACCCAAATCAATTCCAGTAGCAGGCAAAAAGATTTATCACATAAATGAAGAGAAATTTAACTTTAATAGTAATCACCACAGATTCAGCCACGAATGGAAATTTTTTAAGTGGGGTTTCTTCATTTCTAACAAACTCAACACTTTGTATCTATAACTATGTTGTTGTTAACACTGATTCAACGGTTAGGATATAGAAATGCTGATCAAAGACTCGATTTCAACCGTTGGAGCAAAAGAGGAGCAGATTCAGACATGTTTTCAATTGTCAAATTTAAAACGCTAGAACGAGAGGGATTCAAAGAATTCCGGTGGCAATTTACAATAGGGGAAATGAAAGTGAGATGAAATTGAAGTCAAAATGCCTAAAAACAGAAATGACTGCGATGCAATTCCAGCTCTGGATGCGGCCTCTTTCTTCTTCGCTTCTTTTCTTTTCTACCCAATGGTGTTTCCCTCGCTCTCACACTCGACAGTAGGAAGGCTCCACCTAGACTGTTCAAAATAAATACCCTGCTCATGGACCCTCACTAATCATTTAGACATGGAGATGGGCCCTCATAGTGTAAACAATGCTTGGAATTTTTATAATGTTCTAATCAAAGTGCATTATTATACATGATCAATCTTATCATATTGATAGGCTCGAAACATATTATTGTAAAATTTTTTCAAACCGGTATAAGAAAGAACATTTACCATGAGTAATTTAGATTTAAATAGGTGGACCCATTGTGGATTAAAGACGGATCTTTTGTAGTATTTTATTCAAATATATTACACATGATCACTCTTATCATGGGCTCAAATCATGTTAGAGTGAAATTAATTATTTCCCATATCGTATTCAGAAGAACCCTTCAGCCTTCGGAAGAAAAATGATATCATATTCACTTGGTCAACCCTAGCCATTCTATTAATTATTGTACTAATGGGCTTTTAACCAGGAAAAAAAAAAAAAAAAGGGACAAAATGCAAAAACAACAAGTTAAATGATATCATTCAACATTTAGAAGGGGAAAAATTCAAAATCGCTGACTGTCTAAAAGTTGATGGCCTGATATCATTTTGTCTGGATCGTGATGTCGTTAAAAAAGGAAGATCATTATTTTTTGAAGAGCGAATTCATATTGAGAATTCGCCAAATGTGTAAGAAATGGTCTGTTATACGCCTGCGCTGATTGCAATTAATTTATAATACACCCTCTAATAATTAAAATTAATTATTTAACCATAGATGAAACCAAGATTAAAAAAGAGATTTTACACGATTGGTGAATTTGGATTGGGTGAAATAGGATTCGAACTCAATATCATTATACACACGGCTAGTATCATTATAGTTTGAAGAGCAATAATTTTCTATCATATTGAGACTTTTCGCAAATGAACCTGCAAAATTAATGGTCTACAGCACTAAGCAAGGTCGGAGTTTCTCTTATCTATATATATATTTTATGGGAATATTTAGCTGAGTGGAACATTAAAAATAGTGCAACAATGCTCAGATCAATCCCATTATACCCTTAATGCACCCTACCTTATTCAAATGATTTCTAGCTCACGAAGATAATTACCAACTGAAATGCAATTGAAATATGACTCGGTGAGTCGAGTCAATGAGTAAAAAAAGACCCAAATAAGCCAAGTGGTGACCTAAACTGTTCACAAACTGATGTGATCTTGGTCTTACTTCTATAAAAAAAAAAAAGCTGAAGGGTTGTAGTCATCAGAATTTTGGATCAAAGGAATTAAATGTTGCATTTGGAGCAAATTTTATGTAATCAAAAGATTGAAGGCCCTTGCTATTGCATTTGGACCATGGAATCATTTAATTTGGGACCGGGAATCACATCAAATGCAGAGAATGATGCTGCTGCTACCAAAAAAGTGTTAGCACATTTACAAGGAACGGATTGATGTGAGACTCACTAGAGAAAGATCAGCTATTTCACCCGTTGATATGCTAGAAGAAAGATCTCTCCAAAATAGAAATCTTTGTGGTTTTATTAATGCTTAATCATGCAGGGACCAGAGGAAAGTTATATAAGACAATGTCTAGATTATTATTTTTGGGCATGTTTGGTAACAGGCGAGGAATTCATAGATTTGATGATTCTTTACTACAACTGAAATAAAGATTTCTCGTTGGAAATTTGTATAGTTGAGGATTTTGTATTGATATTGGTATATATTGATGCATATAACTCAGAAAAATAAGATTCACTGTGCAAATTCACTAAAGAGATGATTTTTAAATCCTATAAGAAGTGGTCAGATCTGAAAATCCTAACAAATGGAGATTTTCATTCATCCAAATCCTCTTGAATAAATAATTGTCATACATAGATTTACCTCAACTTCATAAAAAGCGATAATATTTTTCCTAAAGATTTGGTTGTCAAACGTGACTTTAGTGAATGGTGATACTAAAAGAGAAATATGATTATACACACAAAAAATAAAAAAAAAAAAGAACTAAGAGAAATTGAATTATAAAACAAGCAATTAGAATGGCTTAAGGAGTTGATAGATCGCACGGTCTCAAAAGGGCCTCACAGACAAATCCGCCCAATCCTTTGTCCGAACCCCTCCCACCAAAATGGAATATCATTTATACACATACAGTACCATTGTTTCAGGCCAAGAGGTGGGTCACCAAAATAAAAATCATAAGATTTTTGTCTTATTCCTATTCTTACGTCTAGACTTCACTTAAATTTACGCCAGTCGTTTACACCCTTATCTGAGATCTTCATGGATTGATTCGGGTGCTCCTGCAGTTCATGCGACCAGTCTCTAAGTCTGCGTGATAAATGCTGGTCTTCGGTTTGTATTGATTAGTAGACTTCAATTAATCAGTTGCTCCACACCTTGTATATGTGTGGAAGAGAGGCGTAGAGGAGTTTCATTTCAGTCAAGAAGAGACTTTGGGAGTCCTGTGAGAGAGAGAGAGAGAGATATGAAGTTGCAATGGAATTCTTTTGTGAACTTACTGACGTTAGTGGTGTTTGCTCATGCCCAACCAGGTTAGTAGCTTTGTACATATATCATGTAGTGTATATTTTAAAAGACAATGCAAAAGCATGTCAGGTTGAGTTGCATGATTTGTAAGGCTATCTGTGTTAAAAAATCTATATAATGAGAAGATTGTGAACATCCTCAACTAACTTGCAAAGGGAACATGTCAGGTTGAGTTGCATGATTTGTAAGGCTATCTGTGTTAAAAAATCTATATAATGAGAAGATTGTGAACAACCTCAACTAACTTGCAAAGGGAATTACCTCTGCTTGATTAGTCTCTAGCTAAAGGTTCGCTTGCAGTCTCATAAGCCAAGCTCACATTTAGATTCACCTTCACCTAGCTGGGATCGATGATAGTTTGTTAACATGCAAGAGTTGGCTAAAAGCTAAGCTTGTGAAGGAACTCATAATTATGTACCTAAAACATAATATAAATTATTTGGTGAAAATTAAATATGATTATTAATTGCTAAAAGCTAAGCTTGTGAAGGAACTCATAATTATGTACCTAAAACAAAATATAAATTATTTGGTGAAAATTAAATATGATTATTAATTTAAACATAAATTTTGAAAAACATCCAGACCATACCTAGATTAGGAATGGTCAAGCTAATAAATTAATGGGCTATGTCAAGCCCCCTTAACAAACTAGTTCCAAAAGCTTCCTTCTTATGTTTGTATGTACACAAGAAAAGTCTCATGCGCTATGTTACCATTTCTAAAAATGAGAAAATCTTCCACTCTAAAATATAATATTTGCTAATAATTGGGCACTAAGTTATAACTAATATTGGTTCAGTGGTAGCATCTCCCTTGCCACAGTAGTGACCAAGGATCTGCTTGCCCTTCTTGGTGAGGGACGTGTCTGTAGTGTGTGTTGGTGCGTGAGTATTTACTAGAGCAAAAAATAATATTGCTGACCCATCTACTTAAGGTCGATTCTATGAATTTTATCCTTCCATGTGTACCTTATTCGATATACTTTCTTTTCGGTGCTTCACGTAATGTTTTTCTTACTTTCCTTTTCTGACCAGTTTAGGTAATTCACTTGTAAAGTGAGTTGAAATGAAGGATTATTTTAAGAGATAAGAAAGGAAGAGGAGTCATATCAAAAAATAAAAAAAATTTCAAAACTCACATCTTCTTTTCTTAAAAAATAAAGTCAAAAAGTTTCTCTCATTCCACTAAATGAGAATAGACCTCTTCTTTTTATTGGAGAAAGTAAAAAAAAAGTTCCTTCTCATGCATAAAATGGCAAGTCAAGAAAGTGAGTTTTTAAATTTTGTAACTTTTGACATGGCTCTCTTCTTCTATTGTCTCTTAGTTCCTTCCATTTTTTTGTTATTTATTTATCATTATTTTCTTTTGGGCACCCCAACTAACGGCCTGCAACCAATTAGAGCACCCACACAAATGAGGAGGAAGGCGTATACGAGGAGAAGAGACTGACATATTCAAGAAGGGAAAGACCCAAAGATCAATCCCTAATCATAGATGAGAGGCGGGGTTATCCGTTCCACTGTAACCCTCCAATTTGTCTCACAAGGATAGTTTAATTTGGTACCTTCCGTGCATAAATGCGCTAACCTATAATTTAAATTTCTTAGACGTGCTTCACCTATGAGCAGGCTAGCAGCAGTTGAGCCATATTAATGGAGTCAGAAATCCTCTTGAGGTCCTGAACAAGAGAAATCCTATGTTGAGTGAAAGCCTACATTGGAGCCCACCTATTGAAATCTGAACCTTTCAAAGTAAATGCCCTCCAGGTTTATAGAGTATGCCAGATTTTTACAGCAATCTGATTTGTTTCACCATTGGATTGACGGCTTGATATCATATCCATTATCACTTTTTTTTTTTCATCAAACATGCAATCCAGCGGTGGAGTAAACAAGAATTGATATGCAATTTGATTGTACCTCAAATAGTTGAAGGAAATTTATTTTGAACGATTTAGATTTAATAGTGGACCCAAATGTGCAGTTTCACTCCTTGAACTAAGGATTTATCTAGGTTAGATCAAGGTTGGAAAACTCATGACTCGGACTCGACTCGTCCAATATAAAAAAAATGACTTGGATAGAGTCAACGCGGAGACAGGAGAGAATCATATTTTTTAAATTAATTTTAAAAGAATGTAAAAATGAATCCATCACTTGTAAAGCATAATAATATATTTATTTATATACATTCATGATAATCGATTCAAATTAATAAGTTTAAATCTGTAGGAAAAGTACAATAATAAAGGAAATTTAAGAGAAAATATTACATATTACCTAAGTTGACCTTTTTCACTTGATATGTAGACTAACAAATTAGGTAACAAGCAATATTTGCAATATTTTCTCTTTTATTTCCTTTATTATTGTACTTTTAGCTAATTTGTTAGACTAAAAAGTACTAAAATTATTGCATATTACCTAATTTCATTCTTAAAAATCTTGAAGTTGGACCAATGGACACCTGATAGGGTTTGGAAGTCCTCATTCTTTGTTGATTTACCCATTGATACCAATATTTTTCAACTCTATATATTAACATGTATTGATATTTATGTGAAATTCTCAATCATATGAATCTTTTAGTTAAAAATCCTAATTCTAGGGTTGGAGAGGAATCCTCAAAACTGCAAACTCCTCGTGAATTCCCGGACTTGTACCAAATATGCAAACAAAATAAGATAAAACTTTAATTGCTGAAAATGTTCATTGGATTTTTGGAACTTGAACAGGAGAGGAGGGTTGGTTGGCATGCCCAGTTTGGAAAGGGAATCCTTGTTTTCTGACCCTACTGAGGAGTGCTACAAAACTCCTTGGGCGATTTTCACAAAAGAAATCCTCTTTTCTAAGCCTATAGACATTTAACCAACAACTTAAATGCGAATGAGAAATTTAAATTTTCAAAAATCTCCTTTTTTCCTATGTTTCCTATGTGTTATACTACTTGCTGCTAGTATTTAGTTTGAGTATTCTTTCCAAACCTTCATGATTCATCGATGACTCATTCACCTACTTGTAATAGGTGAAGGGAGAACGTTCTCCTTCTCCTACAAGCAGAAGACTAAATATAAGCTATATGCAGTCCAGATCATGGGGCCCACTTAAATGCAATTTTAATAATGAGAGGATGGCTGATGAAAAGTTCTCCTCATGAACAATACATATTCAAAAAATCAGCCCCACCAAATTATCCTAACCCTTGTTAAAAGCCTTAAAGTCTATGTATTTTAACTGAAGATTTTGTTGAGATTCGATGCAACGGTGAGTGAAGGGTTCGCGAGAGTAAGATTGGGTTGGTGCTTGATCATGGGACGAAAATGGCATCAAAGGGGCTGCACTGAAGAATGGTAGGCCCAAGTGGACCGCACTTTGAAGTTGTTTATTTGTTTATTGTTTTTTTGTTTATTGTTTTTTTATGACAAGGATTCGTGGTTGAAGATTTGTACAGTTAGTGTTATATTAAAATTGGTTTGGGGGTTTTTGTTTTTAAGAGAGGAATCGGCAAAGGTAAGGATTCCTCACTCCTTTGAAACATGGATTCATCGTAGAAGATTTGTAAAGCTTAGAGTAGGTATCAATGCACATAAATAGGAAGATTGGTTTTGATGCGCAAATCCATAAAAGAAATCTACAAAAGTAGGGATGTCCAAATCCTATTTGGGGAGGGGGACCTGAAAATCCTCAAAATTACAGATTTTGGTCTAGATTCTCAAAGATTTACAATCACCAAATGTGATTTTTCCATGATTTTATGGAAAGCACAAGATTATCCCAGAGGATATTCATAGAACATGGCCTCAAATAGAATTAAATGACAAGGTATTAGTCCCAAAGCCGGCCCCAATACATAGGAAGTAGGAAGTGACCATACCGATGGTTTATTTTCAGCATCATCCATTACCTGAAACAATATACAACAAATTGCCTTTGTACTCTGCTTTTTCTTTTATTTTAATCTTTATTTATTTTTCAAATTGATCCTGACAACAATCAACACCTGTATTTATAATTGGTTGTGATTTATTTAATCTATATATGGCCCACCATTGGATTGATGAGAGTTTCAAAATACATGATTATGTTTCATGTGTAGGGGGTGTAAAAGAAATATTAGGGAACGGGCAAATGTAAAAAAAAAAAAATATATTAATTTTTAGAATTTGGGGAGGGGGGCGTATTTGGCTCTATATAAAAGAAATATTGGAGCAATGGGCAAATGTAAAAGAAAAAAACATATTATTTTTTAGAATTTGCGCAGGGGAGGCGGGTTTAAACTTTTCTCAGATATGGGTGGGGGCTCTAGTTCCTAGGCCCTTGTACCTAGGTCCACCCCTGGTCATGTGCATAAGAGAGTTATTGAGAGAAATCATTAAGACTTGAGATAAAATAATGGTATTTTTGTAAATAATAATATACCCATTTTTGTTTTATGGATGTACGGGAGAAGTTGTCATATATATAAAAATCCAACACAAATTCCATGGTGGTTGCTAATTCTTGTTAGGAATATTAATTTTGGGGACATGAAGGGTATTAAAAATGAAAATGAGGGGCCTATTTACAAATATTAAACCTCATGGGCCTATATACAAATCCCACAAACTTTATGATGGTATATACAAAAAGCTCAAAAAAAAAAAAAAAAAAATCTCTTCCATACAAGAGAAGACATTCTTTTACCAATTTTGACTTTTAATAAGTGAGCCATACTTTAGTCTCACAGGTATCTTGTGAACCCCAACCTCATAGAACTGGAACTTTGAGAAACATTTTTCCTCTTTGGATTTATAGACAGTTTTGTGCAAGAGTGGGGGAGCTCAAGTTGATCATGGCTTCAAATGGAATCAGATGAAAAAGTAGAAGTCCCAGAGCCAAATTCTGCCCAATAGGAAGTGACTACGCTGCTGATTTATTTATAGCATTATTTGTTACTGCAACTATAACAAGTTACCTTTATAGTCTGCTTTTTATTTTTTTAATGTATTTTTTATTTTCCCACAGGCTTCATCAGTATTGATTGTGGCATAGCTGAAGACTCCCCCTATAATGATACAACCACTGGCATTTTTTACAATTCTGATGCTCAATTTATTGGCACTGGCGTAGACAGAAGTATCCCCAAGCCTCAAGTAGATCCTAGGCTCCGACAATTATACAATAATATTAAAAGCTTTCCAAATGGAAGCCGTAACTGTTACAACTTGAGTGAAATCACCAAAGGCAACAAGTACCTCATCAGAGCCTATTTCTTATATGGAAACTACGATGGAAAAAATAGCACACCCGAGTTCGACCTCTACTTTGGTGTCAACCGCTGGACAACCATTTCTTTCTCGGATCCAAATGAATCATTTTATAAAGAGATCATCACTGTAGCGACGATGAACTTTATATCCATTTGTCTTGTGGATACGGGTTCTGGAACACCTGTTCATATCTGCACTCGAGTTGCGACCTCTGAAGAGTTCCATGTATAGTCCCGCAAATGAGAGCCAGTCTCTACTACGCACCCTAGGATCAGACGTCGGAGGATTCACTGACAATCCGAAGAATATCAGGTACGGTATGCACTCTGATCTCTCTCTAGTATGCATGTATTTTTATTAATTTATTATTTTACTAGCAAGAGTTTGTTACAGTCAATACATTGCTTGTGCAGGTATCCGGATGATCCTTTCGACCTGATTTGGAGCCCCACAGAAGATGAAAACTATTGGAGTCCCTTTAACACGTCGCACAAAGTGATGAACCCCGATGAGGCCTTTCAACCACCCTCAGTGGTCATGAGGACTGCTATCAGGCCAGTCGACGACAGTAATGAATTGTACTGTTATTGGACAGCAAATGATTCTTCCTTGCAATTTCACGTTTACATGTACTTTGCCGAACTTGAGCAACTTGACTCTAACATGACAAGGGAATTCACCGTATGTTGCGGCAGCGACTCATGCTTCGACGGGCCTATTAGCCCAGAGTACCTTGTTACATACACCCTACCAACCGATCAACCATTGAGTGGCCAACATGAGTACTCGTGTTCATTTAAGAAGACACCGAATTCCACCCTTCCTCCAATCCTCAATGCCATTGAGGTTTTCACCATCTTGCAACACAACAGCACACCAACAAGAGATCAGGATGGTATGTACCTATGCATGCTTTTACATCTTTCAACTAACACCATTCCTATTTGAGCCGTTGGGCACATGCTTATCAAATTCTATTCTAAAAAACCCAAACCACACAACCGGAATTGTCTCATTCACATAATTTACACCTGGCCAACCTCAACGGTGAGGCCGACTAATGGTGTAAAATATGGCATGGAATTACACAGGAGGAGATCCTAACGTTGAACAGTTTGGATTTAAGAAGAAGATAAGCGACACAGTTAATGTAAATGGACATCCTCGTGTTCAGTGCAAAAAGGATTACATTCCCTGACGAAGTTCCGCCCAGAAACAGAAAAATATTACCCATGCATTAGAATTAATGGAATGCTGGGACTAACCATCAACAACATATCAAATGAAGTAGTACTTGCTAGTTGTGATATCTGTGGGCATTAATTGGACATCTTCTATAAAGAAGAAACATTTGATTTAATTTACGTCGTCCATTTTACTGTCTTGGATTCAAATGCCTGTTACAATCAATTGTTCTTTGTTTTTATTTTTAAATTTTTAAGCTGCTTCAAAATAACAAGTGGTAGCCATGACCTATGAGTACCTTTGTGACTGCTATTAAGGAATAGAACTTACGGGTTATAAATGACTAACTACATAAAGAGTTTTTTTTACTTTTCCACTTGTGAAAATCAGTTGAAGCAATCCTTGACATCAAAGCTGCTTACCAAGTAAAGAAAAACTGGATGGGCGATCCATGTGTGCCAAAAAATTACTCCTGGCAGGGCTTGAAATGCGACTACACCCTTTCACATGCCCCTAAAATCTTATCCCTGTGAGTTCTCCCTCCATTGATATAATCGATGCAAAGACAATGCTTGCTAGTGTTCATCTGCTTTGACCCAAAGTCACATCTCTGCTTCACAGGAACCTCTCTTCTGCTGGATTGAATGGAGGAATAGCTGCTTCTCTTGCAAATCTCAATTCAATCCACTCCTTGTAAGTCTTCCGTGAATTTTTGGAACAAAACTTGCACCAATAGCCACACTCTGAAATTGTAGCTATTGCATCAGATTGCACCGGTCATGCTCCAATTGCACCATAATTTCAACCATTTTCCTTCCTAAGTGTCTAATCACTTCACCATTAATCTTCAGTCTGAATGTCTCATGCATTAAGCAAGGGCCAAATTATAACAACATTGTTCATTTATGTGTAAGCAATCAATCTGGGGACTTCAGATGGAACGATTAGCAACGTTCAACCAATTTGATTTTGACATATGGTGGATTTCCTACTGCTCTTTGTATGTGATGGCTAGTAGTCCCCATGAACGTGCCACGTATCCTATATTGGAGAGCTACAAAGGATCCAGATTTTCTATTGTGCAAGTCGGACCTGGGGCTCGTTTTCCAAAAAACAGAACACATGGCATGTATGTTTTGGGCCAATTGACCCCACATGATATGAGGAGGACTTTATCGATTAGCCATACAGCAAGATCAGATCAATTACAACATTATTATCCACCCAAATTTGAAGCCATCAAATGGAGGTCCAGTAGATAAAGGAAATAATTCCTGTAATAATGAAACATTCAATGGCTGGATCTCAAACACTGTTTTTATTTGGGAGGGTCCCACAAACCTCACTCATGCCATTTTATGGGAACTGCTGAAGTTGATCCAGACTCTTATAGTGCCTAAACTTTAAGTCTTACCTTTCAGGGATTTGTCATGGAATAACTTGACTGGGCCTGTACCTAAATTTTCTAGGAGACTTGCCATTCCTGTCATCATTGTAAGTTGAATAGCATTTGATGATGCGTTTTTAAGTACCTGTATTCAATAGTAACTGTAGTTTGGAGCCTGCGATCATTTCAGGAATTTAAGTGGCAACAAACTCAGTGGATCGGTCCCTTCCAATTTGCTGGAGAAATCCAAGAAAGGATCACTCAAGTTGAGGTATGGCCTCACCACTAACAACAACCATGGACTTAGTTTCGATCAAGCTTTATTCCAGTTTGTGACTAATGACTATCACAATGAGAAGAACCGTTTGGAACATCTTAGGGAGACTTGAGAAGATATGCCCTTGATGTTGATGCAATAAGAACAATGACAAAAGATCGAAGACTACATTATAGACAAATGCCGAACTGAAACTTTTCTTGCATACTACTTGATTATCTGACTTTGTTAAATATGATTGCTAAGATGTGTGATCTTTTAATGGCAGTGTCGATGACAACCCAGATCTTTGCGTTTCTGATTCATGCAGCAAAGATTCTAATAAACAAAAGATTATTATTCTTGTTGTGGCACCGCTTGCTTTTGTAGTGATCTTATTGATCTTGTTGATAATCTTATGGAGATTCAAATGGAGAAAACAAGGTAAGCATTCCATTGCATAAGGCCTTCTAAGCTTTCTAGAGATAATTCCTATTGTAGGTAACTGCACGCTTCAACCCACCTTAATCAGCCATCCTAGGTGCATTAAGAACAGGAAGTTCCTCCTCAATTTCATCAACATTTTTATGCAGATCCTGTTGTCATGGCGAACAAATCGGGTTTGTTTTCTTCTGAGAATCGACGGTTCACATATGCTGAAATCATTAACATGACCAACAATTTCGAGAGGTCCATAGGCAAAGGAGGGTTTGGGACCGTTTACCATGGCCAGATGCCAGATGGAACTCAAGTTGCAGTAAAGATGCTCTCTCTACAATCAGTCAAGTTGCTCTCTCACATGCGTCAAGGCTCTGATGAATTTCAGAACGAGGTTAGACTAAACTATTGCTATATATACGGATGATATGACCATTGCACACTTGGGGGCCTTTGTACAATCTTGGCCATCAATTGTAAGGCTGAGAAGAGGATGCCCCAACATGAAATGTTTATGGATAATGGGACCCACAACTTGAACAACAATGTGTTTTGTTTGATATAAGACAGATACATGCATAGGAACAACAAGCTATCATTGGGAGATTGTGACATACTATTGGGCTGGCAATGTATTGCAGGTCCAGCTCCTGATGAGAGTTCATCATAGAAACTTGGTCCCTTTTATTGGGTATTGTCAAGAAGGTGATGGCATGGCGCTCATATACGAGTACATGGCCCAAGGAAACTTAGGAAGCCATCTATTAGGTACCTACATCCTTCAGCTTCTTACCCTCTCTCCTGCTTCTAGCGAAGTTAATATATGTAATGAATGGTACTTATGGAATATTACAGGCACAAACAGCAATACAAAAGCTCTAAATTGGCGCCAACGACTCCGGATAGCGTTGGATATTGCACAAGGTTGACGAGACCTGGTGTTTTTTTTTTTTTTTTTTTTCCAACTGTTTTAAGTTTTCTCTTGTACTAATGTGTTCTATGGTTGGTTTGAGTTTCTCATGTAGGATTGGAGTATTTGCATACTGGTTGCAAACCAGCCATAATTCACAGAGATATGAAGACGACCAACATCCTATTGAATGAAAGATTTGAGGCCAAGATAGGGGACTTTGGGTTGTCCAAGGTTTTCTTTAAGGATGATGAACAAGCTCACGTTTCAACATTAGTCAAGGGAACCCCTGGGTACCTTGATCCAGAGTACGTTCTCACTTGCAAATGAATTTGCTTTTATTTGCCTTTGTAGAGAAACATTGTTGATCTCTTTTCAGGCCATGGGTTTGTGCATCGCAGGCCATTCATATTTCTACCATTCATCTCAAAGGACTAACCATAGACACAGCATGGCCCAGAAAAAAATCTGGCCATTGAATATTTGCCCATTCAAATATTGTTGAATGTGACCTACTTTTTCGTCTTTTTGAGGGATTAGAATGACACCACAGGAAGATATATTCGGTCATGGTCAGTGGGACCCATGGGATGAACAGCATGTATCTTTAAACAATAGAACTCCTGTGATGTTGTCATGTTGAGGATTCTCTATTTCCTCCTCTGTTTTAGAAGACCATGTTGCGTGGTCATCTTCATCAAGGCCTCTTCCATGTATAATTTGTTCACAACTAGGTAGCTTATGTAAGAGTGTTTTTCTTTGTAGGTACTGCCATTCCAACAACTTGACTCAGAAAAGCGACGTCTATGGCTTTGGAGTTGTCCTGTTAGAGCTGATCACAGGCCAGCCCCCAATTATCCGAAGTAATACAAATTACGAGAAGAAGAACCTAGTCGATTGGGCAAGCCCTATAATTGCAACAAGAGACATGCAAGCTGTTCTGGACCCAAGGTTGGAAGGTGACTATGATGCTAATTCCCTTTCGAAAGTAGCAGAAATAGCACTAGCGTGCACGTCACCAACATCCGTAGAGAGGCCGACCATGACTGACATTGTAGCCGTGTTAAAGGATTGTCTAGGAACTGAGACACCTGCTGAAATAAGCTGCAGCTTGGAGATCGAACAAGTGGAATCGACGCCTACGTCTAGCTTTTCTTCCCAACCTTTACCGAGGTAGTGGGACTTGGGATCACAAGCAGTTCCAGTTCCAGGTGACGAAATGATTTTCAGATGCTCCTTTACATGGCTTCTGTGCGATAGAAGCTTTTCAAATCTAAATAGTAACAGATCTCAGGTCCTGTAATAATGATTTATTGTGATACTATGTGGAGTCCCCTGTTTACTTGTTATTGCAGACTTGGAACTGTCACATTTGGTTGTTTATGCAAATTTAAGTAGTTTTCGAACTAGGTTGACTTGTTCTTTAGATTTGTGGCATTACCAGTGTATTTGTTTGGTTACACTGGTAACATATATTTGGATATGAAATACACTCATTAAGAGTTTAAAGATCGGTCATCTTTCCAACTGAAGAAACCAAATAGATCTTTCTTAAAACTCAAACTCCAAAAGATTTTACTAATAGTAAATCCAATGAAAGAATAGCAGATGACACTCTGCAGTCTGCACCTCTCAAAACTGTTAGACTTAGTGGGATGGGGCCCACTGCCATGCCACCAAACATGGCCTCAACCACTTATATATTCGAACTTGTCTTCAATTGTCTCAAAACCATAGAAATTATTAAGTGGATCAATTTTACATTTTTAGCAGCTATAGAGGAAATTTTTGATAAATTGCTTGAACTATGTAGGAAGGCCCACCTATTATCCTTTCAAACTGCTCAAAATAAATTCCATATCATGTACTGAGTGATTGCCCTCACCAATCAATCTTACAGTGGAGAGGCGCTCCCATCATGTTAAAATGCTGAGCGTTTTGGTGTAATATTTTAATAAAGTATATTATACATGATCAATCTTATGGTGGGCCAAAAGCATACTAGAGTAAATCTTTTTACTACTCAATGAGAAAGAGGCATTTATTATAAGCAATTCGGATTTTAAATAGGTAGACCTGTAGGATGATTTTTTTATAATACTTTATTCAAACGTATAATTTACATGATCAATTATAGTGGGCCCAAAGTATATTAGAGTCAAGATTTTCAATTTTGCATATCCATATAAGAGAAATCCATTTATTTTTGAGTGGTTCATATTCCAAATTCTGGCTCTAGAATAAGTTGTAGAGAACCCCTGTCACTAGAAAATGGATCCCCTGTTCACTTGGACAACCTGAGCCATTTTGTTATTGTCGTACTATATAGACTTTAAACAAGAGAGGAACTAGGTAAAGGCATAAAAAATGGTTGACATTCAATGGGCAATAACCAATTGACTAGAAGTGGATGGCTAGTATCATTATAGTATGAAAAGCAATAATTTCCTGTCATTGAGATTTTTTGCAAATGAACCTACTAGATTAATGGTACGTAGCACCACATGGAGCATGTTGAATTTCTCTTACTATATAGTATATTAGAATAGTGAGCTGAATGGAACATTAACAAAAGTTCAACAATGGTGAGTCAAATCCCATTCTGTTCATGATGCATCCTCCCAGAATTTTTTCCCTAGCTTATTCGAATGATTTCTAGCTCACCAAGGAACCAACTAAAATGCAACAAAATTGAAACATGTCTCCAGCTAGTCGATTCCAAGTGATGACCCACACTGTCTACAAACCATAGCAGAACGCCAGAAATAGAACAATTGATGAATTCAAAGTTTTTGACAAACCAAAGCAGGGAAAACAACTAAAGGCGAACACTACCTCCATACTCTTTTTTAAGTTATTAAAACTACCTTGCTATAGGACCAGCCATTGATCGCATGTGGTTTGGTAACATTTCAATGGAATTGCTAGATCTTGTGTCTGCTTCTTCCCTCCTTGAGCTGAAAGTTCGTTCACGAGCTCTCTCTAGTGCCAGACACTCCTTCAATTCATTAACTACAATGCTCATTGTCGGCCTTTTGATGGAGGTGTCCAGGGTGCACTCCATTGCTATCTCTACAGCTTTCCAGGCAGAATTGACATCGTATTCCGCCAGCCTTGGATCAACCACAGTTGTTATTTCACCTCTTGCAATCAAAGGACCAATCCACAGAAGTATGTGCATCCTTTCTGAGCTCCTGATTATTGCAGTTTTGCCTGTGATTATCTCTAAGAGAACAATACCAAAGCTGAAAACGTCGCTCTTCTCATTCAACTTGTTTGAAATGTAATACCTGTATTGAAATAAGCACATAGCCAAATCAGCTTCTTCCATATGATTCAAAAGAAAATGGCTACTGTATTACCAGGAATGAGATCATATAGGCACATATAATATTGGCTCAGAGGAAGAAAAGTTATTGACATTGTATATTTTCCTTTGTATAAATGAGAAACATGTCTTCATGAATTAGATTTTACATGAAAATGGTTCTATTTAGCCGCTGGAATGCTAACATGCTCCCAAAAACATGAATACATCATACAATCAAAACATATATGCATTCTTTTTGCATCTCAGGAGTTAGCATGCACCATGTTTTACATATTATTTTCATCATGGTCCTAAGGTTTAGTGAAGAGAAGGAAAGAGTACTCTGGATCAAGATATCCCAGCGTGCCCATGACTGCAGTTGATACATGAGTGAGCCCTTCCACAGGGAAAACCTTAGACAGCCCAAAATCTGCTATTTTAGCCTCTAATCCTTCATTCAAGAGGATATTTGTTGCCTTCACATCTCTGTGAATTATCGGTGGCTTGCAACCATGATGCAAATACTCCAATCCTACAACATGCACTCATCAAATTATTATACTGAGTAAAATATAAACAGATATAAAAGAGTAAATTCATCTACTTGTTAACCTTGTGCAGCGTCTAGTGCTATTCGAAGTCGCATCCCCCAAGTCAAGACGTATGTATTACCTACATCAGATTTAGCCACAACAAATATTTAATTGCGTAAGTTCTTATTCCTTATGTGAAATTTATGTCTAATGAGTTTTTTTTTTTTTTTTTCCTGGAGTGAGGCCCATACCTGAGAGGTACTCACGTAGGTTTCCATTTGCCATATATTCATAGATAATTCCCTTGTTCCTATCTTCATCACAGTAACCAATGAAAGAGGCCAAATTTTTATGGTGAACTCTCATCAAGAGCTCTGCCTGCAATCCCAATTCAAACCTTAATTTTGCAATAAAGTTTTCCACTTGTTATTGGGTCTAGTCCTATAACTTTGTTGAAGAAAAGAACCTAAGATGAACATAAAACACTTGCCTCAGTCCGATATTCCCTAGACCCTTGAGATGATGATTTAGAGAGCATCTTGACAGCGACTTGAATGGCACCTTTCACGTAGCCATGGTAAACAACTCCAAATCCTCCTTCGCCAATGACAGTTTCAAAGTTGTTGGTGATTGCAATGATCTCAGCATACGTGAACCGTTGATTCTCCAATCTGAGGGAACCATCTTTGCTTTTTCTCTGACTAATGGAACCAACTTCTTCTTTAGCCTTTACAACAGATTCTGTGTCTGATCAAACAAGAGAGAAAAGTAAGCACAGTTCCAAATTGGCAGTAAGCCCAAAACCATCAATTTTCCGCAAATCAGTGATTTTCACTTCAAGTCCGACCTCATATACATGGTTTTATACTCGGGCGAACCCAACATGTAAAGTGTTTCACCCCTGACATATTGAATTTTTATGAATTATCCTAAACCAAAAATGTATGGAACTCTGTTGTTAGCACCTTTAGATTACATTCTGTTAGTTTATTTGCATATGAAAAACCATAAGAGAAAATAAAAATGAAGATTAAGAACTTCCAATTTTCTTAACATCTTTTAAAGATTATTTTTAAAGAATAAGCCACAAACTGATATGTTGACTGATGTGTTATGTCTTCAGCATTCGCTAGTAGATTGTTTTCAAAACTGTATTTTATAACCATGGAAGCACTGCATATACTAATTTTCACAAAAGAAGTGTCCTCCACCTGTCCACACTTTTATAGAACATACCGAAATCGCATCCTTCATGAAATAAAAGCATTCTGCCTCGAGATAAAGAAATTGTTCATGATCAAGAATTTATGGTATAAAGACCTAAAGATCATTAGTGAAAAATGTAAAAAACAGAAGTTATAATGGCAATATTACCTCTCTGGTGTCTCCTTTGTGAAAGTTTCCAAAGTACAAAAATTGCAATTGTTAGCAGAACCAGTGATGGAATTACTGATGCAAGTACGGGAACAAGAACCTTTCGCCGCTTTTTGCATGAACCAACTTGGCATGGATTTATGTCATTGTTGACATTGACATTAGAAGGCTCAATGAGATTTGGATTGTTACCAACACTGGCGACAAGCAGAGTTATTGAAAGAAGAATCAGAATTCTAGGGATGGGGGAGGGGGGGAGGGATGTTATAAAAAGAAGCAAGCATAAATAATGATTATAAGGGAATTGTAAGATACGCAATCCTCGTTCATTTCAATAAGTGAGAAACCTAAGAACAACCCTCAGTCAATCCAGCATCTATAGAAACTTATATCTAATAGTGCTGCTGGTTTCCTGATAAGGAATGATATGAATTTCATAGTTTTGCATCAAAATCTAACCTTAATGAAAGTGACCCATTCTTTAATCTTTCTAAAAGAACTGTAGGTATTGCTCCTGTGAGGTTGTTGTTTGACAAATTCCTGCAGTAGTATTGTTATTTCATTACTCATTCTCTTCTGTAAAAATACATCTAGTTGCATTATCAAGCATTTGCAGCTTACATGAACTTTAGGGATGGTAGTTCTGTAAGAAATTCAGGCACAGGACCTGTCAAGCTATTGTTTGATACATCCCTGAAACAGAATAGCAAATTGTTATTTTCCTTCCACACTGAATAAAGCACTTCATTCTAGTTGCTGCATATTGTGATTTTGGCCATATTTTTTATTGAAACTGAAGGGTTGTAGTCATCAGAATTTGGATAAAAGGAATTCAATTTTCCATTTGCAGAAAAATTTATGTAATCAATAGATTGAAGGCCCTTGCTATTGCATTTGGACAACAAAATCATTTTCTTTGGGACCTGAAATCATATCACATGCAGACAATAATAATCTGCTACCAAAACTATGTTAACACGCTTACAAGGACTGGATTGATGTGAGATTGGCCAGAGAAGGAGCTATTTCACCCGTTAATCCGCTAGAAGAAAGATCTCTACAAAATAAAATAAAAAATTATAGTTCCATTAATATACAATCATACTAGGAGTGGGGGAAAGCCTTATAAGATCATGTCCAGGCTATCATCTTTACTGATACTCACAGAGAAATGTTTGTGGGGGAACTTGAGTCAGGGTAGCTGCAGTTCAAGCCATTCCATGAGTAATTCACGGGAAGACATGGGTCGCCCATCCAATTTCTCTTTATTTGATATATGGCTTTTATGTTCATGATAGCGTCCACTGATATTTCAATAGATAGGCAAAAATTCACAGCAATAGGTCAGTAATCACACACTCACACTGTAAATGGGGCATCAATTATCTTCAAAATGCCAGCCTTTCTTATGTAAAAGTCCGAGCTATTGAGGTGGTTGGGCCAGCTGCAGACATGTGCAAACCAGAGGAAAAGCAGGTCCACTCACTAAAAGGGGCACATGTGATTGACAAAGAAGGATGATAAGGATCCAAGTTCAACATATATGTATTGTCCATTTGATGAGTGGACCAGCCTTATTTCACCGCATCTCACAAAATTATGCTGTGAATATTCAGTTCAGATAGAATATTCCTAGTAAATCTTGGTGAATGAAGATGCAGTCAAAGCCTACCATCTTGGCCGTCTGTTGGTGATGTCAGTTGTTTGACGATAAAGACCTCCACAGCATTAAGGATTGGAGGAAGGGTAGAAGACATTGTCTTATAAAGATCGACCACATGTTGATCTTGACCACTCAAAGGCGACATGGTGAATATTGTGTTTACAGACAGGTATGTAGGTGAGAAAGGGCCTAATGCATACTTCCCATCAAGAGAGAAGTTGAATTCTCTGGACTGATTTTTCTGGAGCTGTTCCAATTCAGCAAAGTGCATGAACACATGATATTGCAATCTTGGATCCACGTTTGATGTTGGGAAGTAGAAACTCAAGTTTGCACTAGTGTTGGTTGGCATGGCCGCAGTATTCATTACTGCCAATGCAGGCTGGTAGCCAACATCCTTCCTGAGATTGATAGAAAAAGAAGTATTGATTGGCGTCCAGAAATTTTCCACCCAGGGAGACCAGATGCGATCATAATCATCGTCTGGGTACCTGTATTAAAACATTTACAGGGTTAAGAAAGGGGTGAATCGTGAACTTTAGCATGTATATCAAAAAGGGATGCATGAATTAATGATATGCAACCAGTAGCATACAATCATGAGCAGAGTAGTGATTTTTGACAGGTTAGAGAGTTTAGATCAGTGAATTAGACTAAATTCAAATGCAGGCAGTTGTGTCATGGCCTACCACGCAAACAGTAGTAGCCTTAGACCATATCCCATACAAATAAGTACACACACAAGATTAGTGGAATAGAGTACTTGTCCAAACCTATGCATCAGATGTAACTGATTCGAGCAAATTGCGAGCCAACAAGCATTGAGAATCAATACTGATTGGAAAATTTGAAATTTATTTATTTAAATTAAGGCAGGTGATATGTCTTTGCTTCTCTGCAGCTGCTAACAAGAGATCTCCCACTCACCTGATTCTTTTACCAGAAGTCGATCCAGGGTCAAGCCTTGTGTAGAGTTGAAGATACTGAGATTCAGTTGCTGCCTGGTATGTTGAATTATCCAACAGCCTCAACTCAAGTGCGGATATAAAAGGCGTTCCATTGCCTGTATTTACTAGACAAACTGATATATAATCCAGACTTGCAACCATTATAATCTCATTCCACACGTATAACGATGAATTGGATGGCAGGTCGATCTCCCAGCGATCGACACCCAGATAGGCATCGAATTGGGGTGGCTGATCGAGACCATCGTAGTTTCCATACATGAATGAAGCTCTAAGCAGATACCTATTGCTCTTGATAACAGGTGTTAATGTGTAACAGTTGCGATTTACATTAGGAAAGATTCTTAGGTTCTGATACTGTCGTGGAAGTGTTTGGGTCATGTATGTGGTCGCGATCTCTTTGTTTGTTCCGGTGTCTATGAATTTAGTATCTGAAGTGTAGAACATCTGAGTTGTGTCATCAGTGTAGCTGAGATCCCCTGCGATGCCACAGTCGATGCTGAGGAAGCCTGGAAGAAAAGAAGAATGTTATCAATGTCAGTAACTAAGTTCAATCAATTCAAATGGTTTGCAATAGCATTGATGGAAATCCATATCAATAGTGGTGTAGACTGTAGAATCCTTCCAATTCCATACATGTGGGGCCAACAATGTCTAGGAGAGCCAATTGACTTTTGTTTGCCAAAGTTTCATCCTAGATTCAATTAGTAGCATTTAAATTTGATGCCATAATCAAACTACAAGGGATTCAACAAAGAAATTAAAATGAACCTAAAATTTGACATTGTTTTTAGGGGGTTCCAAGGTAGAATAAGATGGGGCACTTGCATACTGAATGCACACCGTTAGATGTTTCTCATACATGTGACCCACTAAACATGTAGATTGGATGTTAGGGAAAATTAGAGATGGGCACCACCTTTGATGAATGAAGTGGATTTCGCATGGGGCCCAGACTAGGCCTCCTAGCTCAAGTGAAAGTCTGATATTATATTAAAAATAATAATGTTAATCTAATATAATATTATACATTTATGCATAAATAATGATATGTGCAATATATTTTATCATATATGTTGTTATACATTAAATACATTATAAATCTGACTGGACCTGGACCCGATTGTGAAACAAAAACCATAGGTGGATACAGGACCTGTTCTGATCATCAATTTGGATGTCATATATGCCACTCTTACCACATTTGTGGGTCCCCACTTGTATGAGCTACCTTGGATCCCAGCCCCTTGGCTGGTGTTTTAAAAAAAAAAGTCTAGAAAATAGGTCAAACTTTTAATAGCCTCTCTTTTTTTTTTTTTTTTTCAGAAAATGATTACCAAGTGATTACAGTATAAATTAAATTTTCAAAGAAATTGCGATTCATTTGTGTAACATCTGCAGAATGATATGGTAGGCTTCTGCTTTCTCTAGCGGTGAAGCGATTCCACTCTCCTCCCTTTCTCCTCAATAGAAAATGATTGATTTTTCGAGCAATATCAAAGAAAATAGCAGCTTTTAATCATTTTTCTATGTGAAAATGATGTGCACGTAGAAAACATATATTAATTAGATAATCCAATTTTCTTTCTAAAAGGGTTAGGAAGTGTGGCAAACAGTGGACCCACGCAACTTACATAGAACAAGATTGTGAGATCAAGACCCTTTACCGAGTTGAATCATCCTCCAAAACCAAAAAAATTAAACATATCCCATCCAATGAGGCCTCAATTCTAGAGTGGTACTAACTCCTATTAAAGCAAAATTAAAAGATATGTAGGGGATGACATTCACGTTAAACGGTCTGAATTATCAATTAGGTGGGCCCCACCATAAAATTGTGTGGGAGACCACTCGGGGTATCCGGACTCATGAAGAAATGCTTGATAAATCCAAGCATGAGTTGATGAGGGGATCAGCTGATTTTGTATGTAGGGTGCATGTACCATGGCCTCCTCTAGATGAACGGCCTGGATCTCATGCACAGTTTTGCCTTTGCATTTTTCTCTAGGGTGGTTGCATACCTTCTTGTTGGCCGTGAACTCGAATCGCCAAAGCCAAGAAAACCCAGACGAACAGATGAAGTACCATCCTCATTCTCCTCTGAGAAACAGGCCTTCAATTTCAAATGACTCAAATCTGCTCGCTCAAACTAGTTTAAGTAGTATCAACTTCTTACAAAAGATTACAATAAACTCACTATTGCTGTGTTGAATATGGACATCAGCGTTGACTTGACTTGGGAAATTATATGATAATTGGGATGTGGGTATCTGCAGTGTTCTTGGGCATCAAATATTCAATGCCTACAAATAGGTATTATTCTGGGATGGCCCACAATCTTCCCCAAATGAAGCAATCTAATTGATGATGTGGATTATCAACCCATGCATGAATCCAGATCTTTTATTCAGAACGAGCACCGAATTCACTACCTAGATTAGAAAGTTGTTTGTTTACACAGAATAATACATTGGAATTTATGGTTAAATGAGCTCCATGTTCAAGACTATTAAAAAGGTGATGGACGAAAAATTTAGATTGAGGGACAATGTTATAAAATAGCGATATAAATCGGCGATGACTTTGTCAAGATAGGAGAGTCAACAATTACTCATCAAATAAAGTTTAATCCAGGCAAAACATTTCCAGCTATAATGTAAGGGCCCTTATTGAATAACTAAGGTGGCTCCCTTTCTATCTTTGTTTGTGAACCTAGATTTTATGAAAGATCAGGGTTAGGATCCATCTCACTAAAATCTTACCTGGTCATAATTTTTTCTATGAAATTAAGTTGGGTCAGTGGTACAGTACATATGGGACCCACTCCTTGGATGTCTTTGTGAAGACTTCCCTTGGGTGCCTGGGATTTCTCTCCTACTCGGTGGACATAGTTGATGCAAGATAGGTTAAATAAGTTTACGTCTTCAAAGTCTACTTACAATGGTCAACACTCATCATAGGGCAAGCAGAAGATGACACATTAATGGTCCAGATTGCGGCTACATTTTGCCCAATCAAATGAATGGTCCGGATATTCTTCCTAGAAAAAGTCATTGACCAAATAACTAGAAGGGACAATTACCGTACGGCATGTCATAAATCTGAAAATAGCGTCAGAACAGTCCAAAGATCTATATTTACCGTAGAGCTGTCGGATCCGTAGGATATCGCAGCGTGCGATATCCTAGGGATGTAGGATATCCTACAATTAGAAGCGGGAAGACTTAAACAGTCCGTTTTTTTTTCTTTTTTTTCTTGACTGTGGGACCACCAAACCACCATCCAAACCGTTGGATAACTGTATGAGTGTAAGAACTAATATCACACCAAATTTGAACCGTTGATCTATCACGGTTATCGAGAAATTTGCAAGAAAGTCACGTTGTTTTGCAAATTATAAAAATAAATTATAGGCCACATTTTTTTTATGCAAGTTTCTTAATAACTGTTATAGATCAACGCCTCAAATTTGGCGCGATATTATTTCTTACGTTCATACAGCTATTTAACGGTTTGGATGGTGGTTTGGTGGTCTCACAATAAAGAAAAAAAAAATAGACGGACTGTTCAAGTGATTGTAGGATATCTTACATCCCTAGGATATCGCACGCTGCGATATCCTACGGATCGGACAGTTCTGCGGTAAATATAAATCTTTGGACTGTTCTGAGGCTATTTTCAGGTTTATGACATGCCGTACGGTAATTGTCCCTAACTAGAAAAGTCGTACAAAGACTTTCACAATATTCCCTAGTAGGTGATGAACTGGAATGACTCACATTCACATTCGCTACTCTACCAAGTTCAAATGCCTTGGACCAAACAAATATAATAAAACAAAACACACAATACAGAAAAAAGAAAGAACACTGCAGACGTGATAACCACGCCCTTGAAATTGTGATCAAGTAATCAGGATTATGTGACGACCAGAAAATGTATAGTCAGCTGATAGTTATTTAGCATAATCAACCACTAGTACAGTAATCCGTGCTAAGCACGGGTACGTCCATGCAATGCACTTCAAATATTCATTCATATAATGCAAATAAAATTTTCATACATAGCAATGAACTTTTAGAAAGAAAAAATATATATGACTGTACGTATTTTTAGAATTGAAAGTAGGGAGAGTAGAAAGGAAATATGAGAAATGAGGTTTAAAAAAAAAGTATATGTAGAAATGGAATAGGAGATGCGGGCAAAAAGGTGATTTTGTAGAAAAAAAAAAAAAAAAAAGAAAAAATAATGGGTAGTTATAAGAGGTGGGTATTAGTTATAAGAAGTGAAAAGTTCTATTTCAGTTACAGTCAAAATCAAATCAAATCAAGTGATCAAAATTATCTAAAAAGCCTTTAGCTTAATATATAATAATCAGGAGCCCAGTTTCGAGCTCTTTGAGATAAATTTGTTAAGTTTTCAGATCATGGTTTCAATACTTGGCAATGATGGAGATCGACAGTGATCACAAGTTAATATTGATGACCGTGCATGATCTTAAAAAAGATCAGGGTTTACAATCACAGGATCTTTCAATAAATTGACAGTACAATTGTGAGACAGTGTTAGAGACAATTCGAGATAAGATTAGATTGGTTAGTGTTTACAAATTTTAGGTAAGTTTTTACCCACACTTAAATTGCTATCCACACTAAAATTATTCATGTGGTTAAAAAGTCCAACAATGAGTTAGAGGTCTTTGGTTCGAACTGTTTAAAGCGACATCGTGAAGCCTCTTGAGTATTCACATTCACTAGATCTAAATTAACAAAATTCAGATCAATATTTGATAAAGACTCAACTGACTTTGCCAAGGTTGACTAAATTCAAGGAAAATTAGAATGGCAAAGCAAGAGGGATTAAGATACAGAGATCTCACTTAAGAACGTCAAAGTAAACGAACTCCAACAAATCTCTTTTTTTATGGAATCTGTATCATCCAATGCTTGTATTGGTTCCTAGCCTCTCTGTCTCTAAATTAGTATATGTTCCCAATCAGGTAGAAAGTTCATTGACTTTTCTTGTTTTTAAACCATACAGTATTTCCAACACCTTCACTGTATCTACATCACTTTTGACTAATCAGCAAATTGCATAGAAAAGACCCTGGCAACGTGTGTTTAGGGAAAATGGCATTAGACTTAAGAGGTTTTCCGCTAATGAAGGCAAGAAGAATTGGTGAGAGATTCTAGACAAACATGAGTTAATGATTATTAATATTATTGTTTATTAATTTTATATGTGGACATTCTTATTGACTTGTAATGATAATCATAAGATCGCCCCTATTTCTTGGCATAGAAAGTAATATAGGGAGAAAAATGCAGAAGACAGCCACTTTATTTGACTCGTTTAGAGTCCACCTTTCAATGATTAATCTGTTCATATTAGAGCGCTCTCTATATAGGCATTGACCCAAATTTCATTCAACACATTTTAAGATTAATCTTGCATAAAAACACTCAATTATTTAAGCAATAATTACAAAAATAGAGTCACAACTAATTGAGGAAAATGACCGCGCGATTCAACCTAATGAGGGCTGTGTAAAGTTTTTAGTTGGCTAATTCATAGGTTATTTAACAAAACTAGGATTTATTAATCTTGTACTTTATTTAGAAAAATGATTGCTTAGATCTCTTTTCAAAATAGAAAGAAATTTCGGATTCTGAAGTTTGACAGAGGTTGCTTGAGCGAACCTCCATTCGCTCGAGCGAACCATTTACAGAGGTGTCTTCGCTCGACTCATCCATATGTCCGCTTAAGTCATCATATTTCTGAACTGATTTTATGAAGACAGAGTGCAGTTCACTCGAGCGAACCCCTCACAGAAAGTTGATCGTTTGATCGCCCATTCTGACCGCTCGACCCAAGAAGGCTTTGCGCTGAACGTTCGCAAACAGAAAGCAGTTCACTCTGGCGAACTCCCCTGTCCGCTCGAGCAAACTTGGGAATTTTAAATTTAGTTGAACTTCTCTTTCTAAATTCTTTTGATGCAACTTCCTATTCCTTAAGCCTTTGAGACACAATTTGAGACTTATAAAAAGGCTTTATCTCTCTCTTCCATGAATAACACTGATTAAGAAAAGATTTGAGAGATCCATCAAGTTCCCCCAAGGCTTCTAGTCCTGCTGTGCTGAAGATCAAGTTTTGGGTCTGATTCCATCCTCCTTTCTTGAAGGCGGTTCTACTCAAGCACGGTGAATATTTGTGATGAGTTGTCAACAAGATCTAAAACAGTATTTAGATTAAGTCAACAACCGAAAAGGATTGTAAGTGTTCTTGTAATCTTCATTTTTCATATAGTGCTTGGTTGTCTGTTGGCCTATACGATAAGGCCCATGGTTTTTTTCCGAGCAGGGTTTTCCACGTAAAAATCTTGTGTCCTTCTCTCTTTGTGGTTTGATTGCTTTTAATCTGGTTTAAGTTTAATTATTAGATTAAACACGTACGTAAGATTGATATTTAATAGAGATCTGGTATTTGGGACCTCAACCTGTGTTAAGGCTTAGTTTTTCAGACTGCCTTTGCTTGATCAATCCACTCATCTACCATCCATCCAAATAATCCTACTCAAGTAAAACGGCAATATTCAAGGCCTCAAATTATGCACATACCTAATTAAGTGGGTTGGTCCTTAGGCCAATGCCATGACAGATGCTTTGACCAAGTAAGGAGTGGATAACGAGTAGAGGCGAGGCAGCTCCTATTGGCTGATTGTGCTGGATTTTGATGGGTATAGGGCTTTTATTCCAATGCTGCCTCTTGTTTTTGTTGCTGTGGTGGTTGTACTTCTCTGTTTATCTTTTATCTAATTTGTTGCTGTGTTTGCCTTTGGTTATTTGCTCTGCTTTGGTCTGTAGAACACTTTCGAGTTCATCAACTGATCTATTTTTGGCTTTCTGCTTTGGTTTGTGAACAGTTTAGGTCATCACTTGCATGAGTTTTTTGCACTCATTGACTTGACTCACGGGAGTCATATTTCAGTTTTGTCCCATTTCATTTGTGATGCAAGCCAGACCACTGAGCCCCATTTAAAAGTTTATTCTAAAAAGCCCAAAGCCCTTAAGCCCCAACAATAAAGATTTTTTCCAAGATTTCTCTATTGGCAGTTTCTCATTTTAGTACGTAGACTTCTAGAATTAGCAGATTTCAGTTTCTAAGTTTTCTAGATTCTTAGATTTTGAGAGTTTCTAATTTTAATGACTTGATTGCTAAATTATTACTTAGACTCTATTATATAAAGGATGTAATCCATTTTCTTGGGATATAAGAAATTAAATGAAAATTTGAGCTTTCTCAATCGTGTGCTCCTCTTTTGTCTTTGGTGTGAGAACTAGACACTTTATCTAAGCCGTTTGGCTTGGAGAATAGCCCGTTGGCTATCCTCCTTCCATGTGCTGCTTCAAGTTGGTATCCTGGTCAGCTACAAATAATTTGAGTAAGCTTGGGAAAAAAATTGGGGAGATGCATTATGGATACAATGGGATTTTTTATTGGATAAAATGGGATTGAACTCAACATTGCTGCAACTTTATTTGTGAATGAATTATTCAGCTCGATACTCTCACAAAATATAAAAATAAGAGAAACTCTGACCTTGCTTACCCATAATCATGCTACATATGGTGCTATAGATCATTAATTTAGTAGGTTCATGTGCCAAAAATCCCAATGATAAGAGAGTTATTGCTTTTTAATACCATAATGATACTAGCCATTTACTTTCAATCAACTGGTTTTTGAACATTGAATGTCAACCATTGCTGTTTCTCCTTTTCCTTCTTCCTCTCTTGTTTAAACTCCATCAGTAAATAACAAAACGGTTAGGGTTGTCCAAGTGAATACAAGATCCTTTTTCTAGTGAAGGCTGAAGATGTTCCCTATGGCTTATTACAAAGGCAGAATGTGGGAATGAACTGCTAAATGCATCTTTCTTGTATGAGAGATATATACAAAATATAAAAGTTCCCTCTAATATGCTTTGGGCCCATCATTTATATAATATATTTGAATACAGTATCACAAAAAGACCTATCTTTTATCCACAGCAGGTACACCTATTTAAAATCTGAATTGCTCATAATAAATGCCTTGTTCTTGTATGGGTATGAAAAATATTTCACTCTCGATATATTTTGAGCTCACCATAAGATCAATCATGTATAACACACTTGATTAAAATTTACAAAAAGTTCAAGCATTTTTACATAATGTGAGCCCTTCTCCCCTGTCAGATTAATTGGTGAGGGTTCCATACATATATTTAAACGTTCAATAGGTTTGTCACAGTATCAAGGAAATACACAGGCAGTATCACACCTAAACCAGTAGTCCAAAAAAGAAGAAAAAAAAAAAAAAAGACTACTCACGGCACAGTATCAAAATATAACAATATCATGGGATACGAGATCATTATCAAAATGTGTCATCATCATGGCAGTCGAAAATCATTTCTGTCACCTGGAACTGGAACTTCATGTGATCCAAAATTCCCACTACCTTGGTAAAGGCTGTGTAGAAATGCTAGGTGTGGAATCCACTTGTTCAATCTCCAAGCTGCTGCTTCTTTCAGCGGCTGTCAATGTTCCCAGACAATCTTTTAATTGGGCTACAATGTCGGTCATGATCGGCCTCTCTATGGATCTTGGTGAAGTGCACGCTAGTGCAATTTCTGCAACTTTCCAAAAGGAATTGACGTCGCAGTCAGCTTCCAACCTTGAGTCAACCACTGCTTGTATATCCCCTCTTGCAATTATAGGGCTTGCCCAATCCACCAGGTTTCTCTTCTCATGATCTGTACTACTTCGGATAATTGCAGGCTGGCCTGTGATTAGCTCTAACAGAACAACTCCAAAGCTATAGACGTCACTTTTCTGAGTCAAATTGTTGGAATAGAAGTACCTAAACAGAAAAAAAAAAAAATCACATAGGCCACTTAGTTGTGAACAAATTATACATTGCAAACAAATTATAATGATGGAGAAGATGGAAATGAGTATGGAACAAGAATGCACCATATAAAAAATCAAACATGTGGAACGTTTGGCTTCGAAGGACTAAGAACGTACTCTGGATCCAGGTACCCAGGGGTTCCCTTGACTGCTGTTGAAACGTGAGTTAATTCATCATCCTTAAAGAAAACCTTGGACAAGCCAAAGTCCCCTATCTTGGCCTCTAATTCTTCATTCAATAGGATGTTGGTTGTCTTCACATCTCTATGAATTATGGCCGGTTTGCAACCATTATGCAAATACTCCAATCCTAGATACAAAACTCAAACCATACATCAAACACGTTGCTTGGAAAAAAAAAAAAAAACATCAGACACATTAGTACAATAAGCAAAAAGGAAAAAAAAATTATATAACTTAGTGTCGTTAACCTTGTGCGACATCCAATGCGATACAGAGTCTCTGGCCCCAGTTTAGAGCTTTTGAATTGTTGTTTGTGCCTGTAATATGCCATTATCAATATTAGTACATATATAGACTTCACTAGAAGCAGGAGGGAGGATAAGAAGCTGAAGGATGTGGGTACCTAATAGATGGCCTCCTAAGTTTCCTTGAGCCATGTACTCGTATATGAGGGCCGTGGAGTCACCTTCTTGACAATAGCCAATAAAACGCACCAAGTTTCTATGATGAACTCTCGTCAAGAGTTGCACCTGCAATACATTTGCCAGCCTTCTATCATGTCAAAATCTCGCTGCCACGAACACTGATGACTTGTTCTCATGCGCGCATCAATCTAACATCAAGCACTTCTACCAAAAAAAAAATTCTAACAACAAAGCAACAGATTGTTGTTCAAGTTGTGAGTTCCATTATCCATGGACAATTTCATGTTGGGCATCTCTCTTCTCAGCCTTATAATTAATTGATGACCAAGTTTGAACATAGTGCCATAGGACCCAAGTGCGCAATTACTAATAAATGACTTCATTGCTGATACAGCAATGGTTTAGTCTAACCTCGTTCTTAAATTCATCATAGCCTTGAAATGTGCGAGAGAGCAGCTTGACTGATTGCATAGAGAGCATCTTCACTGCAACTTGAGTGCCATCAGCCATCTGGCCATAGTAAACGGTCCCAAACCCTCCTTTGCCAATGGCCCTCTCGAAATTGTTGGTCATGGCAACAACTTCAGCGTAAGTGAACCGTCGATTCTCAGAACGAAACGAATCTCCCAGTGTTTTGGCCTTGATAATAAGATCTGCACAAAAATGTTCATTATATATAAGCTGAAGTGCTGAACTTTCTATTCTTAATGCATCAACTCGACAATCAAGTTTTACAATTGATTTCTTTAGTCCGTATAACATATAACGTCAAATAGAGTGCTCATTTATTTAACACCTCAAGCACTGATATAAAATAAAAGAAAATGATCTGGTTAGGAGTCTCAATTGCAACAAAGAAGGCTATGGGCCTTGAACAGCCCATATTAAAAAGCTATAGCGGGAATGTGGGTCATTGACATGGTTTCTCCCGGTTCATTTGAACCTAGGCTTGACCACATCTGTTTAGTCGCATGAGCGGCCGCCTACATTAGGATTTATCTCTACAAAATTTAGAATGTCTTCATGCAATTGAATGCTCACCTTGTTTTCTCCATTTGAGTCTCCATAAGATTATCAACAAGATCAATAAGATCACTACAGAAGCAACTGGTGCCACAACAAGAGCTGTAATATTACGTTTGTTAGAATCGCTGCCGCATGAATCAGACACACAAAGATCTGGGTTGTTATCGACACTGTCATTAAAAGATTAAACATCTTAGCAATCATATTCAACAAAGTCAGAAAAACAAGTAGCGGGCACGAAAAGTTTCAATTTGGAGTCAGTTTCAACAGTCTTTGATTTTGTTTCCTTTTCTAAAAGCAGGGTTTGAAAACACCGAGTGTTATCACTGCATGAATGGCAAATCTTCTCAGGTTTGCCGCGTCTGCCTGAAGATTTTCCAGACAGTGCTTCTCATTGTCATAGTCACATTAGGAATATTAGAACTTGAAATTAAACCAATTAAGTCCATGATTTTTTGTGGTGAGGCCTACCTCAACTTAAGTGATCCCGTCTTGGATTTCTCTTGCAAATTGGAAGGGACCAATCCACTCAGTTGGTTGCCACTTAAATTCCTGAAATGATTGCAGAATTCAAACTAAAGATACTACTGAATACAGGTACTTAAAAACTCCCCATCAAATGCTCGTCAACTTACAGCAAAGACAGCGATGGCAAGTCTCCTAGAAAATCAGGAATAGGCCCAGTTAAGTTATTCCATGACAAATCCCTGAAAAAACACAGATACAAGATTAGCACTATAGGAGTCTGGATCAACTCCAGCTCTTCCTATAAGATAACATGAGGCTTTTTTTTTTTTTTAGACCCTTATCAAGCTAAAAGAGTGTTGGGCCTCTGAAAAGGGTGAACATCTAATTGTATTTTCTATTTTAATCTAAATAGAGATTTGGCCTCTGATGAGCCATGGGACTGCTTATTTAGTTGAGCTTTTTTAGCTAAAGTGGGAGGAGGTCGAGCTACAATGTAAGATTATTTATAATTATTTTAGATAATGACCTTGTAAAATCTTAAAATGACGTAAATGGCCAGTGTGGGTTCTACATTGTAATTTGTAAAAGGTGGGCCCCAATTACTACAATACTTAAAGGCGGGTCTCATGTTTACAATCATAAAAGGTGACCACACTTTGTAATTCCTTAAGGCGGGTCCTATGTTCACAATTACAAAAGGAGAGAGCCCACAAATTCCTATAAAGGGTCTTCTGTTCTAATTTTCATATGTAGGCAGGTCCCCTAATGTGATTTCTAAGGTGCCTCCCATGTACAACAATTCCTACATGGGCCCTTGTTGCCATTCCTACAGGTGGGCTTGCATTGTAATTACTACAGGCGGGCCCATGATCTAATTCCTAAAGTGAATCTTATGCTATAATCTCTAAAGATAGCTAGGCCTCATGTACAACAATTCATAATGGTAGCTAGGCTCATATTGCAATTTCTAAAGGTGGGTTTCATATTCACAATGACAAGCTGGCTCACATTTCAATTCCTATAAAGGCGGATCTATGTTTTAATCCTTAAAAGTGGGACCCATGTTGTATTTCTAAAGGCAAGCTCCCTGAGTAGAGAGTTTTGTAGAAATGGCTGAGAAATGTCCCTCTAAGTAGCTCTTATTTGTATATTTACCAAACACTCAATTGTGAAATAAGAGCTTTTTTATACTATTTTTATCCAATAGACTAATGGTAAATTAGAATTTAAAAATCAGAGCCTTTTATGTTAGATTAGACTAGACTTTGCAAATGGATTTATGGTGAAGTACTAGTTAGACATCAGCAAGAGAAATGGTTGAAATTATGGACCAATTAGAAAGTAACAGGTGCAATCTGAACCAATGGCTTCGATCTTGGACTGTGGCCATCTATGCAATTATTTGTTGCAATGATGTAACTGCAAACTTACAAGGACTGGATGGACCTGAGATTGGCAATAGAAGCAGCTATTTCTCCCTTCAACCCAAAAGAAGAAATGTTCCTGTGTTGAAAGAATATGCAACTTTCATCAAGGCAGATTAACATTAACAACAATTTTCTATGCATCAGTTATTTTTCATGCAGGGGGAAAACTCACAAGGATACGATTGTAGGGGCATTGGAAAGAGCGTTGTCGCAAGTCAAGCCCACCCATGAGTAAATTTTGGGTTCACACGGATCCCCCATCCAGTTTCTCTCCACTTTGTAAGTCGCTTTTAAGTCAAACATGGCCTCAACTGATTTCCACAAATTAAGAAAAGAAACCTTCAACTGATCAGTTTTAGCTAGCCTTTGAATGTGAGAGACAATGAAATTGATCGTCAAAAAAGTAACTCTTTCTTCAGCCAACAACAGTCTAGTTAATCCCCTCGGATCAGACAAATAGCAAAGACCAATTGATTTGATTTATTATAAATGGCTATTTCATAAATCCCATTTATATTTTTTATGAGGTTTTGAAAATCAGATTTATCATAGTTGTTCACCTGTAATTTGTAAATCTTTTAGCATTAGAACTTATCATACTTGTAGCTTGTAAGTTTTAGTTTTTTCATTTGTAAATCTCATTTCAAGTTGAAAAGTATCATACTTATAAGTTTCATTTTTCCATTTGTAGATTTTATTTCAAGTTAGAGATAATATCATACTTATAAATTATATATCATACTTCAACTTTATTTGAAGTTGGAAATTATATAATTGTAATTAAGTTTTATTTATTTATTTTTCATTTGTCAAGTTCGAAAGTACTGCTCAAAGTTGTAAACTTTATTTCTTATTGGATATTATAACAATGTCTTGTGCCTTTTTTTTATTTGAAATCCAATCTTAACCATATTTAAAGTTCAAGTGTTTAATATTGCTTGCATTTTTTGGTTAAATGTTAACTATTTTAAATTTTTTAATTTTATTTTAATTCTTTAACAGAATTAACACTTCGGGCTGGCCCACGCGGGCCCGCATGACCGAGCATGGCACGAGCCTAGCCGTGCCTGTGGGCCGTGTCGGGCGGAGGCCATGCCAGGCTAGGCACTACACAACTTCAACCACAGTTAAATCAAGGCCCGTTTTACACCCCCTACACACAGTAGACATGGGGACATGCATACATACCATCTTGTTCTCTTGTTGGTGTTGTGGGGAGGGATACGATAGTGAAAGGCTCTATAGCATTAAGGATTGGAGGACGGTTGGAATTTGGTGTCTTCTTAAATGTACATGAGTAGTTATATTGGCCACTCAATGGTTGGGAGGTTTGGATGGTGGTCGTGACAAGGTACTCTGGGCGCAAAGGCTGGCTACCATCGCATGAGTTGCTGCCACAGCATACAGTGAATTCTCTCGTCGTGTTAGGGCCAAGTAGCTCAAGTTCGGCAAAGTGCATGTAAACATGAAATTGCGTGGAGGAATCGTCTGCCGTCCATGAATAGTTCAATGTAGCACTATCATTGATTGGACGGACCGCAGTCATCATGACCGTTGAGAGTGGTTCAATCGCCCCATCCTTATTTGTCACATTTTGTGTGGTGTTGAAGGAAATCCAACTAGTGTCCTCTTTTGGCTCCCAAATGAGATCAAAAGGATCCTCCGGATACCTGCACAAACAATAGTGATTGCCATGACACTTGAAAATTGATAAATAAATAATAAATGTCGGTCTTTTAGAGACGTGGAAGCCCTTGTGATCAATTTAATCCCTTGAATTGATATTCATCCTAATGTGAATTACCGTCTTAATTGAATTTTTCTTACAAAAAATAGTATGTATTTTAGAACCATAAAACTTAAGGAGCGTTGGATCAAGAGGTTACAATGATCTATTGCCCAACGTCTCGCCATAGTGGAAGGCAGACTAATAAACAAATGTTATTTTAAACTAAACGAAATTTTCTCCTATAAATGTCTGCACCGGAATTCCGTGCAATAAAATCAATGTCTCTTGTACTAGATCGAGGAGAAAATCACCCTGTGAGAGATGGAGATGAATTTAGTGTGCACCTGATATCGTCACTGGAACTGGATCGTCCAAAGTCAAATCGGTCCTCAATCATGAGAGACTGGCTCTCATTCACAACACTATACATGGAATTGTTCAGTGGCCGTAGCTCAAGTGCGGATATGAAAGGTGTTCCATAGCCCGTATTCACAAGGCAAACAGATATAAAGTTCATTGTTGCTATAGTGATGATCTCTACATAGAATGCAGAAGTTGCATCAGATAAAGAGACGGTGTTCCAAAGGTTCACACCTATGTGGAGGTCGAACTCCGGTGTGCTATTTTTGCCATCATAGTCTCCATACATAAAGTAGGCTCTGATGAAATACTTGTTGCTCTTGTTTACAGAACCCAAGTTGTAACAGTTGCGGTTTCCATTCGGAAAGCTTCTGACGGTTTTGTAGAGTCGTCTAAGATTATCTGTAGGGATTCTGACATTTTCATTTATACCCGTCTCAATAAATTGAGCATCTGAAATATAGGTAATGCTATCACCGTCTGTATAAATGGAGTCATTATTAGCCATACCACAATCTATGCTGATGAAGCCTGCAGGAAAAGAAATAAAGATTATAAAAAAAGAGCGTAAGATTAATTTATTACTGTTTTGGTAGCTAATGTCGGAAAGAAAAGAATAAAAGATGCAACTAAACCACACAGAAGACACACAGATTTACGTGGTTCCCTCTATCTTGAAGTACGTCTACGGATCACACCGATTCATTATGCTCAAAGGCAAAAGATGAAAATACAAGGTACAACTTCACTTACGGCTATACTAGGGTTACATAATAGCGTTGTACGGAGGCTATCAGTGACAGTGGAGTTGAGCTAACAGTCTGATTCGAATGAAATCGAGCTCCACACATAACAGCTAATGATCCTAAAACTAGGCCATCGGCATTGTCATACCCTATTGGCTTGAAACTGGTCTACTTTTCCACCCAATCATATTCAAAACATGGCATTGTCATTATAAAAGTCCACTCCAAGTGTATACATTTGTGGATATCGTATAATAAAAATAAATAATAAAATATATATGTTGGGCCTAGTATTCATAAATTTTTAAGTTGCTTATATCATACAATTATTATATATTAAGAAAATGAAGAAAATCAATCTTCGCAATAATCATCATTGGATTGATCTCATGCATCCATACTATTTAACTCGCTACATAAAAAAGTATAAAAGATTGTACATTGGCTCAAAATTATCACCATTACTATGGCAGAATCCCAACTGTTTGGGTTCTTCTCTTGAGGACCATCGGATAGCCAATTGTACACTGAAGTATCCTTTTAGGATTGCAACTTCCTGAAAGAAATGTTGAAGTCACATTTTTGTCAACCATATCCTTGGGATTCCTCACTGGTTTTCACTAAGAAATTGGAAATTCCACATTTGACAATTGACCCCCCTACTCTTTTCTTTATTAATGATTTGATCCTTACTTTTCTTCGCCCTCTATATGTTTAAAAGGATATTAAAAAAAAGGGTAAATGATGAGACATAGTGTTTTACTTCATAATGTTTGAATGAAAGAGGTAAAAAGAAGAAAGGAAATTTTATATGTACCCACCCATTTTGCTGAGCACAACCACATTCCTTCTTCATGTGTAATTTTTTTTCTTCTAAAGGTGGGTGTGCTCAGCAAAAATAAGGATGCATATAGAATTTCCCAGAGAAAAATAAAAAGGTGATGTGGTTGTTTTACTCTGAAAGTTTTGCAGGCCCACTAGAATGAATGCTGGTCTAATTAATCAAATCAATGGAAGCGGATGTAAACAATCAAACAAAATAGAACTAACAAATAAATTTACCAAGCAATTACCACAAGAAGGCAGATACAAATTTAACGTTGAAACCCTTTCCAGGGAGAAAAACCACGATCATGAAATCAAGAACTCACGAACAGTTACATGATATACTCACAACTCATTTACCTCAGTCATTATCTTGACCTAAGGACTACAATTGTTTTTCCATAACTTTGATTGCCACCATTCCCACCATGCATCATTATTCTTACTTCATCTCTTCGCACCTTAAAAATCAAGATAATCAATCTTCTACAAGAGAGTAGAAGCAACGAAACCTTCTAAAGCAACTATTCAAAACAATCTCTTTGGGTTGAGAGAATCACCCAATTTATAGTCTCTAATCCATGCATAAGACTCCTAGTCATAATCCACTAAGAATATCAAACCTTTTCCAACTCTATAAAAGAGTTTGGATCAGATCGGATTGGACTGGGCTTGTCCGGCACTCGCTATAGCAAGCCATGCTTCTTGCCTTTGTGGCCTGACATGAACTAGCACCAATTAATGACCCTACATACTCCATTGGTGTTTAGATGAAAAAAGGAGAGGGGAGCACAAAACCAGAAAAAATAGCAAAATTTTTTGTAACAATTACTTTTAATTATTTCTTTTCTTGTGAAAATGGTGCAGCACCAAACCGAAAAATAGCAATTTGGTTTTGGGACTTTTCCGTGAAATTGCCAACACACTCATGCTTGAGTCGTATTGGCATCTGTTTCACACACTTGTTCAAGCATCAATCCCTATGCCCTCAAAATATCACTCTTAGACCAATAGTCCAACGTAGAAAAAATATATATATCCGCTAACAGATGTGTGGTAAAACATTTCTCTAGGATTTTTTTTTTTTTAGAGGCCAAGAAAGGAAGGGTGGTGCACAACTACAGCCAAACATAAATCCCTAAATTATTTATGTAGAAGAGAGGTGCCTTAGCGCCGAGCTACTGTCTATCCAATTTGCATATATACCACATGGAACTCAGAATCCTTCCATGTATAGAGCCATGAGACCCTAATTAGAAGGGTGGGATCCTCTGCGTGCCAATACCAACATATATATAAAAAAATCTACAGTTGATTTAAACGAAAAGATGATGAGAGAGAATAAGCTAATTTTGCATCTAATTAGAAGGGATGGCTCCTCTGCGTGCCAATACCAACATATATATAAAAAAATCTACAGTTGATTTAAACCAAAAGATGATGAGAGAGAATAAGCTAATTTTGCATCCAGGGCTCATGCAAAGCTAGCTACCTTGGCATTGCCTGCAAACACACAGAAAGAAAGTCTGCACATAAGGAAAGAAAGTCCACACGAGTGGGAAAGAAGCCTGCACACACTGTAAAAGGTGGTGTACTCAGGGTTTGAACCCTAGACAGCCAAGTGAGAACTGTCACTCTTTATAACTCAAATAAAGAGCCGTTACATTGCTCTAGGTTTGTTTCTTACCTTGTTGGCCATGAACTCGAATTGCCAAAGCCAAGATACCCCAAACAAGCAGAAGCCGAACCATTCTTATTCTCCGGTTGACGAACAACCCTTCAACTAAAATGACTGAAATCTGTTAGGCCCATCTGTTTAAGTAGCCAGGCTGGCTAGGTGATTCCTCCTTTTTATATTTATTGGATTTTGATGTTGAGTGAGCAGTAGGAGCCATCTCACCTCACCTCCGATTATAGTTGACCTGAGACAAGTACATGGTTTTAAGTCTTCTACTATAATTTAAATTAAGTCAATACTCATCTGAGGCCGACCAGAAGATGAAACACAATGGTCCAGATTGCGCTGCCCAATCATGAGATGAATGGTCCGGATATTCTTTCTGAATCATATATTCCATTCCCGAATCAAAGTTGACTAGAACAGGTCGTGTGAAGACTTGTCACATCCTATTTTTCCCTAGATTATGAACTGAAATGATCCTCCTACGTAGCATGCTAGAATAGTGATTAAGTAATTGCAACTGGTTTATGTAAATATAGACTATAATCAACCAATAGGAGCCCAGTTTCCAGCTCTTTTTGAGACAAGACTCAAGATGTTCTACATTGAAATAATAGAGGGACATCATATGAAAGCGATTTCTAACCTTCTTTTCGTAAGAAATGATTTATTACAGAGTTGGCAAAAAATGATTTAATTTCCTTCCTTCAGCACGAAAAAAAAGAAGTTTTACCGAGCAGCACAAAGATGAAAAGCACAAAAAACTCAAGCCTTTCCCTTCCTACAAAGGAATCCTTAGAGTTGCACAAACTGAAAGTTTAGCAGACTACCAGAATGGATACTAGTTCTAATTAACCAATGCAGGGGACATAACTAAATAAACAAGATAGAATTAGCAATCTATCAATCACACACAACAAGAAGGCAGACACGAATATTTAATATGAAAACCCTATTCAAAGAAAAAAATCACAAACCAGAAATCAAGAACTCACGAACAGTTACAAGATATATATACTTACAGGTTCTTTACCTCGATCAGTACCTCGACCTAAAGATTGTAATTGTTCTTGCACAACTTCCCGTTACCACGACTTCCACCATGCACCGTTCTCCTTACTTGATCTTCTCACACCTTATCAGTCAAGATGAACTATCTTCTATAAGAGAGTAGAAGCAACAATAACCTATTAGAACAGTAATTCAGAACAATCTCTCAATGGCTCTAAAGAGTCAAAGAATCTATCTTAGGGTATCATTACCTCATATCAATAACAGAACTAATTGATGTGTCCAATCTTCAATATGCATATCTACCTTTAGGGTTGAGAGAAACGCCCTATTTATAGCCCCAAATTCGTGCCTTGTAGTTATAACACAAATAGGACTCAAAGTGGAAAACAAAGTCTCAAAAGGAAAAAAATTCGCAACAGAACTGGAGACTTTCCCGCTGTGCCCGCGCCATCTGATCAATTGGTACCCAAGATAACTGGGGCGCGTTAGACCACCAATCGATTGCACAGGGGGTCCGATCGATCGGTCTTCGTGAAATCGTCCGATCTTCACTTTTCTTCGGTTCAACTCTTCCAACGACACAACTACGGTCTATTCTAAAATAAATTAAAAAATTCAACTCAATGGATTCAGAGTTTTGTCCAATCCATAAATTAGCCAACATAAAAATACTTATACAAACAAATCCTTAATTTGTTGTCATCTAAGAACGAATCATTTATATTGAGCAAATTGATCTTTACCATGCCTTCTGGTATTTAAAACCTTTCAGTTCTAAAATACTCAAACTGCACTCTTAGAAACTCGGTCTTCATTGAGCTTCTGACAGACTTAAATAAGCACAATTAAGAGAGTGTTGACCCAATATTTGATAGAGACTCAATTGACTTGGCTAAGGCATGACTAAATTCAAATAAAAAATATTTAGAACGCCAAAGCAAGAGGGATTAAGATAACAGAGAACTGACTTAAGAATGCCAAAGTAAACGAACTCCATTGCTTGTATTCAACTTCACTCCTCATGTAAAATTTACATTACTTTATTCCACTTCTTATTTATCCAAATCTATATTACTAAAGGAATGTAGTTTCTCTTAAATGAATACAGCTATCCTCCTTGACATGAAAACACCTATCCTCTTCATCATCATGTCATGTTATGCTCTCCCTTTACTATCTTCCACGTAATTTCCTCAAAAAAATTCTTCAACTTTGTCTCCTCCCTTTCCCTCACAACCTGATCCAACCACTCATTTACCTGCTTCAACCACAACAGCACCACAGCAACCCGACCATTATAATGGCAAACTTTTCCTCCATCACCAGCAGAAAAGTCTCCAAGGGCTTGAAACCCCAAATCCAATGCCTCTCCAACAAACCCAAGAAACCATGTTTGCATCTCCCATCGCTAAATTCTTCACAAGCTCCACCGTCTCGTTGACTCCATTCCCTCTTACCCATGTGGTTGGATCCGTTGTTGGTGGGGCAAATAGAACCTTTACATTCTTCTTGGCAGGAGTGCTGCTAATAGAGTACCCCTTTGATGTACTACTACTGGTCCTTGGAGATGAGACAGTGCATGTTTCTTTCTTTCTTTTTTTTTTTTTTTTTTTTAATGAGCGTGCCGTAGTGTTGTATGGATGTCACATGCACAGGTGGGCCTTTTTCGCCTCTCTTTAGAAGTCGTTGGATCACCTCGGGATTTTCCGTTTATTAGCTTAACTATCGACTGTCATCGCGAAGGGCCAATGCAGTGCCTCGGTGGACGTGCTATTTAAGTTTTATAGTATACATGTAATGAACATGATATCATTTAATCGTTCCCAGGTAATATATCATTAAATAATGATTATTTAATATTGATAATTTAACAATTATCATACATTATATGGAAAAATGCTTTGTTGCCCGACGAAAATTGGATATTTTTTGTAATATCTTTGATAATTACATTATAATATATTATAATATTTCATTAAAATATTTCCCACATAATTTCTATACCATGGTAAATGGGATATTCATGACACGGGAAATATATTGTAATAATATGTAGGCATACTGAAATAAATGTGGAACACGGGGTGTTGACAACCACCATTATTGTACAATATAAGGTACATATTATATCCATTATTGGATTTTAAAAATATATTAGAGATATTTTATTATTAAGTCATGTCTATATTAGTATATTAATATATTAATAATATATATTAAATAGTATAATTTAATATATATATATATATTTAGAAATATAATTAGATATAATTAGGTCAATAGCATAATTTAGAAATATAATTATATATAATTATATATTGTATAATTATATGTAATTTAACAAGCCTGTGATTAAAATAGTATGTCCAAAAATGAATATGTACGATGACTCTTATAATATATTTAAGAATATAAAGGATATTACCTTTTGTACACAATAATATTATAAATGTGTATCCAATTAATTGGATAATATTGATATAATTGTTAATATTAGATCAATATTAATATAAATATTATCTAAAGGTAATATTTGTACCCGTGCTTATATATACATAATTTACACCTAGGCCCTGGAACAAAGATATATATATATATATGTACACCCATATTTCATAGTATATTTTTTCCAATATACATATAATTAATGTACAAGTACCTATTTATATATTGATATAAACTATAACTATATACATTGCCACTATAATTTAGATAGCAGCAATGAGTGAATACTTTTATTAATATATTATAGGGTAACAAGGATATCAATATTCTCCTATCTTATAATATTAAAATATTAATCATTATGAAGGGACAAAAATATTAAAGTTTACACTAAAATAGTACAGTAAATATCTAACACGTTTATGGCCGCGTGAGTATATGGGCGACACAATTATTGGTATATGCAAGTAATGAATATACTAATAACATGTATCTTATTAGAGAGGGAATGTATCGTCCCGTGGCCAATCTGTGCTAACAGGTTATGAATATAGTTTGTAAACAATTTAATTAAATAACGGAAATATACCCAACACGTATATTAATTATATAAATATTCATTTTCTACTCAGGATTAACGTGCTAGCCATGATATTTCATTATAGGCGGCAACACCACCTTAGTAAGGTGGATATCATTTTACACCTGCCCTAGCAACCGTGCTAGGGCACGTTATGAACCTATTGAAACAATATTAATATATGATAAAACATGTATTCACCTAAGTGTTGCTAGGGCAATAACCCGTGCCCGATCATTGTATATTAAATATCAATGTTATCATTCCCTGCATAGGGCCACTCAAATGATTTAGTCCTCCTTTGATTATGTCCACCACTATACTCTTAGGTCATTTTGCCTTCCTCTTCGGATCTCCGTTGGTACAGGGAACTAATTTTCCTGCGTTGATACAGGGACTCAAGTGGGCCATCCGATGACCCATCTGATCCGTGGATCCGAAGGAGAATCCACGGGGGACCCAATAGATGGTGGGCCATCAGAGAGGGGAGAGGAAAAAATTCAGTGGTCCATGCATATCACGGGGGTTTTGCTAGTAGGCCCTAAAGTGAAGTGAAGGTAAATCAAAAGCAAAGTAAAGGTAGAGGGGTCAAATAATTGTACTATTTGATTTATTATTCGTTCTGTTATGATAGAGAAACCTGGTTTATTATCCATTCCGTTACATAACTGACAGAACAAGTATTTACCATCTTATCATCTCGCTGTCTTGTCTCTCTGCATATGCGACCAAAAAAGAGAAGGAAAAAGGAATATACCAGGATTCCAACCCTGATGCTCTCCATCATCTCCTTTCTCATATCATCGGTCCTTTGTCATCTCATTTAGATTTAGTCTCTTGAAATGTATTCATGAGTACCTGAGGTTCAACAGACACAACCGGTGTACTATGTTTCTGTGGTGAGGGAAATTGCTTAAAATATGAGTATTCATTGGCACGCACGACCATTCTGCGAATTTCTCTAATTGAATCTGTGTCGGGGCATTTCCATAATGCCGAAGATAAGTCTGATTTTGGTAAAAGTACTAAGTGGGCTTGTCTTAATTTCGGTCTCATATAGCTCGGTAATAATGCCAGCTTGCTCCGAGCTCAGATTAGTCTCGGTAAGAGTACCAGCTAGGCCCATCTCGGCACCAATGTCAGCTCACCCATCTCGGTCTCGGCATCTTCAGTCGATTAAGATGAGCGCCAAACGTCAATCATAATTAATGTCCTATTAGGGTGTAGCGGCGTTGCAGAACGAGCTGTCAGATAGGGTATGCGGCTTGACCTTATAAGACGGTCACATCCACAACCATTCGAGGGACCGAGGTATGGGCTGATGAGACAGAGCTTTCACCTACCCCCACTGAGGGTATAAGGTATGACCTGATGAGACATTCCCTTTTTACCTACCTCCACTAAGGAAGCTTCCGATAGGACCTCTACGCCTATATATACATAAGGCGAATCTACCATGGGTAAGACTGAGAGACTTATACTTGAACATCCATAGCTTTCTCTCCCTCTCTATTTTCTCATTCTTTGGTTAGTGACTGCACTAACTTAGCCATCGGAGAGCCTTCGGTTGATAGTAGCCAGGGGCTTCTGACCTTTGCCTCTTCTTTCTTTTCAGGTTTCAGGTATTCAATCTTCCCATAAAGCTTAACAGTATTACTGCGAATCTCATAATCGTCTTAACAAGTCCGTAATTTTTAGGCACTTACAGAATCGATATTTTAGGGCATATATATACTTTGTGTAGAGATTCTTGAAAATCTGATGGTTTATGGATTATTTTTTTTCTTATTACATTTGAATTGGCTACCCCTCTCTCTCTCTCTTTCTCTCTCTCTCTCTTTCTCAATCAATTGGGTAGAACATTTTATGGAAAGGGCCTCCATTTCAAGACCTGAGATTTTAGTGGCCCATCGAGAGTTTGCAGAATGGTCGGTTCTACCACTACTGCACAATATTCATTATATTTGAAGAACACTCAATATGAGTCAGGTAGTCTTAATAGGGGATGGAGGGTGGCTGGAGCATCTATGGCGGGCCCTTCCCATCTAACAACCTTAATCCATCAAAGCTGGGCCCGTTGTGTCCTTTACAACACATGTGGTGGGATGTGGTGGGGGAATAGGTTGATCCTATGCTAGTTACAGGAAAAAAAAAAAAAAGAGTCATAATACGGCATATTTGCTAGTTACATAAGGTTTATGTATGCTAAAAAAACCCCCACCCACCCCGTCCCCGAAAATCCCAAATCAGAACCAGTTTTCCACGGAATTGCATGAAAGTTTGTTTCTTGTTCTTTTTTTTTTTTTTTTTTTTGGAAAAGTATTGAATTTTCTGCATAGCAAAAACCTGGAATTTTCTGCACCAAGAAAAATCATTTTCACTTACTCGAACAGTTGCACAAACGTGTCCTAATGAACAAATCATCATAGTTCAAAAACCACTTTAATATTTACAAACAATCAATTCACCACACAGCATCACAATATATCATCGTCATGGGATATAAGTACACTATCAAAATGTATCATTATCATGGCATTTGAAAATCAATTCGTCATCAGGAACTGGAATTTCATGTGATGCTAAAGTCCCGCTACCTTGGTAAAGGCTGTGTAGAAATGCTAGTTTTCGAATCCACTTGTTCGATCTCCAACCCGCTGATGCTTTCGGCGGATGTCTCTGTTCCCAGATAATCTTTCAATTGGGCTACAATGTCGGTTATGGTCGGCCTCTCTATAGATCTTGGTGAAGTGCAGGCCAGAGCAATTTCTGCAACTTTCCAAAAGGAATTGACGTCGTAGTCACCTTCCAACCTTTGGTCAACCACAGCTTGTATGTCCCCTCTTGCAATTATAGGGCCTGCCCAATCCACTAGGTTTCTATTCTCATAATCTGTACTACTTCGTATAATTGCAGGCTGGCCTGTGATTAGCTCTAACAGAACAACTCCAAAGCTATAGACATCGCTTTTCTGAGTCAAATTGTTGGAATAGAAGTACCTAAATAGGAAAAAAAAAATCATATAAGCTACTTAGTTGTGAACAAGTTATACATTTCAAAGGCCTTGATGATGGAGAAGATGGAAATGAGTATGGAACAAGAATGCTCCATATCAAAAATCAAACATGTGGAACGTTTGGCTTCAAAGGACTGAGAACGTACTCTGGATCGAGGTACCCAGGGGTCCCCTTAACTGCTGTAGAAACGTGAGTGAATTGATCATCCTTAAAGAAAACCTTGGCCAACCCAAAGTCCCCTATCTTGGCCTCTAATTTTTCATTTAATAGGATGTTGGTTGTCTTCATATCTCTATGAATTATGGCCGGTTTGCAACCCTTATGCAAATACTCCAATCCTAGATACAAAACTCAAACCATAAATCAAACACATTGCTTGGAAAAAAAAAACACATCAAACACATTAAACACATAAGGAAAGTTAAATATGCAAAAAGGAAAAAAAAAAAAAATTTATATAACTTAGTGTCGTTAACCTTGTGCGACATCCAATGCGATGCAGAGTCTCTGGCCCCAGTTTAGAGCTTTTGAATTCTTGTTTGTGCCTGTAGTATTCCATTATCAATATTAGTACATATATTAACTTCATTAGTAGCAGGAGAGAGGTTGAAGGATGTAACTACCTAATAGATGGCTTCCTAAGTTTCCTTGAGCCATGTACTCGTATATGAGGGCCGTGGCGTCACCTTCTTGACAATAGCCAATAAAAGAAACCAAGTTTCTATGATGAACTCTCATCAAGAGTTGCACCTGCAATACATTTGCCAGCCTTACAGTAAGTGAAACTCTCGCAGCCACATATACATATGACTGTTCTCATGCATGCATCAATCTAGCATCAAACATATTTACAAAAAATATATATGTCTAACATCAAACACAACAGATTGTTGTTCAAGTTGTGGGTTTCATTATCCATGGTCGACAATTTCATGTTGGGCATTTCTCTTCTCAGCCTTACAATTAATTGATGGCGAAGGTGCGCAATAATAAATCACTTCATTGTTGATACAGCAATGATATAGTCTAACCTCATTCTGAAATTCATCATAGCCTTGACATGTGTGAGAGAGCAGCTTGACCGATTGTATAGAGAGCATCTTCACTGCAACTTGAGTGCCATCAGACATCTGGCCATAGTAAATGGTCCCAAACCCTCCTTTGCCAATGGCCCTCTCAAAATTGTTGGTCATAGTAACGACTTCAGCGTATCTGAACCGTCGATTCTCAGAGCGAAACGAACCTCCCACTTTTTGGCTTTGAGGATAAGATCTGCACAAAAAATTTCATGGAATATAAGACGAAATGGTGAATTAACTATTCTTAATGTACCAACTCGACAATTAAGTTTAACAATCAATTTCTTTAGTCCATATAACATATGTCAAATAGAGTGCTCATTTATTTAACATCTGATCAAGGACTGATATAAAATAAAAGAAAATAATCTGGTAGGAGTCTCAATTGCAACAAGGAAGGTTATGGGCCAAGAACAGCTCATATTAAAAAGCTATAGCAGTTGTCTTCTAAATGTGGATCATTGACATGGTTTCTTCCCAGTTCATTTGCAACTAGGTGGGCTATTTAAGGCAGGTTCTGTCCATGATTGTGCTCCGTGATTGAGGATCTTGATTCACCAACAAAAAAACCACATATGCTTAGTCACATGCGTGGCTGCTTGCAATAGGATTTATCTCTAGAAAAGTTAGAATGTATTCATACAATTGAATGCTTACCTCGCTTTCTCCATTTGAATCTCCATAAGATTATCAACAAGATCAATAAGATCACTAAAGAAGCAAGCGGCGCCACAACGAGAACAGTAATATTTCCTTTGTTAGAATGTCCGCCGCATGAACCAGACACACAAAGATCTGGGTTGTTATCGACACTGTCATTAAAAGATTAAACATCTTAGCAATCATATTCAACGAAGTCAGAAAAACAGGTAGCAGGCATGAAAGGTTTCAATTTGGAGTCAGTTCTTAATTATATGATATAGTCTCTGATTTTGTGTCCTCGTTCTATAAGCAGGGTATGTAAACACCCAATGTTCTCACTGCATGAATGGCATATCTTGTCAGGAACCTGAAGATTTTCCTGACAGTGCTTCTCGCTGTCATAGTCACATTTGGAATATTATAACTTCAAATTAAGTCCATGGTTGTTTGTGGAGAGGCATACCTCAACTTAAGTGATCCTTTCTTAGATTTCTCTAGCAAATTGGATGGGACCAATCCACTGAGTTGGTTGCCACTTAAATTCCTGAAATGATTGCAGGCTTCAAACTAAAGATACTGCTGAATATAGGTACTTAAAACTATCCATCAAATGCTCTTCAACTTACAGTGATGACAGGGATGGCAAGTCTCCTAGAAAATAAGGAATAGGCCCAGTCAAGTTATTCCATGACAAATCCCTGAAAGAAAAGAGTTACAAGATTAGCACTACAGAGTCTGGATCAACTCTGAAAAGAGTGAACGTCTAATTTTAGTTTCTATTTTATTCAAAATAGAGCTTAAGCATCTGAAAAAATAAGCTATGGGACTGCTTTTTTCGTCAAGCTTTTTTAGCTAAAGCGGGAGGAGGTGGACAATGCAATATTTATAATTACTTTGAACAAAAATGACCTCATAAAATTTTTAAAATGATGCAAACTGTGGGTTTGACATTATAATTTGTAAAAGGCGGATCTTCATGTTCACAACTGGAAAAGGTGCACCCACATTAAAATTTGTATAAAGGTGGGCCCCATTGCAATTCATATAAAGGTCAGCCTCATGTTCTAACGTACTCCCATAGGTGGATACCATAATGTAATTTCTAATGGTGGCTCGCATGTACAACAATTCCTATGTGGATCATTGTTGTGATTCCTAAGGGTGGGCCCGCATTATAATTACTACAACAAGGCCCCATGTTCTAAGTTCTAAAAAAGTGGGCCCCAAGTTCTAATTTCTAAGGCGAGTCACATATTGTGACTTTAAAAGATAGGTCTCATCTACAATCATTCATTAAGGTAGGCCCATGTTGTAATCCATAAAGGTGGCTTTCATGTTCGCAATGGCAAAGAGTTATTCCCGTTTGAGTTCCTATAAAAGTGGGCTTATGTTTTAATCTCAACCTGTTTGGTAATCTTACTTTACCAGTGAAGTGAAAAGAATTGTCAAATAAAAAGAAAATAAAAGAAAAGAGGTCAAATCAATATGAGAAAAGGTCAATTTATCTTTTTGTCATTTAGTGTCATAAGAGGACAATTTTTTTTTACTTTGTTGATAAATAAAAGAGGACTTTCTATCAGTTTTAGTGGCGTGAGAGTGACTTTTTTACCTTTTTTTTTTTGGTAAAATGAATATGTGGTTTTTCAACTTTAGTTTTTTTTTTTTTTATTTATTTAACCCCCTCTTCGTTTATTCTATTTTGAGTGGACTCCTCACTTCACTTCACCTCACTATTAAAGTAAGTTTACCAAACAGCCTGTGTCCCATATTGGATTTCTAAAGGCAGCCCCGTGTGCTGAGAGTTTTGAGAAAATGACTGAAAATGTCCCTGTAATAAGCTCTTCTTTGTGTGCTTACCAAACACACTTCTATGTCAAGATGAGAGCCTTTTTTATACTTATTTTATCAAATAGACTAATGGTAAATTAGCATTTAAAAACCAGAGCGTTTTATTATAAATTAGACTAGAGTTTCAAGATGGCCTCTGAGACTCTAGATTTATGGTGAACTAGTTAGACATCAAACAAGAGAAATGGTTGATGGGGCCGGAATTAAAAAATGACCGGTGCCATCTGATCCAATGGCTTCGATCTTGGACTAGTGCCATCTATGCAATTATTTGTTGCAATGATGTAACTGCAAACTTACAAGGATTGGATGGACTTGAGATTTGCAATAGAAGCAGCTATTTCTCCCTTCAATCCAAAAGAAGAAAGGTTCCTGTGAGAGAAAATGGAACTTTCATCCACGCAGATTAATATTAACAAGCAGTTTCTTTGCATCAGTTATTTTCGTGCAGGGGGTACTCACAAGGATATGATTGTAGGGGCATCAGAAACGGTGTTACTGCTGTCACAAGTCAAGCCCACCCACATGTAAATCTTCGGTTGACAAGGATCACCCATCCAGTTTCTCTCCACTTTGTAAGTCGCTTTGATATCAACCATCACTTCAACTGATTTCCACAAAATAATGAAGAAACCTTCAGTACTATGGCATGTGTAACTGATAAGTTAAATTTCTTGATCTCACAGTTGAAAGGTATTCATGGCTATGACTCCCGAGTTGATTTGATTTATTGTTCATTGCTATTCGATAGATTCCATTTATATTGATGAGGTACTTGTATTTTTATACTGTCAGAGAGAGCTCCCATTGCTGATTAGGGGTCCTTTTTTTTTAATGTATAGACTTCAAGCTATCTAATTTCTTTTTATCAAAATTTAAAGAAAGCATTTTGCATGCCTTAAAATAGAGTTCTGACTTAATCCCAAGGGGTTGGCCGAATGGTCAGGACCACGGTTCATCTTTCTTCTGGAGTTAGAGATCTTAGTATCGATCTCCAGTTCTCCCCTCTTCAGGAACCGAATGTTGAGTCCACTTGTGCTACCACCTAGGGGTCATAGGGGTTTTACCTGGCTTCTCTCTAGGCCCGGAGGAAATAGTTCAACTCAAAAAGTTGAGAGCCCTCTGATAGCAACAAAAAAAAAATTATATATAGAGTTTTGACTTCTGATGAGTGCCCATGATGCCCAAAAAACATGCACACACGGTAGACATGAGAATGCATACATACCATCTTGTTCTCTTGTTGGGATTGTCGGGTGGGGCACGATAGTGAAAGGCTCTATGGCATTAAGGATTGGAGGACGGTTGGAATTTGGCGTCGACTTAAATGAACATGAGTACTGATCTTGGCCACTTAATGGTTGGGAGGTTTCGATGGTTGTTGTGACAAGGTACTCTGGGCGCAAAGGCTCGCTACCATTGCATGATATGTTGCCGCAGCAAACTGTGAATTCTCTCCTCATGTTAGGGCCAAGTTGCTCGATTTCGGCAAAGTGCATGTAAATATGAAATTGCTGGGAGGAATAATCAGCCGTCCAAGGATAGTACAATGCACCACTGTCATTGATTGGACGGACCGCAGTCATCATGACCATGGAGAGTGGTTCGATGGCCCCATCCTTATTTGTCACATTTTGCGAGGTGCCAAAGGAAATCCAACGACGGTTCTCTTGTGGCCTCCAAATTAGATCAAAAGGGTCGTCCGGATATCTGCATAGACAACATTGATTGCCACAACACTTACTCGTAGATAAAAGAAACTAATAGATACTTGTCTTTTTAGGGACGTGGAATCCCCTAAACTCACTATTCCCTTGAACCTCACATGCCATTGACATGACGCCCATCCCAATGTGACTTAACACTGGAATTGAAATTTTAAAAAATGATGCATTTTAAGACCATAACCTTGGACAAGAGGTACAATGCTATATTGGGCAAAAAGTCCCATCACAGTGAAATACAATTTAAAATATGAATTTTATTTCATATGTATCATGAGAACGTCCACGAAAGGGATGTCGTGCGAGAATAGCAATGCCGCCTGCTACTAGAAGAGAAAATCACCCTGAGAGAGAGAGAGAGAGAGAGAGAGAGAGAGAGAGAATAAGTACGCACCTGATATCATAACTGTTAGTGGATCGTCCAACGTCAAATCGGCCCCAATGGAGCCGGAGAGACTGGCTCTCATTCACAAAACCATACATGGAACTGTTCAGTGTTCGTAGCTCAAGTGCAGATATGAAAGGAGTTCCATAGCCCGTATTCACAAGACAAACAGATATAAAGTTCATTGACGCTATAGTGATGACCTCCATGTAGATTTCATCAGTTGCAACGTAGGAAGACATGGTGTCCCAGTAATTCACACCTATGTAGAGGTCGAACTCTGGTGTGCTGTTTCTGCCGTCATAGTTTCCGTACAGGAAGTAGGCTCTGATTAAATACTTATTGCCCTTGTTGACGACAGAACCCAAGTTGTAACAGTTGCGGTTTCCATTCGGGAAGCTTCTGAGGGTTCTGTATAATGGTAGAGAGCCATCCGGAAAGATTCTAACAACTTCATTTACACCTGTATCAATAAATTGAGCATCTGAAACATAGGTAATGTCGTCGTTGTAGTCTTTATAGATGGAGTCATTAGTTGTGCCACAATCTATGCTGATGAAGCCTGCAGGAAAACAAGTAAGGATTACAAAGAAGAGCATAAAGATTTATTTGTTTGAAAGTGGTCACTTTTTCACGTAATCCTATTTATTCATAAATTTAAGCTTTCTCATATCATTTGTTATATATCATAAGAAAAACAAAACATCAATCTTTGCGATAATTATTGTTGGACTGGTCTCATCTACAATATTTTTACTCTCCAGTAAAATGAAGTATATTTCTACATTATAAAAAGTATTAAACTATTTGGGTCCTTCTATTGGGGACTATTGGATAGCCAATTAAAAAGGCCGCATTCGCTCCTTATGCTAACCTACGAAGTATCAATTTAGCATTACAATTGCTTTTGAAAAACGTTGAGGTCATATTTGTCAACCAAGTCTTTGAGATTCTGTTAGGGCCAAATTCCAGAGAGCACCCTCGCTATAGTGAGCGGGGTGGGGTTTGCCCAGTTTCATCCGGACTCTTAGTAAGATTTTGAGACAATTTGATATTCTTCATGTATTATCATTAGAAGTCTCTTGTACAAATTTGGGGCTTTATATTGGCTGATTCTCTCAATCCAAACACATCCAAGAAGCTCCTCTCTCTTATTCTAAGGTGAGAAAATCCTAAAAGAGATTTCTTGTTTTCTAGAGCCATTGAGAGATTAATTTGAATGGTGGTTACTCTAAAAGGTTTGAAGCTTCTACTTCTTTGTAAAAGATCTGTTCATCTTAGTTTTCAAGGTGATTGAAGGAGGATCAAGCATAGGGAGCGGTGCACGGCGGGAAAGTCATGGCAATAGGAGATCGAAGTTGTGCAAAAATAACTACACTCCTTAGGTCTACGTATTGACTGGGATAAAAGAGCTGTCAGTAAATCTTGTAACTGTTCAATAGTGTTTGGTTTTTCTTATCGTAGTTTTTTTCCCAGTAAGGATTTTCATGTTAAATTTGTGTCTACATTCTTGTGGTGATTGCTTGGTAGATAGTTTTGCTAGTTTTATCTTATTTGGTTGATTATTTCCGCTGTGCATTAGTTATTAGACTAGCACTCATTCTAATAAGTTGGCACCTTCAGATTTCTCACCGATTTCCTTCGTGGGCTATCAACTTACATAAAAAAGACTAATGAATGGATATAAGAAGTAAAAAGAGAATAAAAGGCTGATCATGTGACTGTTGTACTTAATTGATGTTTAGGTGAACAAAGGAGAGGGGATGCACCAAATTGAGAAAAAATAGCAATTTTTTTATAATAATTACTTTTAATTATTTTCTTTTTCATAGAAACGGTGCAGCACCAAATGAAAAATAGCAATATCTTTTTTGAAACCCCCCACCCCCGCAAAAAAAAAAAAAAAGAAAAAGAAAAAAACTAATTAAAATGACCCCCAAAATTAGCGCCATAACCATGGATCAGTCCGTAATTGTTTATGTGGAAGGGAGGTGCCTTATCAACCGACTTGAACTCAAAATCCATATTCCACGTGAGGAGCTATTCTTTTCTACTCCACACCTGAACAAGTACGTGTGAGATCAATACCAACTTCTAGTGATCCATCCTCTACGTGCCCATATCACTACATACGGAAAAATGGACAGTTAAATCAAAACACAAGATTATTAGAGGATCAGCAGATTCTGTATCCAGAGCTCATGCACCATGGGATCTTATGCACAGTATCCTCTGCATTTTTCTTTTTTTTTCTAGGTTTGTTTTTACCTTGTTGGCCATGAGCTCGAATCGCCAAAGAAAAGATAGCCCAAACAAACAGAAGCCAAACCATTCTCATTCTCCTCTTGAGCAACAGCCTTCAACTCAAGTGACCGAAATCTATAACCTCGATCTGTTAAAGTAGCCGACTGGCCAGGTGACCCCCCTTCTTATCTTTATTGGTGCGTCTAGATTTGATGTATAAGGTCAGCAGTAGGAGCTATCTCACCTCCGATTATAGTTGACCTGAGACAAGTACATGCTTTTAAGTCTTCTACAATAATTTAAATTAAGTCAACGTTCATCTGAGGCCAGCCAGAATATGACACGTAATGGTGCAGATTGCAATTACATTTTGCCCCATCAAATGAATGGTCCGGATATTATTCCTGGTTGAGTCAGGAATCCATCTCCCCACCAAGGTAACTATATAACACATGTCAGGATCTCCATCATTGGTCATAGATAGACCAGTAGTATATCACTATATCTTCATTTTTCACTTTAACAATAGTGTGTCCCACCTACTGATTGAGATCATGATAAGAACATGATTAATACCATATCAAGCCCCAATCATATTTTCATTCATGCGTTCAGCCTTACGACGGGATGCGCTCGTATTAAAGTGAAATCTGAGGATATGCCACTGGCTAGAGCGGATGGAATTCATCTTGTAGGGTCCAGATTATATCTAATTGGATCCTAACAAGGAGTTTTCCGGCAAGTGTTACACGGTTTTCATGTAATAGTTGCAACAGGTATCTGGACTCCAGAATGATATATCCTCCTAGCAAAAAATATAAAATAAATCAAACATGTAGACATAATAAAACAGTGATTAAGTAATTGCAACTGGATTATGTAACCACCAACCATCGATCATTCAGTTAGATGATAGTTATATACTATAATAAACAGGAGCCCGTTTCCAGCTCCTTGAGACATGACTAAAGATGTTCTACATGGGAATAATTAAGGGATATAATATGTCTTCAACTCGAATTTTGCAACACCAAAAGTAATTTATACCATCTTCTCATAGGAAATGATTTATTACAAAGTTGAGGAAAAATAATATATTTTTTTTCTTCCTCCCTCCCAGAAAAAATGCTGTACCAAAATAGCACAAAAAAACTCGAGTCTTTCCCTTACCACAAAGGAATTCTTGGCATTGCACAACAAAACCTGCGTTGCCATATAAGAAGGAATGTATTTTGAGCAAACTGAGCTTCACCCAGCTTTCCAGTGTCTAAAACCACATTGTTCTTAAGTTGACCAAGCGACTCAAAAACTGCACTCGATTAGAAACTCGGTCTTTACTGGGGTTCTGACAGACTTAAATTAGTACAATTACGAGAGTGTTGGCTTAGCCAGTAATTGATAATGACTCAACTGACTTGGCCAACGCTTGACTAAATTCAAGATAAAATATTTAGAATGCTAAAGCAACAGGGATTAAGATAACAGAGAACTCAATTAAGAATGCCAAAGTAAACGAACTCTAACGAACCTGATTGTTTCATGGCTTCAGTGTCCTACAATATTGCTTGTATTGGTTCCAAACTACCCTGTCCCTAATTTATTTATATGTTTGCAACAAGGTAGAAAGTTCAAAATCCTTCACTGTACTCACATCACCTTCGACTGATCATCAAATTACCAAAAAAAAAAAAAAAATAAAGGGGGAGCTTTGGCTTTGGCTTTGGCTTTTGCTTGCTATCATGGTCGGGCACATATCATGTGGGTTGTGAATTCGAATGATGTCCGGTTGGGTGGATGTATATTATTAATTATTTTTCTTAAAAAGTATTTTTTAAAAATAGTGGTGGATTGTTGGATATTTTCAAAAACCAATGATTAATAAAAAAAAAATTCAAGAGACATTTGACTGTGTCTTTTCAAAAATTAAGTGTTTTGTACCTTTTCAATGAGACGTGTCTCTTTTCCCCATTTGAATGGATGTGACTCAATTCAAATGTATGCCTTCCAATATTATGAATTAAGGTGGATTTTCAAGTTTTTCATTGAGTATTCAAAATGAGCAGGTGTAGTATTTTCATAAGCACATTATCTAAAGAACATTTTCTTCTATTTTATTTTTACTTTGATTTTAAGCGCAATCTTATATTGCTGATTTTAGTATGCAGACTATGAATCAAAGTTTAGCATTGTATCAGGGGTACAGAATGTCATCAAAACCAGTAGCATTTGAGAAATTGTTGTCTTTAAGAAAGCATCTTAATTGGTGCGCGCCTTGCCCATTTTTCTTTTTGCTTATTTCAATTTCTCACATTCACAATCGTTTATTAATTATTTAATTTAACAATTTATTTGATTTTCTGATTGCACATTCTCCGTAAGTAATTTTCCCAACAGGAGGAGTATTAAGTAGATTTGCATCTCCTTTGCCATCCCCTTGATGTCATGGTCAAGTAAAGGGTGGAAGAAACAGACACTAGATCTAGCCACATGCCATCACTGTTACTAAAGTAACGTCGTGCTAAGAACTATAGCATAGAGCTAGTGTTTGCCTTTGGTTGTTTACCCTGATTTGGTCTGTTCTGTAAAACACTTCTGAGTTCACCGACTGGTCTATTTCTGGCTTTCTGCTTTGGTCTGTGAACAGTTTTGGTTCATCACAAGCTTACTCGAGTCCTTTTCATTCATTAACTTGACTCACCGGTGTCGTATTTCAGTTTTGTCCCATTTCAGTTGGTACCCTGGCGAGCTAGAAACCTTTTGAATAAGCCTGGAAAAAAATCTTGGAGGATGCATTTATGGGGCCTTTTTATTAGATTTTCATCCTTATATTTCTCACAATTCGATCAATTATAATGGTTTAATGTTATTATTTTTTAAAATAGGCACACAAAATAAAAAGGAGAAGTATGATCTATCAATTATCCATAATATAATATATGGGTCATTAAGTATTATTAGTGCCTATTTTTATTCTAATTTACCTTATGTCCATGAAATATAGTCCGCCCCCATAAAAGGCAGAAGTAGGCTTCTAGCAGGCTTACCATCATATATATTGGCGGTAGATTTGATTATTGCAAGATTTCCTCCACTCTAAACGAAGGAAAAGTTGTCCGCCATATAACTCTGCTTTATTTTGAAAGATCTTCTCCGCTCTAAAATGAGGAATAGTTTTCCACCATATAACTCTACATTTTGGTTGATTTTGCTACATTTCTTCCACTCTAAAGTGAAGAAAAGTTGTTCGCCATATAACTTTAAATTATATTTGATGTTGCAAGATTTCATCCTCTTTAAAGGGAGAAAAAGTTGTTCGCCATATAACTTTGCATAATGCTTGATTTTGAAAGATTTTCTCCTCTCTAGAGCAATGAAAGTTGTCCGCCATATAATTCTATATTATGCTTGATTTTGCAAAATTTCCTCAGCTCTAAAGGGAGGAAAAGATGTCAGCTATATTGAAAGATTTTCTCCGCTCTAAAGCAAAGAAAAGTTGTTCGTCATATAACGTAACATTATGCTTGATTTTGCAAGATTTCCTCGGCTCTAAAGGGAGGAAAAGTTGTCCGTCATATAACTTTATATCATGCTGATCTTACAAGATTTTTTCTGTTTAAGGTGCGATTAAACCGTTCAAATCGAACCAATTATATAAATATATATATTTTTTATAAAATATATAAAGAAATATGAAAAATTACTTGAAGAAGACTTGAACCATCACTCCGTTACTTGAAGTCCAGCGTCTCACCAATTGAACTGTCATTTTTTTGTGAAAAAAAATAAAATAAAACAAAACAAAACAAAAAAGTAACCCGAACCGAACCGGTTCGGATTGGTTCGGTTTGAGCAGTTGAGCGGCTTGGTTCGGTTTGCAAAAAAGGTAAACTGATGAGTTCGGTTTGATTGATGGTTTTCCCTCTGAACCGCCCATGTGCACCCCTACACACGCCACGGAATACAAAAAAGTTGTCGTTTTTTTCATTTTTTCTCGCAAAAAGCATGGAATTTCTGCACTATGGAAACATGAAATTTCTTACAATATAAAAGAAAAAAAAATTCACTATCCATACTTTTTTCATGAAAAAGCAGTTGCACGAACCTATCCTAAAGAAGAAATCATCGTAGTTCAGAAATACTTTAATATTCATGGACAGCCAAATGTGACAATTCCCCACACAGTATGACAATGTATCATTAATTCATTATCATGGGATATGAAATCACTATCAAAATAAATCATTATCATGGCATTTGAAAATCATTTCGTCACCTGGAACTGGAACTTCATGTGATCCAAAATTACCACTACCTGGGTAAAGGTTGGGTAGAAATGCTAGATGTCGAATCCACTTGATCGATCTCCAAGCTGCTGCTTCTTTCAGCGGCTATCTCTATTCCTAGAGAATGTTTCAATTGAGCAACAACATCGGTCTTGATTAGTCTCTCAATTAGGGATGTAAATGGTTTTCGATTCTCCGATGATCCGAAGGTTCCGACCTATTAAAAATCGATCCGGGTTCTTATTTAAAATATAAGTGTTTTTTGTAAAAAGTGTTTTTTGTCCTTTTGCTTTTTTGCCGTTTTGTTTTATAGGTAGTGGAGGTTGTTGAAAAACAAGTCATCCCACATTGCTAAAACCCAATTTTTGAAAAGGCTTTATAAGTGTTTTCATTCCTATACTTACTAAAGACTTTTAGAACATTTTGTCATGGGCCCTATGCGCTCATGCGAGTCGGGCTTGACCCGAGGTGGCTGGCCCGGAAAACGTTTACTCGGGCGTGCGTCCGCGACGCGCATCCTACGTGTATATCGCAGGCAGACCCACCTGGATTTCATCCGAAGGGGCAGAACTCGTCATAAAAAGAGCGTCCTCAGACGTGCCTCGATGGCTGGCCTATGTGATTAGTTCTAACATGACAACTCCAAAGCTAAATACGTCACTTTTTTCCGAGTCAATTTGTTGGAATGGCAATACCTAAAACCTTTCTTTAGACCATACACTTTATCCAAACATCTTCAATGTATTTAGATCACCTTCCACTGATAATCAAATTACATTAAAAAAAATACTCTAGCAAGGTATTATTACGTAAAGGGCACGAGAGGTTTTCCACTGATGAAGGAAAGATGCATGGTGAGAGAAATTCTAAAAAATTGTTAACTGGATTTACGTACAGACATTCTTAATGACTCCAATGGTAACTATAATTGATGTTTTTATGTGCTTTTTAAGCCATAGGAACCAAGCTCTCTTTCTTCCATTGTTTAGTTGAGTCCAGGGGCGGACTTGGGTACAACCATGTGGGGGCAGTTGCACCCCTAAGACCTCGGCCCGCTTATAAAACCATAATGAAAAATTTGACCATGCTTTGAAAATTCACATAAAAATCCTGCGTCTGCCCACATGGAAATTTTAGGATCGTTCCCAAAATGCAACTAACTGTTTAGATATGCACCCCTCAAATGAAAATCCTAGGTCCACCACTGCTTGAGTCCATGTCCATTTTGGAAAACTCTTTCCCATGGAGAAAGAGGAGAGAAGAAGAAAGATGGGGAATTTTAAAAACTTATTCTTTTGAAAACACTAAAAAATATAGGGACTTTTTTGAAAATTTCCCCACAAAACTTTTGAACTCTTGATCTCCGCGATTCCATTCCCAATGATTGTATTTACCTTCGAGCCCTCTTCCGTGCTTTTTTTTTATTCTGGTAAATACTCGTGGGGGCTGGGTTTTCCGTTTTACAATTCTATTTCATCAGCTTATCTGAAAATCTTTATGGTATGTGTAAGAATTACTGAAAATCATGTCTTTTTTTCTTCTTATTCCATCAAATTGGCCTCTCTCTCGGTTGGGTGGAATTCATGTAAAATAAGATAATGTGAATACTGATGTCATAAGATTTTCATCATCACTGAAGCCTCATCTATTTTAGGTTGGCCTTGTGAATTCTTCCCATCAGTACTATTTAAAGCTATGTTCTCAGTATCTCTACAGTCATTTTTTTGCATGACTTTATTCTTACCTGCAGAGTGCTATTATTGATTGGTCACCTTCTCCTAGTTCTTCAAATTTTTGCAACCCCTCAACATTGCACATTAGTTACTATCATCATCATAATCATAATTGTAAGAGTCTAAAAATTACGGACTTGATTTGGTGGAGTTTTGCTATTAAACACAGTTGTAAGTGCCTAAAAATTACGGACTTGATTTCGTGGAGTATTGCCACTAAACACTCGGGGGAGAAGAAGATCTCGAACGCCTGGAAAAAGAGAAAAATAGGTTAGAGGCCTTGGCTGTTTGTCAGCCGAAGGCACTCCGATGCCTGAGTCAGTGCAATCACGGGGCAAAGGATGAACCAGGGGGAGAGAGAAGTGGAGCTAAGGATGTGTTATGTTTTTCTTTTTTATATCCCTTTGCTTGTTTTACCTTATTCATATATATAGGTGTTGGCCCTCTCAGATCATTCCTTAGTGGAGGTTGGTAGGAGTATGGTCCCATCAGACCATACTCTTTCTCCTTAGTGGAGGTAGGTAGGTGTACTGTCCCATCGGACCATGTCCTGACATTTTTACATGATTGCTGATGGAATGGTTGGATATATCCCGCGCCCATCTTATCTGTCAGTGTGTGGCCGCAATCCCATTAATGTTGATGGACATAATATCCATTCCAGCTAACAGAGTCATCCCGAGGTTCCGATGGCCAATTGTGAACTCAACTCGACACTATTGCCGAACTGTGTGACCTCGGCAGTTTTACCGAGCTGCAAAAGAGAAATTCGCTGGTGCTTTTACCGAGGCTGATCGAGTCTAGAGGCTTGATGTTAAGACGAGCCTGACTTCCGTGTCAAGTATTATCCTCGTGTCACGAAATGCCCCACACAATAATCATCTTTATCTTTTGTATATGCTCCAACCATCCCAAGTGAAATTCATTGATTTTCTCTTCCATTGTAGCTACCCGTTAGTTCCATCTTTCCATGTTCATTCCTATTTCTGTCATTTATTACAACTCCCGAATGTCAATAATAACTAGATGTATTTCAATTCCTTGCTCTGGCATGTAACACAATTTTTGAAGTCTGAATTGCCGTGGGAGGATATCATGTGCTAACATACTGATAGGTAGCTTGTTGGATTCCACCTTTGCATTTAGTATTGTGTTAATTTAATATACAAAAAGTCAAAATTGAAAGGAACCTAATCAAAATTGAATCCAAAGGAATCTAGTCAAAATTAAATCCAAAATCCTCAAAATTAATATATTATAATGGAAAATCTGTGACAGCATAAAAGTCAATGTTAGATAGGAACATTTTGCTACAATCAGACCACAACTTGAGTTGTGAGCCCCCACTTCGAATCATCCAAGCAATAGGGTAGTGTGGGATTCGGAGGTATCATTTGAAATTATTAGTGGAGTGGGACCCACATGAGCAGGATCTGATGAATTTAACAGCCTATTTAAGAGCCCCAGAGTTTTAATGTTTTTCTTTTTTGTGCACGTGTGTAATTGTAACTCTTGGGCTCCTTGACATGGAGAATGTTCTCCTCCTAATCCAGTTCTATGGGGCCTACTTTGGGTCCACCTTTGGTCACCCCTTGATACTTTTGTCATCCAATGAGTTGTGAGCCCATATTTCTTTCATCATTCTCCACATTTTACAGATATAAGTTATATATATATATATATATATATAAATTTGTATGTGTAAAATATATTACTTATATTTGTTTGAAAGCACTAATTCCACATGAGTAAATGAAAAACGATTCTATTAAATATGAAAAGTTTTCATGTACCTCTAACTCCAAAAATTTAAGTGGGCAGTGCACTTTTGGAAAAGGGGAATTTTTTTTTTTTTTTTTTTCAAGTTAAGATTTGTATATTAAAGAGAAGACAAAAATATATAACAGTGAAACAGTTTTTAAGCACCGTGAGCACAATCACCTACAACACCAAAAAATAAATCAAAGATAATTAAAAAGCCTACAACTAGCTAAAACAACAGACCCACATGGTCAGAGCCAACAAACTCACGAAACATTAGGTGGGGTCATTGATGATGTAATTGTGGTTTTTAAGATAAGCTAAATACTAGGACCAAGCTGAAGCTTTTTTTTTCAAAATGAGAATAGATGGTTGAGTTAAAATTAGTGAAAAAGAGAGCCATCCTACAAGCTTGATGTTTTCGAGAAAAAATTTCACGCCTATAACATATGAAAATAACCCCAATTTCACACCTACGTGAGACAACTTGATGCAAATAAATAGATACCCCGAGTAAAAGTTACATACGAAAAATAATGGATGCAAACAAACGCTAGCACAGTGACAGAGATAGAAGAAAAAGAGATAGACGGATAGGATTTCTCGAACGGTGGGACCCACACCGCTGATGGATTTTAGAGGTAAAAGCTGCACTTATATAAACACGTACCTACAATTATGCTCCATAGGAACCAAAGGGATCTGACTATCTGAGCTGTGCTTTATCGCCTGTTATAACAACTCGCTTCATGTTCTTTGATTTTGATAAAAATCTCTCTCGTCTCTTCTCCCAAATCTCCTTCCTCTCTCTGCAAAACCCTAGCATTCTCCGGATCGCCAGCATTTCCTTCCTCGAACGAATCTAAATACATCTTCACCTGCAGATCCAAAGACTGTTTTTTTCGATCTTCTGATCGATTCTGCCATGGATTTCATGAAGGTTTTCGATCAAGCTGTCCGAGAAATGTGAGTTCTTAAAAGCCTTTGGATCACGATTTACATCTATCGTTATTGTTCTCATTCTTCATCTAATGCTTGATCGAATCTGTTTCTATTGATTTCGTATGAACTTTCTTTGCAGTAAGAGGGAGGTGAACATTAAAGTCCTTAAGGTTCCTGAGATCGAGCAGAAGGTAAGTGATTTGTTTCCGGAATTTAGGTTGATTGCATTGGTTGATTTAGATCTGGTACTGTTCTTTTGAATCTTGAAGTTAGGATCTAGAGGTATAAGGAACAAAATAGAAGCGTTTCTCCCGCCCTTGATTGATCAGATCCCTAAATACCAATGCCTGCTTTGGCCATCAAAATTGATCTTGAGAATTGAAATAGGAGGAGATGGTAGAATTCAAGCAGGAACAGCAATGGAAGAAACAAAACAACAAAATGGACCCTGCTGTAAATCTGAAAGCATTGTACCAATAAATTGTTCTCCCATTACAGTCTAAGAATTAACTTTATATCTGGCCTTATATGGAACAACTTTGTTTGAACTAGACCTTTTTTTGCCCCTGAAAAGCTGATTATTTATTTGTGTCATAAAGATCACAACATTGTCACCAAAATGGAAGATCCAAGAATATTACCACAGTGAGAGTGGGTAGAAACCAAAGGTCATGAATTACCTTCTATACCTCCAAAACTGATTAGCCATATGAAAACTTGTTCAAGCTCAGGTAATTCGATTTAGCAAAAGAAGTAATCCATAAAATAAAATAAAAATAGAAAAAATCCTGTACTTTTAATGAATTTTGGCTGGACCACTTGGCCTTGATTTAGTTATATTCAGTCCTGATTCCAGTCAACTTAGGAAATATATATTACAAAGTATTGCTATGTTTCTTATCTGTGAACATATTAATACTGACTTTTGACCTTTTGAATTGGTCAAAAGTCAGCTGAGTCCCCCAGTTGATTTAGCCCAGCAGCTTTTCAAGCTGAGTCTAGTTTTTGAATGCTCGGCCATGGACTCTTTGAAGTGAGTCTTCATCGTGTGGTTATGAACCTTTTATGTATATATCTTAGTTGTGTGTGTGCCAAATAGATACTTGAACTCCTCGTTGGTGTTTCACTTCTTGTGTGTGTGACTTCATCTTCGATTATTTATGTATTCATTTGCATTTCATAGGTTCTTGATGCGACAAGTGACGAACCTTGGGGCCCTCATGGATCTGCTTTGGCAGAGATTGCGCAGGGCACGAAAAAATTGTAAGGTCTAGCATATAGTGTCTTCTTTGAGTTCTATCCTATATATAATCTGGTTTTCATACTCTGTGACTAGGAATTCGTGATGTGTTTCTTGCTGTATTAATATTGTGGCCACAGCACTGAATGCCAAATGATTATGAACGTACTCTGGACAAGATTAACTGATACTGGGCGATACTGGCGTCACGTCTATAAGGTGATACTTTCTTTTTCTTTTTTATTTAGACACACGTGCACAGTCATGATTCAATGAGCACATCTTGCCACAAGTACCTCCTATCTAGATCCCACCTATAATCAATCAACACCATCATACTAAATAATTATCTAGACTGGAGTAGTTTGAAGCAATATGCTAGATTGTGGAATTACAGAGAACATGCCTTTTAGGGCATGTTTAAGCGATGACGTTTCCAAAGAAAGTTCAAAGTTTTTCGTAGATATGGGCTAATCTAATGTTTGGCACATAAATTATCTGTGAAATTTTTTTGAAACAAAACTACAGTTTTCAAGATTTTTTTTTTTTTTTTTTTATAACAATAAAGTTTTCAAGATTTGGAAATCCAAGGAGAAGGATCAAACTTGTGACCTTTTCCACAGAAGATGTGCTCGCACTCCTTTCTCTCCTTTACTACATCCGAAAAAAACTGCAAATTCCACAGGTGTGGAATCTGCATCAGAAGATGTCCATGGAAAATGTATGACATGGATCCCACAGCTCATGAAATTCACAATTAGTTGTAGAATCCACATCCAAACAGGCCCAAAATATGATCAAGTGGAAATGTTAACTCATAAACCTTACCCCAAATGGGTGGGATAAGTCTTCAATGATAATGATGATGTTGATACCTACCACCCTCTCGTCAATTTGGCTTTCTCCTGAATTGACACTATCTGGTTGATGTTCAAAATCAAATTTGGGCCAGTGCCATTTCATGCATTCACAAGGGCAGAAGCGAAGCAGTGTTATTGTGGATTGATCAAGGTGGATCCCAACAAAAATTACGTATTTTAAGATCAGTATCACTTGTTGCTGTCTCTATATGTGGCAAGTGGCCTACTGTTCCAAGCTTTGACCTTTTCAAAGGGCATGGCATCCTATGTACTGACATGGGCTACATTTTTCATACTAAATGAAGTTGGCATAGCGCCAGATTGATCATGTGAAAAGCACGTGCAAAACATTTATTGGAGTTATTCACATGTTTCTCACAGGATTGATCCAACACTGGGTCTCACTTGTTAAGCATAAGAATTTGATCAATGCCGACAAATTGGTGGGCATATTTTGAGCAGATTGGATATAAATGGGTAGGTCCCACATGCTACAAGTGAAGTCAACAGCATGGTAAGCTACCCAACAGGATATGATTATAGCATTTCATGTCTAAGACTTCTAGTCCTTCCTAGGATTTTTTTTTTTCCTTGCCTATGTTCTCTCCACATATCATCTAGAAGAAATAATTTGCTGCAGGCATTGACTGTTATAGAGTACTTGGTGGCAAATGGATCTGAAAGGGCAGTAGATGACATTGTGGAACATACTTTCCAGATTTCAGTAAGGACTCTCTTTTATTATGCTAATCAAACAATCAGTGATGGAACTGATCAATTTTATTTTATTTTCTATTGGGTGCTATAGTTTTTATTTGCTTTTATTCTTAAAGTCATTATCAGGTTTTGAATATGTTGAGCCTAGTGGGAAAGATGTGGGGATTAATGTGAGAAAGAAGGTTGAGACCATTATTGCCCTTCTGAATAATAAGGATAAAATACAAGAAGTCAGGGACAAAGCTGCAGCAAACCGCAATAAGTGAGTGTGTGGATCCCATTTTGAGATCTTCTAAAACTTTCCTGCAATTGTTTTTAAGATTAATTGGAAAATGAAGAATTAACTTTACAGTTGCCATTGTTTCTAGATATTTTGGACTGTCCTCAACTGGCATGACGTATAAGTCAAGTGCAGCCTCATATGGTAGCAGCAGCTTCCATCAGAGTGATCACTATGGAGGACTAAGTGGTACGAGAGATGGTGGATTCAAGGAGGGATATAGAGCCAGAGTGCGCTATGGAGATGAAACTGAATGGAATCATGAGAACAAAGTCGGTTTTGGGAACGATGGCCGTGAAAAATCAGAGTCACAGAGAGGTATTGGCAGTGAAAGTGAACAGTACAACTCGAAGAACACATCAACTCACTATGGCGGGTAGGCACACTTGATGTGTTATGGACATGGTTATTCATCTCGCCTTCACATTGGCCTTTGACTTCTGTTAGAATCTGGATAGCCATTCGTGTCCTCAAGATTTAACATGACCTTAGTATTTGCATCCAGAATGTAAGAAAATTTATAAAAATAGTGTAGAAAATGAGAAAGTAAAGCATAACCAGTGGAGTGATGAACTGTATATATTTTTCATTTGATGCAAATGGTTGGGTTAGTCAGCATTCCTTGATGGGATGAGGCTAAGGTGATGGTGGTGATGATGTTTCAGCATTCCCTGCCTGAAGAGATATAAATGAAAGTGTCCAAGATTCTTTTATTAGACTTTTGAAGTATGGAAATTGTTCTTTGATGATATATGGTGTAGCAGGTCTTTCTGTTGCATGTTATTTTGCTGAAGCATGAAATATTATTGGTCTCTACGACTCTACCTATGATGCAAGGATATTTCAAAATGGAAAATGAATCGTGTCTTGTCGTATCCAATATTTCACTTTTTTTGTGTAAAATGCGTGTCCCTGCCATGTCCATAGCGTGTCCCTGCCGTATCTAGGCATCATAGGTCTCTACTAGAGGCAGTTTCTGCTGAAGGCAGAACAGACATGCATTGGACAGCTGTAGGATTCTGCTTTTTTCTTTACATATTGAAATCAAACAACTAATGCCTTAGTTTACCATCTTATTGAGTTATGGTTTTGCCCCGTGTTCCACTGCCGTTACGCTAATGCCAACATGTTGCTTATAGGGCTAAAGATGATAACTATGTTTCTGTTCCACCTTCTCAAAACTTGAGTGCACCTCCACATGATGTTGAGGATGATTTTGACCCACGTGGATCTTCCTCTACTGGTAAGCTCAACATTTACAGGAGAAGGCTGTTCTTCGAGTTTGGGAATCTATACTTTTTTTTTTTTTTTGGCGGTTGTTCTTTTGTTTAAATAATGAACACTTTGACCTCTGTGGTTCAACTATCTACTTTTCAATGAGCTTAATTGAAATATGATGAAACGCAAATTACATTGAGTTGATTTGACAGGCCCAGCTGCTGCAAAATCTAATAAAGTGGATTTATTTGGCGAAAATTTGATTGTTGACCTTATGGATGCACCAACTTCAGTTCCAACAGAAAGAAGTCCTGGCAGTAATCCCTCAAATGAGGTTGATCTCTTTGCAGATGCAACATTTGTATCAGCTGCGCCTCATGTATTAGCACGGGTTGGTTTTTATGCTTAAGTCATATTTTCTTATCATGTATCCTAATCCAAGTTTGATGCCTTGTTTAATACAGGAAGTGCCTTGTATGCTATGATTTGACTTGGTTTCTAATATTCTCTGCAATTCTGTTTATAGGAATTTATCTAGTCCCAGCTGAGAAAATAAATGTGTGCACGGTAGCCGCCACACTGACAGTTCAGCTGCGTTGGCACTTAGATTTCCATGACACATGGGGATTGATCCCTGGCCAGATAGGTTGTATACCAGCCCACTAACCACTAGCCCAATACAGGAATGAAAACAAGGAAAAGAAAGAAAAAGAAAAATGTGTGCATGGGAGAGTTAGAGACTAACAGTGTACAACAGAATGAGAAAAATTCCTCACTCAACCAGCGTACTTAGAAATATACAGGAACTACATTGAGATACTTGTCTGAAACTAATGAGTTTGCCTCCTATTAACTACTACTACTTATCATTGAAGGCTACTGTTTACCAACTCTTTTTAGAGAGGCTAAAAGCTATGGTCATCTTTTTTGAAATTCTAGTGTTGCAAATTGCCATTCCCTCTTTGTTTATATATATATATATATATATATATATATATATACACACATACATTGTTAGTGAGAGTTCTTCTTCTGTCTGTTTCTGCAGGCCAATGTTGATTTGTTTGCTCAATCTGCAATCCCTGTTCCATCTTCAACGGTAGAATTCTTTTTTCTTTTTCTGTGGTGATTTCTTTTATTTATATAAACAATTTTATGTGTTGGTTAGTGAGAATTAATCTTTCTCTTTTCTTGCAGACAAATGTTGATTTGTTTGCCCAATCTGCAACCCCTGCTCCTCCTTCAATGGTAGAACTCTTTTTCTTTTTATGTGGTGATTACTTTTATTTATACAAACAATAATTTGTATTTCTCAGTGAGAATTAACCTTCTTCTGTTTGTGCAGACCAATGTTGATTTGTTTGCCCAGTCTGCATTTCCTGGTTCATCTTCTTCAACAACTGACTTTTTCGCTGCACCTGATCCACCGTCGACTGCAAATAAGACATCTAAATCTGAGCCCACTAACCCAAAAGTGATTGATCCATTTGCTGCAGTGTCTCTAAACAGCTATGAAACATCTGATTTGTTTGGTGACTTCACTTCTCACACCAGCCCAGTATCTGCAGAACGAGCACAGAAGTCTCCCCAAAATGGTGCCAGCTCAAAGCAGAACACTCCCACAAAATCCATGTCACCACAAAAAAAGGATGCTTTCCAGATAAAGTCTGGGATCTGGGCAGATTCATTATGCCGTGGGCTGATTGATCTGAATATATCTTCTCGTAAGTTGATCTTCCTCAAACATGTAGTCCTTGAAATGTTAATTTTCTTTTGCACACATTTAAACTTCCTTGCTTTTCATTAGTTCAGGGACCTTTTGAATGTGGCAATTCCTTTAAATGCAGCCTGCATTTGTGGGGCTTGCATGCTAGAGGAGAGGCCCGCCATGGATTGCATATGGCCCAAATATCTCCATGATTGGATGATTTATCAAATGGACCTTTTCCATAGATGTTGAGAACAGCTCTCTCCAACCTTCCCTTTTACGGGCCCTCAAATTTTTAACAATCAAATAGCTTGCTATTGGACCATATGTGACTATGGTGGTCTCATACTGTCCTACCTCCCGTGACTGCAGGTGGGCCTTGCATAGTGACTGGAACCCTATCATAGTGCATTTAGGCTACATGTGATCATTCTTCTTCAACCTGCCTGATCATTCAGACTCGGTTAAATGAAAGAACTTGTCTGCTTACAATCCATTTCTGAGTTGTGCCAAATTATCAAAAACATTTTTTGCCCTGGTAGCCTTTTAAAAATACTACTTTGGCTTATAGAATATTATTCCTAGAAACAGTAAATATTTTTTCTGGGCTTGCACAACCATTAAATGGATGAAACATGTACATACCTATTCGATTCATTGAAGTCACAACATCTATCATATCTCCTTACACATAAATTTTTTTCATATCATAAATGTGCCGACTTATTGCTCCTTCTACTTGTTACATTGTGGTGGTTATGTTAGCTGAAGCCAAGCTTCTTAGTATTGTCACGACCCGGTCCACCGAGCAGATATTGTCCTCTTTGGCACGGGGCGGAAGGGCGCACCATTCATGACCCAGTCCTCAAGGTTTTGTTCGCAGAGCCCATTAAGCTCCAAAACACATCTTACTAGACTCACAGGCGTGAACATATATAAGCCCTGTCTCTAGGCAGCCTCTTGGCGATGTGGGACGTTACAAGTATCGCCGGCAGTACAGCTGGGCTGACCACTTTTTTATACAACAAAAATTTTATAGTGACAAATACCCATTCATGTAGTTTTCCATCATGAATGCACAAGTCACCAAAATTACCCACATCAGAAAGCCTTATCAATGTAGTTGTGGATTCTTTCCTAGTTGAATTTTTGCATTCATTTGCAAGCAACCAATGAGTCAGGATTTCTGGTGGAATGAGAAATGCCTTTTTTTTTTTTTATCAATAGCAAGATTCAGTTTCATATGAACAAAAATGTGCGACTGAATAGAAGTATGGAATCGATTTTTTAATAGGCCACCATATCAAAAATCTCGATCACCAGCAGGCTAGGATCCCCCTGTACACTCGTAGAACAGAATGCCCCACCACAAGTGGTCATGGGTTAAATATCATAGATTAGCTCGTCTGAAAATGTGTATATAGCTGTCTAGTGAAACATGAAACTCCTCCTAAGCTCCTAATCTTAAAGGATGTAGGAAGGTCTTGTATGTCAATTAACATGTTATTTTTTTATTGCAGCCAAGAAGACATCCCTGGCTGATGTTGGCATTGTTGGTGACCTTGGTGACGGATTAGATGAGAAGGAAACAGTTCTCCCAACCTCAGCATTCATGGGGAGAGCCATGGGTGTAGGATCAGGTATAGGCAGATTGGCATTTTCTCCTTCAGCTGCAGGAACAGGAGCTGATGTGAACTTCTCAAACCTAAGCCAGCACCAGTTTGGTAGCTTCAAATGATTCATTGATTTATTTTCTTATTACTTTTATGCATTCTGTTGATTGGATCAGTTATTAAGAGTTCCAATTACCTTGTGAGCTCCACATTATAATAATTGCTGAAGTATTGTGGTTTGAATGCTACTGAGGAGGGAAAAAAAAACTTATCATTTTTCAGATTATAAAGAAAAGTTCTCAGCAGACCTATCTGAATTTTTGTCATCTATTTAGGGCCAAACTATGAGAAAATGATATATCAGAGAATATAATCTTTTATTTTCTAAACATAAAAAACTTTGTGGTGTGGCAACCCAAGAAAAGGAATAAGCAATTTTTTTTTTTTTTTTCTTTTTGGTTTCTTTGAAATAGTTGAATGTGTATTAGCTACAAGTTTCCCTTATCAAGAGAACTTTCTGCAGCAGCCGGACAAGAGACATGGATCCTTGGACAGCCTAGACCCAGTACACCCTTTGCTGCAAAGTTCTCTCCCACGTTTCTAAAGAGAACACTGAGACATGTTTATGGGCAGGCTTGTTTACGTACCTTTCTAAAAACCTAAAGCTTTCTTGTATGGGCCTGTTTTAATAATATATGATACCATGGTGGAATCAGCTCAGGGGCTGAAATTTCCACTCAAGAAGATTCCATAAAATCAGACTAAACCTACCAACCAGCTTGTATGGGCCTGTTTTAATAATATGATACCATGGTGGAATCTTCCATTTGATACCATTTTTAATAAATAATTCATCAAACAAAAATATTCTAGGCAAATTAGATATCATCCCATGCAGAGTTTTCAGTACTTCAGAAAAAAACCAAAATTTATCATGCATGAGGCCCCATCTTATATGTTGCCACTAGCCACCATCACTCAGTTGAGAAAAATACACGGTACAAACCAAACGAACGAGTCACCATAGTTCAAAAACTACTTACATATTCATTCATACACATCCAGAAGTAACAGTCTAGAATTTGCAATACTCAGCAAACAGAGGAGACAACAGTGTCTTATAGCAATGTCATTATTATGGGATACGAGTTTGATCTGTTACTATTTGAACTTTTTTTGGGGTAGAAAGTTACTATTTGCACCGAATCCATCTAAGAAAGGAGCATTTGGAAATCATTTATTCATCTAGAACTGGAACGGGAACTGCATGTGATGCTAAGGCGGCCTACCTTGGTGAAGGTTGGAAAGAAATGCTAGAAGTCTTTTCCACTTGATCTATCTTCCAGCTCCTGGTTCTTTCAGCAGCTGTCACAGTTCCTAAACAATCCCTTAACTCAGCTACAACTTCAGTCATGGTCGGCCTCTCTATGAATCTTGGTGAAGTGCATGCTAGCACAATTTCTGCGACTTTCCAAAAGGAATTGATGTCGTAGTCACCTTCCAAACTTGGGTCCGCCACAGATTGTACGTCCCCTCCTGCAATTATAGGGCATGCCCAATCAACTAGGGTCCTCTTCTCATAATCTATGCTCCGGATAATTGCAGGCTGGCCAGTGATTAGCTCTAACAGAACAACTCCAAAGCTATAGACATTGCTTCTATATGTCAAATTATTGGAACCGAAGTACCTAAACCGAAAAAAAAAAAAAAGAAAAAAAAAAGGAAAAAAAAAAATAGCATTTATGCTATTGCTTCTGAACAAATTACACCGCTAAGGCCTTGATGATGATTTAGATTGTGATGGCTATGCAACAGGGTCCTCTAAAACAGAGGAGAAATTATACAGTCTGGTACTGCAGAGGCGGAGCTTGTAGTATCTATAAGCAGGCCATTGTTCAATGACACAAGCTATAGACATCCCCTGTTTGGACCAATCGGGGCTGGCACATGAGCTTATTGAGACAACACCGTCTTTTAAGTACTAGATAAATACAAAAAAAATGTACACGAGCTTATTGAGACAACACCGTCTTTTTAAGTAAAAAAAGTAAAAAAGTGTAACCCCCCCCCCCCCCACACCACAAACATGGTCCAAACAGGGTTCCTATTTCCATTCCAGTGGTGTCATTCTAGTCCCTCAAAAAGGAGTCTAGATCCCCTGTTTGGTCTGAAAAGAAAAGCCTGTTTGGACCAATCACCATGTGCCACGTGACACTTTTTCACATACAATTTTACGGCCCTATAATTTGAGCATATCTCGAATAGGTTGAGTGCGGATATAAAGGGTGTTCCCTTGCCTGCATTTACTGGACAAACTGACATATAATCCAGACTTGCAACCATTATAATCTCATTCCACACGTATAACGATGAATTGGATGGCAGGTCGATCTCCCAACGATTAACACCCAGACAGGCATCGAATTGGGGCGGCTGATTGAGACCATCGTAGTTTCCATACATGAATGAAGCTCTAGGCAGATACCTAGTACTCTTGCTAACAGGTGATAATGTATAACTGTTGCGAGTTCCATCAAGAAAGATTCTTAGGTTCCGATACTGTCGTGGAAGTTGTTCATCAGATAAGTAATACTCAGAGATGTTTTTATTTGTTCCAGTGTCTATGAATTTAGTATCTGAAGTGTAAAATATCTTGGACTTATCATCGGTGTAGTTGAGATCTTCAGCAATGCCGCAATCGATGCTAAGGAAGCCTGGAACAAATAAATCATAACTACTGTAAATCTATTTAAAACTGGAAAAACAAAGCTTTCTTTTCACGGGCAAAACTACCATACAGCGGCTCTTGCAAGTGGGTGGGGCCCACCCTTAAGAAATTCAATCTGTCCATCGTCTTTTACACACATCATGTTCTGTGCATACATAACTTCAAAATGTATTTCATGGGGCCTACCGTTAGATTGACTTGTTGATTTTAAATATGTGCCCAACTTCTATTTCCGTAAGGAAAGAGAGAGAGAGTTAATAAAATTGAATCTTGTGTTCAGGATTTAGTTAATCCAACGATGTGCACCTTGTTGATTTGAATAATGTTTTATATGCATATCCCATAGTGGGTGTTAGATCGAATGAATGGATTGGATTTCTTATGGGTGGGCCCCACCTACTTGCATATGCCAAGCGATAATGCTGTATGGTAGTTTTGCCCTTCTTTAACATTATGAAACATAATTTTGGAAAACTCAAAATTCACTTTTATAATCCAACGGTGGTCCTTTCATTTACTCACTATTGATTTTCTAGAATTACAAGTAAATGCTTTATTGGGAAGGCGGCAACAATTGAAAAATTAGTAATGATAAAGGAGTCCTAATTAGTAATTCGTAAAATTAGTGGTAAGGGGTCCTAGTTCTCATTGGGAGGTCTTGGATTCGAACCTTTTTTTGCATATGCAAGCTTTATTACCTCGTATGTATAAGTTGTGTTTATTATTTTCGCATGTGTGAGTTCTCATCACCTCACATGTGTGAGTTGTGTTGTCTCTCCTCTTATGTGTGAGTTGTGTCCTGAGTCTCTGGGTTGTAGCCCCTTCGCTAGGTTTAAAATAAAATAAAATAAAATAAAAGGTTTTTGTGGCTAGTTTTCTTTTGTCCTTTTTTCTCTAGATGATTTATTTTAAGATTATGTGAATGAATTTTTGTAGAACTTTCCATGGTTTTTTTTATGGGTCTCGGGAGATTATGATTCTTTTCTTGCATTTTTTTTTCTTGGGATTTTTATTGAAAATACATGGTAAATTTTGAAACAATGGCAAAGGGCAGCATAAGTACCAAAATGTCACAGCAAACCCTAAGAACGTTTTATTTTTTTTTTTTTTATAGAACTACCCGTACTTTGCGATATTGCAAGATATCAAAATATGTTGTCATATAATGATCCGTACGTCACAATTTCCCGATATGTATTGTTAAGTAGTTGTTTGTGTAGTTTCTCATCTTCAATTGGTTATAATTTTTTTTTAAGTAATCTACAAGACTGCAACCACGGAATCTATAACCATTTAACAATTTACTATGTTAGTAAAAATAATGTAAAGCCTCTATTTTTTAGATAAACGGTCACATCGAAAGTGTATATTTTCGAAATTCTCTTTCCTTTAAAAAAAATTAAAAAGCAACCTCCCTTTTCCACTTAATGACGACGACGACAACAACGAAAACCATCACTTTTTATAAATAAATAAAAACTTTCAAAAAGAGTCCTTACTAATCCACTAAAGACAAAATATTATTATAATCCCATTATAATTTATTCTCTTTTAATTTGATACTTTATATTACTTTTACTTTAATAGTAAATAGTCAAACGGGAGCTCAAGGGATACAGGAAAGAGCTCCCACACATGAAAAGACAACCCACTTACGCAGGAAAGGAGCCTGCGTAGGAAGAAAGCCTGCACACATGGAAAAATATTACATACCAAGATTTAAACCTCAGGCACCCATTTAAGACCTGTCACTCCTTACCATTCATATATGTAGCCGTTCTCAAGGAAACCACACTCGATGAAGAACTAGGGTTAAAAATCCCTTTATAAGAAAACAACTTTCTATAAGTACTGTTTCACCGCTGCTAGCGGAGGGATTTAAAGGAGAAGACTATATACAATGAAATTATTTCTAAAATAATTTATAAATAAGAATTTAACACTAGTTAGATGTGATTTAATATAAATAAAATATACTTAAGTTCACTAGAGATAGAAAGAGTGTTTAATCTAGAGATAGAAAGGAGAAAATAACTCGTCCTCTACTTTTTGAAAATGTTAATTAAGAGAATGAATTTCACTTCTCCTCACTTGTGTTTACATCCAAGCGGTTCTTCTTAGGTTAATCATAAAATTACTTATGTAATTCGAAGGATAGAAAGTGGTCTGAGCCTGGCACCCATTGTTTAAAATTCGAACCATAACTACTATTGATTTTTCCCATGGTATTTTTTGCTACCTCCACTGTCTTTTAGAACTAGGAACGATCAACCCATCTATACCTGCCACTGCGGGGATGTTAAAGAACTAGAGTTCCAGCTGAGCAAAACCTCAAAAAACCTTTCACTGGGCAAATCCTTGCCTCCATTTTTATTTTATTTTTGGGAGTCATTACTCCAATGTAATTACTATAAATTTTATAGTGGCCTTTAAGCATGCAGTGGATCTTTCGAAAGTAAGGCATCAACAAGACATAAATATTAAAAAAAAAAAATAGATCAATAAATTAAAAATTAGATTTTGAATTAAAATTGCTCACACATAAAATCAGTCTATAAAAATAAATCAACTTACACCCTTTCTCCATTACAAGTAGAAAATCTATTTAATAGGTGAGTGAGAGATGCAGGAGATAGAGAGAAAGAATGGAAAGAGAGAGAAGGACGCAGGGAGAGTGGAGAAGTGATTCACATGAGGGGTGAAGTGATGGACATGAGAAATTTTTGGGCCTCTTAATATTCGACATGTGACTCCTTAGATAAGATTCCATTCAAAATTTGAAACTTTTCAAATATTAAAAAGCTTGAGAGATTTTTGTTCATCTGGATAATATTTTCAATTTGAAATTTCTGCACTACTCTTTTTTTCAAAACTCGCTCCACCCTCGTCTTCTTGATTTGCTTTCAATTGAGATGTGTGGAATCCAAGAAATCAGATTCTATTTGTGTAAATCTGATAATCAGTTTTCTTGAATTGGATGTGGGACTACCACTTGGGCATGTGAAATCTGAAGAATCCATGAAATGGAGACCACTTCACAGCTGGATTTCTTTCTTGCAATCTTTCCTTCATTCCTCTCCCTTCTTTAATTAATTTCTTGGCCTCTAATTCTTTTTGAAACTTTCCTCACTTGGGCCCACATTGGGTGTGCACTCCTTGGAAACACCATGCATGAATTACAACACTTTTAAGGGCCCCACCAGGGGACGTCCGATGTGTGTTGGATATTTTTCTTTCTTTCCTTTTCTTCTTTTAATCTCTTCTAGATTCTCCACTTCTTGCGGGCCCCAATTTCTCAATTTTCCTGCACATCAATTAAATCTAATTTAGTCTAAATAATTTTTATCAAAACAGAAGGATGCTACGCATGGAGCCCCACAATGCAAAAAATGATAATTTCACCCAAGACTTGCATTTTTATGAGGTTTTTTTTTACTGATTTAGATTTAAATTCAAACATGAAAGATCAATTGCATGATTTTGTAAAAATTACTTAATTTAATGCATCTTGTTTTAATTAAGTCCACAAATTTATTTGAAATAATGAATTAAAAATATAATTTTGTGGCCTTATCAGACGTGGATACCACTTGTTCGATCTCCAAGCCGCAGCTTATTTCAGCAGCTGTCTCAGTTCCTAGACAATCCTTTAAAACGGCCACAATGTCAGTCATGGTCGGCCTCTCTATGGATTTTGGTGACGTGCACGCTAGCGCTATTTCTGCTACTTTCGAAAGGGAGTCAGCATTACAGTCTCCTTCCAACCTTGGGTCCAGAACAGCTTGTATGTCTCTTGTTGCGATTGTAGGCCTTGCCCAATCGACTAGGTTCTTCTTCTCATAATTTGTACTACTTCGGATAATTGCGGGCTGGCCTGTGATCAGCTCCAACAGGACAACTCCAAAGCCATAGACGTCGCTTTTCTGAGTCAAGTTGTTGGAATGGATGTACCTACAAAGAAAAACATTCTTACATAAGCTACTTAGTTGGGAACAAATTATACATGGAAGAGGCCTTGATGGTGACGACTACGCAACAAAGTCTTCTAAAACAGAGGAGGAAATAGAGAATCCTCAACATGACAACATCACAGGAGTTCTATTGTTTAAAGATACATGCTGTTCATCCCATGGATCCTACTGACCATGACATGAATATATCTTCCTGTGGTGTCATTCTAATCCCTAAAAAAAAAAAAGTAGTTCACATTCAACATTAGATTGGGCAAATATTCAATGGCCAGATTTTTTTTCTAGGTCATGTTCTGTCTATGGTTAGTCCTTTGAGATGAATGCTATGAAATATGAATGGCCTGCGATGCACAAACTCATGACCTGAAAAGGAGATCAACAATGTTTCTCTTGGAAAGCAAACGAAGCAAATTCATTTGCAAGTGACAACGTACTCTGGATCAATGTACCCAGGAGTTCCCTTGACTACTGTTGAAACGTGAGCTTGTTCATCATCCTTGAAGAAAACCTTGGACAGCCCAAAGTCCCCTATCTTGGCCTCAAATCTTTCATTCAATAGGATGTTGGTTGTCTTCATATCTCTGTGAATTATGGCTGGTTTGCAACCGGTATGCAAATACTCCAATCCTACATAAGAAACTCAAACCAACCATAGAACACATTAGTACAAGAGAATACTTGGAACAGTTGGAAAAAAAAAAAAAAAAACACAAAGTCACGTTAACCTTGTGCGATATCCAACGCGATCCGTAGTCGTTGGCCCCAATTTAGAGCTTTTGTATTGCTGTTTGTGCCTGTAATATTCCATTAGTATCGGTAGAAGTAGGAGAGAGGGTAAGAAGCTGAAGGATGTAGGTACCTAATAGATGGCTTCCTAAGTTTCCTTGGGCCATGTACTCGTATATGAGCGCCATGCCATCACCTTCCTGACAATACCCAATAAAAGGGACCAAGTTTCTATGATGAACTCTCATCAGGAGCTGGACCTGCAATACATTGCCAGCCCAATAGTATGTCACACTCTCCCAATGATGGCTTGTTCCTATGCATGTATCTATCTTACATCAAACAAAACACATTGTTGTTCAAGTTGTGGGTCCCATTATCCATAAACATTTGATGTTGGGGCATCGTCTTCTCAGCCTTACAATTGATGGCCAAGATTAAACAAAGGCCCCCAAGTGTGCAATGGTCATATCATTCGTATATATATCAATAGTTTAGTCTAACCTCGTTCTGAAATTCATCAGAGCCTTGACGCATGTGAGACAGCAACTTGACTGATTGTAGGGAGAGCATCTTTACTGCAACTTGAGTTCCATCTAGCATCTGGCCATGGTAAACGGTCCCAAACCCTCCTTTGCCTATGGACCTCTCGAAATTGTTGGTCATGTTAATGACTTCAGCATATGTGAACCGTCGTTTCTCAGAAGAAAACAAACCCGCTTTGTTCGCTATGACAACAGGATCTGCATAAAAATGTTCATGAAATTGAGGATGAACTTCCTGTTCTTAATGCACCTAGGATGGCTGATTAAGGTGGGTTCATGCTCCCTGATTGAAAACATTGATTCACCAACAAAACAGCCACATGTACTTAGTCGCATGTGCAGTTGCCTACATTAGGAATTATCTCTAGAAAGCTTAGAAGGCCTTATGCAATGGAATGTTTACCTTGTTTCCTCCATTTGAATCTCCATAAGATTATCAACAAGATCAATAAGATCACTACAAAAGCAAGCGGTGCCACAACAAGAATAATAATCTTTTGTTTATTAGAATCTTTGCTGCGTGAATCAGAAACGCAAAGATCTGGGTTGTCATCGACACTGCCATTAAAAGATCACACATCTTAGCAATCATATTTAACAAATTAAGTCAGATAATCAGGTAGTACGCAAGAAAAGTTTCAGGTTGGCATTTGTCTATAATGTAGTATTCGATCTTTTGTCATTGCTCTTATTGCATCAACATCAATGGCATGTCTTCTCAAGTCTCCCTAATATGTTCCAAACGGTTCTTCTCATTGTTATAGTCATTAGTCACAAATTGAAATAAAGCTTGATCGAAACCAAGTCCATGGTTGTTGTTTGTGGTGAGGCCATACCTCAACTTGAGTGATCCTTTCTTGGATTTCTCCAGCAAATTGGAAGGGACCAATCCACTGAGTTTGTTGCCACTTAAATTCCTGAAATGATCGCAGGCTCCAAACTACAGTTACTATTGAATACAGGTACTTAAAAACTCATCATCAAAACGCTATTCAACTTACAATGATGACAGGAATGGCAAGTCTCCTAGAAAATTAGGTACAGGCCCAATCAAGTTATTCCACGACAAATCCCTGAGAGGAAAGACTTAAAGTTTAGGCACTATAAGAGTCTGGATCAACTCCAGTAGTTCCCATAAAATGGCATGAGTGAGGTTTTTGGGACCCTCATCAAATAAAAACAGTGTTTGTTCCAAAAAAATTCACTGAAGACTTACAAGGAGTGGATTGAATTGAGATTTGCAAGAGAAGCAGCTATTTCTCCATTCAATTCAGCTGAAGAGAGGTTCCTGCGACGCAGAGATGTGACTTTGGGTCAAAGCAGATGAACACTAGCAAGCATTGTCTTCGCATCGATTATTTCCATGGAGGGAGAACTCACAGGGATAAGATTTCAGGGGCATGTGAAAGGGTGTAGTCGCAAGTCAAGCCCTGCCAGGAGTAATTTTTTGGGACACATGGATCGCCCATCCAGTTTCTCTTCACTTGGTAAGCAGCTTTGACGTCAAGGATTGCTTCAACTGATTTTCACAAGTGGAAAAGTAAAAAAAAAATCTTTATGTAGTTGGTCATTTATAACCCATAAGTACTATTCCCTAATAGCAGTCACAATGGTACTCAATAGGTCATGGCAACCACTTGTTATTTTGAAGCAGCTTAAATTTAAAAATAAAAACCAAGAACAATTGATATTTGTAGCAGGCATTTGAATCCAAGACAGTAAAATGGACGACGTAAATTAAATCAAATCTTTCTTCTTTATAGCAATTGTCCAATTAATGCCCACAGATATCACAACTAGCAAGTACTACTTCATTTGATATGTTGTTGATGGTTAGTCGCAGCATTCCATTAATTCTAATGCCTGGGTAAATATTTTTCTGTTTCTGGGCAGAACTTTGTCTGCGTATGTAATCCTTTTTGCACTGAACACAAGGATATCCATTTACATCAACAGTGTCGCGTATCTTCTTCTTAAATCCAAAGTGTTCAACATTAGGAGCTCCTCCTGTGTTATTCCATGCCATATTTTACACCATTAGTAGGCCTCACCATTGAGGGTTTTTTTTTTTTTTTTTTATTGGTTGGACTCACCATTGAGGTTGGCCAGTTGTAAATTCTGTGATTGATATCATTCCAGTTGTGTGATTTGGATTTTTTAGAATAGAATTTGACAAGCATGTGCCCAGCGGCTCAAACACTAGTGGTTATTCGATTTATTTTTATTTTTTTTGGGGTAAAAACGTATGGTATTAGTTGAAAGATGTAAAAGAAAAGAGAAGATGTGCACATGCATACATACATACCATCCTGGTCTCTTGTTGGTGTGCTGTTGTGTTGCAAGATGGCGAGAGTCTCAATGGCATTGAGGATGGGAGGAAGGGTGGAACTCGGGGTCTTCTTAAATGAACATGAGTAGTTATGTTGGCCACTCAGTGGTTGATTGGTTAGTAGGGTGTGTGTAACAAGGTACTCTGGGCTAATAGGCCCGTCGAAGCATGAGTCGTTGCCACAGCATACTGTGAATTCTCTCTTCATATTAGGCTCAAGTCGCTCTAGTTCGGCAAAGTACATGTAAACGTGAAATTGCATGGAGGAATTTTCTGCCGTCCAAGAATAGTACAATTCATTACTGTCGTTGACTGGCCTGATCGCAGTCATCATGACCGTTGAGGGTGGTTGAAAGGCCTCGTCGGGATTTAAAACTTTATGCAGCGTGTTAAAGGATCTCCACTTTTCATCTTGTTCAGACAGCCAAATCAGATCGAAGGGGTCTTCCGGATACCTGCACAAGCAAAATTGATTGCCACAAGGCTTCGGTAACTCTAAAAATAAGCTCTTATATTGTGGTTTAGAGTTTATTTATACGATAGCGTTTGGATAATTTCTAATTGTATTTTCTAAATTTAGAGCTTATTTATAAATTAAAGCTTTTGTCTAAAAAAATAACCTAAGAGGGCTTTATGTGTGTGTGTGTGGACAATGCAAAATTAACATGTCTTGGATGCAATTAATCTCATAGATTTTTTAAAATAATGCAATAATAGGTCGGCTCCAATTACCAAAATTTCAACAGGCGACCCTAATTACCCCATCAAAAAAGAGCTTTTTTTTTTAACTTTACCAAACACGCTAATTATAAATTATAACTTAAAGATTAGATCGAGCTTTTATTTTCGGTCTTAATCTAATTAGATTTTATTAATTACACTACAACATATCAAAGAGATTTTGTGAGCACCTGAGATTGAAACTGTTAATGGATCTTCCGACGTCTAATCTGACCCCCGTCCGACTCCGTAGAGACTGTCTCTCATTTGCTGGACTATACATGGAACTCTTCAAAGGTCGCAACTCAAGCGCAGATATAAAAGGTGTTCCAGAACCTATATCCACAAGACAAATGGATATAAAGTTCATTGTCGCTACAGTGATTATCTCTTCATAAAATGCTTCATATGGATACAAGAAAGAAATGGTTGTCCATCGATTGACACCAAAGTAGAGGTCGAACTCCGGTACGCTATATTTTCCATCGTAGTTTCCATATAAGAAATAGGCTCTGATGAGATACTTGTTGCCCTTGGTGATTTCACTCAAGTTGTAACAGTTGCGGCTTCCATTTGGAAAGCTTCTAACATTATTGAGGAACTGAACTGGGGCAGGCTGTGGCAGTACTTTGTCTATGCCAGTGTCAATAAATTTAGCATCTGATTGGTAAATAATGGTTGTGTCATTGTCGTTGTAGGTGGAATACTCAGCTATGCCGCAATCTATGCTGATGAAGCCTATGGGAAAATAAATAAAGAACAAAATAAAATAAATGGCAGAGTATAAAGTTAATTTGATAAATACTGTTTTGGTAATGGATGATGCTAAAAATAAACCATCGGTTTGGTCACTTCCTACTTTCTATGCATTTTGGCCGGCTTTGGGACTAATACATTGTCATTTAATTCTATTTGAGGCCATGTTCTATGAATATCCTCCGGGGAAATTTTTTGCTTTCCATAAGTCGTAGAAAACTCACAGGTGGTGATTGTAAATCTTACGGATATGGACCAAAATCTGCACTTTCTAACTGTTTTTTTTTTTCTAACCTGCCCGGGCATAAAAACTTTTGGTTATGGGAGGAATCCAGATTGTAGCCCGCATAACAGGCTATTCTCCCTTTTTCTTGTATGCGAAAAAAGAGATGCATGCTGCGATCACAGGCGGGGTTGATACCCGGGCCGAGACCAGTGGATGTGACTCCCACTCCGTCACTGTTGGAGCACCTACTTTCGTAGATTTCCAAAACGAGTTTTCGTCACCTACTCTAAGCTGTACAAATCTTCAATGACAAATCCCTGTTTTAAAAAAGTGAGGAACCCTTACTCTATGTTTGGGAAGGGGGGAAGGGAGGGAAAATTTATTTTACCTCTTCTTGTTTGGAGAGTAAAAAGTAGGGGAAAGAAAAGTAAAAAAGTAGGATTTTGTTTGTTTGTGAGGTAGATAAAAAATTACCAAAAAGGGCATTTCAAAAAGTCAAAAAGTCGGAAGATTACCATTTCAAAAGGGGCATTTTAGTCATTTCAGCAAAATCCCCTCTTTGCTCCTCATTTTCCCCTCACTTTTGAGGGAAAAATTTTTCGGTGGGCCCCACACAAATTTTCCCCCCACATTCCCCTCCCCGCTTCCCAAACACCCTACATTAACACATTCCCTCCATTTTCCCCTCATTTTTTTCCTTCCCCTCATTTTCCCTCCTTCCCAAACATAGTGTTAGCATTACGGATTCCTCTCTGGAAAATAAAAAACTACCAAACCAATTTTCCTATGTCACATACTCTCAGCTATACAAATCTTCAACGACGACTCCCTGTCACAATAAATAAATAAATAAACAATTACAAAGTACAGTCCAACATTATGGGGCCCACTTGGGCCTACCATTCTTCACTGCAGCCCCTTTGATGTCATTTTCATCCCACGATCAAGCACCAACCCCGATCATACTCTCACGGAACCTTCACTCATCGTTGCATCGAATCTCAACAAAATGTGTGGTTAAGATGACATAGACTTTTAGGCTATTAACAAGGGTTAGGATAAATTTGTTGGGCTGATTTTTTTTAACATATATTGTTCATAAAGAGACCTTTTTATTTGCTTTCCTCCTATTGATAAAAATTACATTTAAATGGGCCCCATGATATGTACTGCATATAAGCTATATGCAGTGCTATATGCAGTCTTCCTTGTAGGAGAAGGAGAAGTAGGTGGATGAGTCATCAATGAATCATCAAGGATAGGAAAGAATACTCAAACTAAATACTAGTAGTGAGTAGTACTAGCATGAAGCATTGAATAATATATTAAAACTAATATCCCATTCTAATAAATCTATTTACAACAAACTAATTAAAAAATTCAAATCAACCAAAAAATTTATAAAAACCAAACATTTCATTGCTTAATTCACGTCAGCATACACAAAATAAAGGATTCATATGCATCTATGCTTATTTTGAATACTAAATAAAAACTTTAAAAATAACCTTAATTTATAGAGGTTGAAGGCATCCGTTTGAATTAGGTTATATCCACACAAATGGGCCCAAGAGACCCAAGGGACAAGAGACCCAAGAGATATTTTATTGAAAATGCATGATTTAGCCCAAGAGACACCTTTTATTGAAAAGGCACATATTATTTGTTTTTAAAAGAACATATCCACAAATGGGCCCCAATAACCTGATGTAGCTTCTCCTAAGGTTAAAATTGGGGGTTTTTTTGAGGTTTTTTTTTTTTTTTTTTTTTTTTAACAACCAACATCCGACTTTAAAGAAAAAGAATAACACTAGTCCCTCTTTAACAAAAATAAAAAATTAAAAAGTCCCAACTTAGCAAATTTTTATTTTTTTTTCATAAAACTCAAGCCATCCGTAAGTGCCCAATTCCATAAATGCGGGACCGGTTTACTAACCCACAGCAAGCAATGGTTCCCAAGGGTGGCAACGGGCGAAGCTGAAATGAATAGAAACCCGGGACTATTTTTTATATACATCCAGGCATGAGGCTCAATACGAGTGCCTAAGACCAACCACATACAAATTGAGCCTTTTTTTATGTGTTATCGAATGGTGAGACTCACATTGGAGAGTGGAATCCACAATATATATATATATATATATATATATATATATATATTAGTTCAGTGCGTGACTCATGACAATAATTCTTACTTTAAAATATTAAATGAAAAGAATTTAGGGAAAAAATCAAATAATAATGGAAGAAAATTTAGGAAAAGAACCAATTTTGAGGAGAAATGACAGGGATGAAAACTATTAGAAAATTATAATGAAAATTGGTTATGCCACATGTTATTTCAAAACCCAAAAGTGGGGGCCACGTGTCACTCTCCCGGGACGGGGCTCCTACTTTAATATATATAATTGTAATTTGCAGTTTACTGGGGGTGAAAATATTTCTAGGTAACTATGTAAATATGATATAAAGCATTGCTCGAAATCTTTTGGTTCTTACACCTCTGCGCCTCTCCCACAAATTTGGCTGGGTAGGGTCATAAACCAAGGATTCCCTTTTCAAACTGGGCATGCCGTCCCCTTTTATAGTCTTTTCTCATGCCATTGCTTCTTCTCTGAAATCCTGTATCCGTAGGACCTTCAACATCGAAATTAGAAAAGGAGTAACCAACCCTCCTCTCCTGTTCGATTTCCAAAAATCCGATGGACATTTTCAGCAACTAAAGTTTTATCTTATTTTGTTTGCATATTTGGTACAAGTCCTGGAATTCACGAGGAGTTTGCAGTTTTGAGGATTCCACTCCAACCCTAGAACTAGGATTCTTGACTAAAAGATTCATATGTTTGAAAATTTCACATCAATAACAGTACATGTTGATATATAGCGTTAAAAAATATTGGTCGGGTAAATAAACAAAGAATGAGGACTTCCAAACCCTGTCCGGCGATCCAATGGTCCAACTTAAAAAAATTTTTAAAAAATGATTTCCTCTATTTAAAACCGTTGAAAATTTACAATTGTTAAACCCAGATTTTAACTTTATTTAAAACCCATCATCATGAGAAGAAGGGTAACCCAGCCTCTTACCCACTGCTTGGATTAATCCTTGATTATGCTCTCTTCCCACCGGAGTGAGTTCTCTCATAGGTGCCAACCCCTTTAATTGGGGTAAAAAAAAGAAAAAAAGAATAATAGTCATATCTTATATTGTATAATATTTCACCTTCTCTTGCAACTTTCGGTCACTTGTGTCCAAAGGCCTGCTGGGACTAGGAGGAGAATAGTTGGCTGAAATTGTAATAATTTAGATTCCCCAAGGTAGGGACTTGGGACTCACAAGATAGCTGAGAAACTAAAGTATAGCTCACTTATTTAAAATCAAAATTAATTTAAACGAATCTCTAGTCTTGTACTTGTTGTGTGTGAAATTTTTGTACGTTTTCACTTAATAAAGAGGTCAGGACTAACAGAATAATCTGATGAAAAGATTACGGCGGGCAAAATTTTAATATAAACAAGATGGGAGTTGCGTAAGATCTCAAACCTGGTTGTTGGCCTTGAACAGACACTGCAAGAGCCAATGAACTCACGAGAATGGAAAACCATGCCAAGGCCATATATATGTATCTCTCTCTGTCTTTAAAAAGTAGTCTGAACTCAAACAGTTTTTTTTGGCCCGCTGAACGTAGCAATTAAATTAGACCATGCAAATTAAGCTCAAGTTGTAGTTTTTTTTTTTTCATATCTTTATATATAGAGACAGAACCAGAGGCTCATCTTATCACTATTGAGATGATACTACTACGGTTGGTCAGGTCATAGGTCAAGCGACTTGTAGAACACGTTGGTTTATACGTTGGCCGGCCCCATGAGCTCCAGTACGAAGCATAGACAGCGCGAGTTTCGCTGGGATATGGACAAGAAGGTCGACTTGAAGTCCTCACGTATACGTGACCTGAGGGGTTGGCCGAATGATCAGAACCACGGTTTCTCTTCTTCCAGAATTAAAGGTTTTGATATCAATCTCCGATTCTCACCTCTTCAGGAATCGAACGTTGAGTCCACTAGTACTACCACCTGGGGGCCTTAGGGGCTTTATTCGGCTTCTTTCTGGGTCTGGAGGGATTAGTCCAACCCAAAGAGGTAAGAACCCTCCGTTAGCAAAAAAAGGGAAAAGAAGTCATCACACAAACATCGAATGCTTCTGCACCAAGTAGTATTCCCTCATATTTGATCTTTATATAGGTGATTTTTTTGTGTGGGATACAGAAAATAAAGTTTTTTCTATTTTGGACTTAGGGATTGTGGCCCACGTGACTACGCCCAATCAGGGGCTGTTTGATGTCTTTACTAAAGGAGTTAAGTAAAAATTATTTTGAAGAAATGATAAAATATAAGTGAGTTATAATGATATTTTATTTTTAGTTGTTTGTTATGAAATCTTTTTTACTTTTTATAGAGAAAACTGGAGTTTTTTTTTTTTTTTTTTTTTTTTTTTTTTTTTTTTTTTTGTCTTTTAGTGGAGAAAGGATGTTGTTTTTTTTTACTTTTTTTTTAAATATGGCAGAAAATTTGAATTAAAGTGCTTTTAATGTAGCTTTTTTTTTAAAAAAAATAGGGACTTCACTTTACTTGACTCTATTTAGTAGAGTTGCCACATCATTTAATATATATCTTGTCAAGAGATATCATTGGTATTTAAGAAAAGTACTAATTTCATATACACATGCAAGTGTTTTCCAAAAATTATTTTGGGTGTGCTTGTGCAGCTGGGGAAGGGGAAATCCCCGTTTTGGTTGGTACCCCTTTTAATTGTTTTATGTAGCTTATTTCATCACAAAAAATTAACTAAAGATCCTTTTTTTTTCCAGTGTAAGAAAGAAAAGTAAAGTTTTGATTGTTCTATGGGAAATCCTTGTACGGACAGAAACACGCTATAGGAGAGAGATTCTAGATGCAAAGAAATTTATTTTAGAAAATCCCTTATACAAGAACGTTTTAGGGGTTATAGGCTTAATGCCGCCCCCCCCCCCCCCCCCCCCTAAATTTTCCATTGATATCCGTTAGTAAAAATATAGGAGTGTCATAATTCCCCAAATAAAGCAAAGCCATTGTGTGAAGGAATTCTTGCAAATCTTATATTGGTCATGGAATCATGTATGTATGCAATTTACATTCGATTAATGTTTCTGCTATTTAATCTATGATAATATAAGTATATTGATATATTTTATGAGTACATCCATTGCATATGTTGATCCTTTTTTTCGTACATCCATTGCATATGTTGATCCTTTTTTTCTTTTCTTTTTTCTTTTTCTTTTTTTTTTTTTTTTTTTTTTCTGATAAGCAGCTTAGGGGCTGGGACCTAAGCCATTTGGTGAGAGAAGCCGCCCTCAGGTGAGGTAGCACAACTTTCGAGTGGGAGAAGGTCTGCCCAAGTCCAAACGTAGGGCAAGCAGATTAGAAATCACATCTCTTACCATTAGGGTAAGAGGCCGTTCTTATATGTTGATCCTTAAATTAACATTTTTCTATAATATCAATTTCCCAAACAGGTATATAAAGCCCTGTTAAATCCATTACTCTCCTCACATACAGCCCAAATCAAATCTGATACAATGTAAGATATCATGTTCCAACCGAAAAACTTAATTTTGATTGGTGGAAGGTCAAATATGTATATGAAGCCCCGTCAAATCCTTTATTGATTTATTTTTTTGGTTGGAAACATCAAACCCTTTATTCGGACAATGTGAAATGTGAGACTTTTCTAACATAATAATGTTCATGAAAACATACTTAGGGTCATGGTAATCGCATGTGGCATTTACAGGAATGGATATGTGAGTCAAGTCTTAATCGACGACCTTGAACAGTCTTAAGTCTCCTATCTCAGCCACCAAAGTCCAACCTACCATTCAAAAGGATATTGGTCGGCTTCATGTGTATGTGAAATGTGAATACGGCTCATATTTATCTCCATAATTCATTAAGGGATTGTTTGTTTCCTGTGAAAGTGATTCGCATGTATAAATGACCCACATGTGAGTCATTTGCATGGGTAAATGACTAACATGTGGATCAGATTCCACTGTTTGTTATTAGCATAACATTTCACATGTGAATCTATGAATAGGTTGTATATTGTTTGATGATATCTCAACATCCAAGCAACATCAATGGTTGCAAATTGGACACATGACCGTGTTTGAGCTTCTGAAGAATATGAATGGTCCTGATTTTACAGGTGGGGCACAAAACAATAAAAAAAATCATAAAAGGCGGACTGTGTATGTTAGTAACAATAGGTTGTATATTGTTTGATGATATCTCAACATCCAAGCAACATCAATGGTTGAAAATTGGTTACATGGCCGTGTTTGAGCTTTTGAAGAATATGAACGGTCCTGATTTTATAGGTGGGGCCCAGAATAATAAAAAAATCATAAAAAGGCGGACTGGGTATGTTTGTAATAATAGATTAATCCAACGGCTGTAATTATGTTGATGATATCTCAACCTTCATACATCATCAACGGTTGAAAATTTAACACATGGCCTTGTTTGAGCTTCTTTAAGAGAATGAATGGTCCGAATGTAACAAGTGGGGCCTAAAAAAAATAATAAGCGGACTGCTCATTAAGGCACTGTAGCACTCCGCCTGGTAACAGTGCCATGTGAAACTCTTTCACACCTCTTGAGGTGTGAAAATGTGCTGCCTCTTTTGCATGTGATTTACACACCAAAATCACATGGGATTTACACACCTAAGTGTATAAATGTGGTAAACAAACATGAATGTGTGAATCCATTTCCCATGTGGGATGGTTGCATATGTAAAAGTTCAAAAACAAACGTCACCTAAAGAAAATGCAGGGGTATTACATTCTGACTGTACAATATAATAGTGTATTGTATTTAATGCTTTTGGCTGATGGTCATCTAGACGTAGGCATGATGACTCGTGCCTGGGTCGTGCTGTGCCGGCCCGTGAAAAGGCAACCCAGGCAACTGGGCTGAACCCCAGTTGGGCCCAAGGCACTGAATTATTCGTGCCATGCTAGGTCGTGCTCAAGTTAGGTGGTGAAACTATTAAAATAAAAAAAAATAAAAAAAAACAATATTAATTAATGGTAATTTACAAATGCAATAGCAAATGCCTTCAGTCTTGCTCCAAATGTAACATTTAATTCCTTTGCTCCAAATCCAGATGACTACAATCCTTTGGGTTTTTTTTTTTTTTTTGGGTTTAAATAAGGCCAAAATCACATTAGTGTGGGTCATCACTTTGCTTATTTGGGGTTTTTTACTCATTGACTCGACTCGCCGAGTCATATTTCAGTTTTATCGCATTTCAGTTGCTAACTTGGTAAGCTAGAAATCATTTAAATAAGGCTATAGGGAAAAAAAATTTGGTGGGGTAACGGACATATATCATGGGGGATGAACTCAGCATTGTTGCACTTATTTTAATGATCCATTCAGCTCAACATACCCATAAAATATATAGATAAGAGAAACTCTGACCTTGCTTAGTGCTACAGGCCATTAATCTTGTAGGTTCATTTGCAAAAAAATCCCAATGATTGAAAATTATTGCTCTTCATACTGTAATGATACTAGCCATGTATATAAATGGTATTAAGCAATCAACTTCCAGTCCATTGGTACTTTTTTACCGTTAAATGTTGACCATTGTTGTTTTTTTCCTTTTTGTCCCTTTTTCTTTCCTTTTTTTTTTTTTTTTTTGAAACGGTAGCGATCTTATTCATTAGAAATCTATATCTCTATTGGAATGCGGGTTTGCCTTCGGTTAACCACAGTCCTCCAAACTAAAAATATTAAAATTAGAGAATACTTCAAAACAGCTGTCAAAATCTCCATCCACCATCCACTCCCCTCTCTCTGCAGTCTCATAAATCTCCTCTCTCTCCAATCTCCTCACTCTAAAATAACTGAGCCGCATAACTTCCTAAAAAAAAAAAAAAAAAACCGAAATTCCCACTTCAAATCTAAACTCCTATCTACAACTCCAAATACGGAACGAGAAACGGAAACCAGGAAGCAAAGACTGGAGCGCGGCAAAAATCATAAACGGAAGCGAAATACTGGAGCACGGCACAAGTCAGAAACGGAATACCTAAATCAAAAGGTAAGGGTGGATGGAACCCCACTTCGACTCACAAAGAAGTAGGTAAGCATCGGTACATCGGTACATCGTATCTTCTGTAGTGATATAAATCAATGCTTGGACTGCGGGGGTGTTTAATTTTTAACATCTATTTATTTTATTTAATATAAAAAAAATGATATGAGAGTATAAAATAAATTACAACTATATCAAGCAATAACCAACAAGAAAGGAGGCTCTTTAATATGGAGTATAAAATAAACCACGACAAGAGCTTTCAAGATAAAGGAGAATGTTACAGCTGCTGATTAGGCATAGAAAAGAAGATACATATTTTAGCAAATGTTGCTATCAAGATGATAATGATAAATAAACTCAAAAGAACCGTACTACACGTCCCGGATTTTGTCCGGGGAGCCGTGCCACAGCCCGGGACAAAAATCCCGGGCCGTGTAGACTTTTTGAACTCAAAATAAAATTTGGATCGAATATATTCATTAGAGAAAAAAACTGCATAAAGATAAGAGTACATTTGGCCTCTATTTTCAATATCTTTTTGCCGGGATTATTGTTTTGAACTGCAATTGAAACCAGGGAATAGGAGGCTAATAGGGTCTAGAATTGAACTGTGGGGGAGTGTATGTGAGGTGGGACCCGTGGGATGATCGGATGACAAATCTGGTCCATCCATCGGCCGGACATGGCGGGTCGACCATAGGAATGGCGGACCCGTGTGAGGTGATCCCTGCTTGGTCCACACGAAAAAAAAAAAAAAAAGGAGCTGACGGTTTTGAATAAGAAAGGGGGAAATTCCATTTTTTTTGGACTGTGGAGCCCATGTGGGCGATTGATTTCAGATCGGGAACATAGATCTTGAACAGGGGGCTTGGGCGAACTTGATGTTGGGGTCTGATCTGGGTCTTAATCAGTAGAACCCACGATTTTAGCCACCTCATTAACCCAGGCGAGAAGCTCTTGGGTTTTTTTTTTTTCGTTGGAGATGTTCTGCTGCAGAACGTGCATTATGAGAATAAGGGGATGAGGAAATTAGGGTGGCCTGAGGGTGCATGGGAAATGTGGAGTTCGGTTGACCTGGGAACGTATGGAATAAGGGAAAGTGGGGACATGTGATGACCTGACATGTGTAGGTAGGAAGGAGAGAGTGTGGAATGACCTGATGACCTGATAAGGATATGAATATAAAGGGGATGGTGTGGTGATGACATGGTGATGATGCAGAAAAACCCCATGGTTCTCTCATTATATGTTGAATAGTTTGATTAGGATTATGATTGCAATGGCATGGCATCACAACAACCCTTCAGATAATGATCAATTATCTGGTGCACAACCAAGCCGACGCAGTCATTGTTCAAGATCATATCATATTGGATTTTTTTAAATTAGCGATTAGGGTCATCCTAAATCTTAACTAAGTCCATATGAGATATTTATATCTCTATTGAAATATGCTTTGCCTTCGGTTAACCATAGCCCTCTAAACTACAAATCCTAATTTTAGAAAATACAAAAAAACAGATGTCAAAATCTCCATCCTTGCCAAGTCTCATTTCTCTCCACTATCCTCTCTCCAAATAACTAACCCCCATAACTTCCTAAAAAATAAAAAATAAAAATCCAAATGCGTTTGTGCTCTCCTATCTACTACTCCAAATACAAAGAATATTAATCTTTGCATGGAGATCCAATCATTTCCAAAGAGTGATTTTGTTTTCATAATCTTGGCGTCAGGAGGAAACTCATACTCATTCTCTTACTCTAATCTCGATTGCTGTCAATGCAAAGGCGATGAAGCCGAAGTTGGTGATGGCGACTGGCTCTCGGAAATGGTGAGAGCGAGAAAACGGTGCCAGGTACTGATTGAATTTTTTTGTGCTGGGATTGGATTCGGTGTTGTTGGGATGTTTTTAAACACTTTAAAAATTCCATTTGTATTGAATTCCCACTTATCTTAATTCAAACAAAGAGGGGCAACGAACAAGGGAATGCAATAAGTATCTTTCATCATTTTTTGGATTGCAAATCTGCAACTCTCTCTATCATTGCATTTTTTTTAATTAGATGATTATGATGATCCTATTCATATGATGCAATTAGTATGTTTGATCATTTTTTGGATTGCAAATCTGCATCTGTCATTGCGTTTTTTTAGTCACTCTTAAGAGAGAAGATGGGTTTTTGGTTTCTGTCTACCACAGATTATAAAGATAGGAAGAAAAAACATCTTTATTTTACTTTTCATTATGTTGTTGCTTTCATGGTTTCCCTATAAAAATCATATTTTTATTCGACAATAAGGCAAGATTTTTGTTTGGTATTTTTTTTTTCTTTAAAGAATGACACATTCCCACATCAGAAAACAAACTTTCTAATTATGAATTTCCTTTGCCTTCCGTTTTCAAAAAGCAAGGACAATATTAAAAAAAAAAAAAAAAACCCACCTCATATATCATGATCTTGATACGAGTGTATAGGAAGCCTACCTTTGTTAGTAGGACTGCCTTTGTTATAGGTTGTTACAGGGTCTAACTGCAAAATTGTGATGAATTAGATACGCAAACCTGATATTAGGCCCAGTAAGTTAGGGGTTTTTTAGGTAGATAATTATTCGTGAACTTTTTTTAATGATATAAGTGATGTTATAAATTCTTTTCATTTTGGTATGTAACTCATTGACAATATTATCCGAGTATAATTTATATGTTTGTTGTACCTTTCTAATGTAACTGTTTCATTATGGATATTTGAATTTAGTGTCTTTTAATTTGTATAATTCATACGAATGTGTATATTGCGAACCCCGTGTTATTTAAATTGAAACTACTCGCTTTATTCTTTTGTTTTATTGTGAATATGTCTTTTATTTATTTTTTTTCTATACGTGCCCGACCTTCATCAAATTCCATTTACACCTCACCTAAAGAATAAAACATCTGGAAAAAAAAATTATTAAAAAAAAATCGTATTAATCTATACATTTGGTGGTTTCGTGGTCCGTGCATAGCATGGAGTTTTGCTAGTGAGCATCTAATAAGGAGTATATAAACAACACAAAAGGGAAGAATGAGAAAGGTGCAAGAGAGATGCAACACACCCAATCTCAAAAAACAAGACATCCAATTACATAATCACTCATCAAAGTCCATTGTAACAAAAATTAACAGAATCGCAAGGGTTTTCCAAGTGAATATGACATCATTTTTCTTCCAAAAGCTGAAGGGTTCTTTAGAATGAGACACGCCAAATAAAATTTGAAGAAAGCATAGGCACAACTTAAAATGGAGGTCTGATTAATGTGTGCCCAACTGCCCAAAAAATAAAAAATACGTGCGTGCGTGGACACCCCAAAACTGTACATGTAATTACATACACACCGTCCTGTTCTCTTGTTGGTCTCGTGGGGAGCGGCAAGATCATGGTTTAAAATACCGGTTCGCAGTCATCGCGTCACGGTTCGCGGTTATCATGGTTGGCGGTCATCATGGTTCGCGGTCATCGCGTCGCGTTTCGCGGTCGTCGCGGCCTATCGCGGAGCGAATTTTTATTTAGCCCCAAAAAAATCTTTAAAAAATCCAAAAAATCCAGAATATTATAAAATGATGGAAAATAAAGTATTTTTTAATTAGTATACACTTTAAAGAAAATTAACGGTCCCTTCAAGTTATAACATCCTGTATCATTATTGTATCGATGTCTATACTAAAATAAGCTGAAATATCATAAATTTGACATAATGCAACCATAATTTTGGGCAAACTAATGGTATTAAACATTTAAAGTCTACAATCTAGCAATAAATACTAATAGAGTTAGTGCATGTGCAGTGCCAGACTGTCAGTACTCAAGAGTCAAGACCCAAGTCACTCAACTCAATAACTTAATCATCAAGGTGTGCTCACCAGCCCCACCTTCAAGTTTCAAATTTAAAGTAACATTCACCACATTAAAATGAATTAACTTGCTAACTTAAAGTAATGGAGTTTGGTGTTTGAACGATTGCTACTTACCTTTGCTTGATAGCCTAATGCCAGAACGAGTGGCATCCTGGCTCGACATCATCATCATCATCATTATTTCTTGAAGGGTAGAAGGCATCAAATTGTTGTGTTACACTTATATAGCCTCCACTCCCATAGTGCCTACAATTCTCTGGTACCCATGGGTCAGGTCTATGTTACTAGAAGAAGGAAAATGTTCTACTATCTCCATCATATGGGGTGGTACCTCACCACCATCACCACTACCATCCCCAAATTTTGAAAATAAAAAAATCTAGATCTACACCTTAAAACACTAGATCTAGGGAAAAATTAGTGCGTAATATCATATCTAACTCAATGTAAAGCCTTTGGTTCATGTATTACACAATTTTAAAAAAAAAAACCTAAAATAATTCGGATTTAACTAATTAAAAAATAAAAAATATTACAAAAGGTGTTAAAACTTGAATTGTTTTGCTCCAAAAGTATAGATCTAACACATCTCAACCATCTCTAAGTTATTTTGATGTTGAATCTTGAAAAGAACTCCAAAAAAAAGAAAAAAGAAAAAAAGCTTACCAAAGAGGTCCATTGAGTTTAATTAGCTTTTCCCACGTACAAATCCACCCAAAAATAGCTTCGATCTAAGCTTTTTCATGCCTTAGAAGTTGTAGCAGGCCTTAGGAAGACTTAGGAAGCTCTCAGGGAAGAAACAGAATGAAAAAAGTGAAAGAAAAAGGCACAAGAGACGTTTTTTAAAAAAAAATTCCGTCAGGCGTTATAACGGCCGTTATAACGGTATGGCCATTATATTCAAAATAACGGCCGTTATGATCCGTTATTTTGGCGATATTTTACCCCGTTATACATCGCGGCCGTTATATACACTATAACGTAACGTTACAGGCCGTTACCGTTACAAAACGGCCGTTATGTAACGGTAACGGCCGCGATTTTGAACCCTGGGCAAGATCTTGTTGGTCTTGTTGGGAGCGGCAAGATCTTGTGGGGATTAGAAGAAGGGCGCAACTCGATGTCTTCTTAAGAGAACATGTGTAATCTTGTTGGCCGCTTAGGTCACGTTTGGTAATCAAATCTTTTGAAAAAATATTTTTGATTTTTCTAAAGTTATAGTAAATCGATGTTGGCAATCGTAAATTTTTGAAAATTTGGATGAATGAAAATCTTCATTTAATAGGATTTTTAAATATGACCACCGCCCATAAGATTTAAAAATCCTCGCTTAAATAGATTTGCACACCAAACCCTATTTTTTTCATCTATATTCATCATTACACACTAATATTAATGTAAAATCCTCAATTATATAATTTCTCGACAATGAATCATAAAATCTATGGATTCCTCACCTAATACCAAACATGCCCTTAATGTTCATGGGATTTGGAGAGTGATTGTAATAAGATACACTGGGCGAACAGGCTTGCCATAGCATGAGTTGTTGCCGCTGAATTCTTTCTGCTCGTCCGATTGCTCAAGCTCAGCAAAGTGCATGTAATTAACAAGAAATTGTGAGGAGTTGCCTCCCGTCCAATTATAGTACAATACATCTATGCTGTTGACTGGACTAACTGCTGTCTTGAGGATGGTTCCATCGCCCCATCCTTATTTGTCACATTTTGATTGGCGTTAGAGGCACTCCAATCAGTCTATAACTAAGGAACTGTACAACACATGCCTGCAAAGTCCATCATGGCTCTGCATGGAGATAATCTACGGTTAAAAGATGAAGAAAAAAGCTACATCTCCCCGGGTTTTGTGCCGGGACATGGACAAACTGCCCAACGGCCCGTTGGGCAGTTTGTCCATGTCCCGGGACAAAACCCGGGACATGTAGCACCTCTCAAAGATGAATCCCATATCCTCCATTGGAGTCCGGATCAATATGTTTGGACCTGTTTCGGACCAATGTTGCCCGCCCGGATCAAAATGTTTCGACCAGTTTCGCCCCCCCACCCCATGGGTCCAAATAGGAGATCCGGATTCCCTCTGTTGACATATCCTAAAAAATTCAGTTCAATAGGAGTGGGACACGCGGGATCATTATTGATGTGGCATTAATCACATTTTCATTATGAATTCAGTGGATCCCACTCCTATTCAAGTGAAGTTTTAAAAAAAAATATCAATAGGTTCTGGGTTATCTCTAGGTGGGGCCCACAATGGAGTCCCGGGGCATGTATTATACGGTTCCCATGTATATACAATTATTTCACAAAAATAAACTCACTTCTTTTATTCCAGGCAATTGATAATGGTTCAAGACCCAAATTAAAAAGAGTCTGAATATGTCAGATGGGAAGGGTTGAGCATAAACAAGTTAGGTTGAAAGGGGAAAGGTCTGAAGGTTGAACCCTCTTATAACCAACCCAGTACTTTTGACCTATGAACATGATGACATCTCACCGTTGTTACCTTTCTAGCATCATACAAGCAAATTATATGGGTCAGATATTGGCCAACAGTTAATAAGGGCTGGGTTGGGTTGTCCTTTTAATAAATGGGTTGGATATAAGTGGGTTCAGCCTTTAGACCTTTCCCCTTTCAACCTAACTTGTTTATGCTCAACCCTTCCCATCTGACATATTCAGACTCTTTTAATTTGGGTCTTGAATCATACTCAAAATCTCTTTCAGTTTTCTCATTAGAGCCCTTTGATATACTCAACTATATCTCTACTCATTTCTTTTGAAGGATTTCTATTTTAAGAAGAAAGAAATAACCTAGGGTTAAAAGAGTCATTTTATCTTTTCGATAAATACAAGGGAAAAGAAAAGGAGGAGAATGGAAACCATAGTTTTTTCCCATTAATCTTACCGTCAGTCAAGGGAGCATTGAGTAGTTCAAGACCCAAATTAAAAATATTAGGTATGGGCCCAATGTTTAGACCCATTTCTAATTTGGCTCTGGATTCCATCCCTCTAAATGGGGCCCGAATGAAATTCGGGTACCCATTCTACATCCATGTATTATAAAGAAATAGTCTTATGTTGATCTCTGAATGAGGGTCTTCAACTCTTCATGTGGACAAGTTGCATTGAACCATGTGGGGAAAAATCTTAGGTTAAATTAAAGATGGTCCAAAAGTCATATCCTTTTTCTAATAAATGCAAGAGACAAACACGTACAGTTTCATTCCATTCCTGAACCTGGCAGGCCCAAAATTTAAAAAAGAACAGGCAAAATAAATGTAGGACATCAGATAACTAGCCACTTGCTGTTATCCATCCCCACGCGTTGGCATTGGCCCAAATTTATCACCGGATTTCTTTGCTACCATTGAAATGAATTACCCAAACTCTGCACATAAATTCCTAAGAACCATTCCATCACCCCAACAAAGTAATTGACAACAAAGAGGATCTCACCTTATCCAACAACAATGAACCCGAACTGATTTATTATCCGAGTGTTAGATCGTTGATTATGTTTATGACCATTCAGAGTGAGAGCAGTTATTTGAAATAACAAAATTGCACGTCTGCTCCAACATTTTATTCTGCTTATGAGATTTTAAATAATCAAATCAAATCAAACCAAGCCTTTTCCCATTAAGTGGAGTCGGCTATATGGATTTGATGACGCCAATCAAATATGTTTAGGGCCATGTCCTCCGTTAGATCTATATAGGCAAGATCATGTTTAATAGTTTCTTTTCAACTTCTCTTGGGTCTCCCTCTCCCTCTTTTACTCCTGACAATTTCCATGCTTTCACACCTTTTAACAGGTGCCTCCGTTGGACGCCTTCTAACATGGCCGAACCATCTCAATCGATTTTCTCTCATTTTATCTCCAATCAATGTTATTCCTACTTTGCCCCTAATCTCCTCGTTCCTAATCATATCTCTCATTGTGATCCTACACATCCATCTTAGCATTCTCATCTCCGCAACTTCCATCTTCTTAACATGATTATGCTTTACCGTCCAACACTTTGATCCATATAACAACGCTGGGCGTACCGCCACCTTATAATGCTTTCCTTTAACCTTGAGGGAGACTTTCCGATCACACAAGACACCCGAAGCACTCCTCCATTTGGTCCACCCGACCTGAATCATGTGACTTATATCAGTATCAATCCCTCCATCCTTTTGCACCATAGATCTAAGGTATCTGTGACTTATATCAGTATCAATCCCTCCATCCTGTTGCACCATAGATCCAAGGTATCTAAAACTTTCTTTTTCTACAATCTTTTGTGTGCCCAAACTTACTTCTATGTTACCAGGTGTCCTACTTTGACTAAACTTGCATTCCATATATTTCATCTTACATCGACTTAGCCTAAACATTTTAATCTCTAACGTTTTCCACTACAATTCTAGCTTAGCATTCACTCCTTCTCTTGTCTCATCCACTAAAACAATGTCATCTGTAAATAGCATATACCACGACACCTCATCCTGGGATTTTAAATGTTGACATAAACTTTACACACATTCGTCGTCAGTGGAACATGGATTTGTTGCTGCCACAGTGTGCCTGCTAGAACCAGTCTTGAAATTTTTTTGGATTATCAGGTCTAGGATGTGTTTTAAGCAAGTACACATCTGCTTGTAGCCTGAAAATAAAATTCAAGTTAGAAGCTGTGGGGGAGCGAACCCGCGAGCGCCGCCCGTGTTCCAGTAACAGCGGAGGCGTGGGGCCCTTCCACCCGTGGGGTTGGTAGCCCTTGTCCAGCCCGGGATGTCAAGCTATCCGGGGGGCCTACTAGGGCCTATTGTTTATTTGTCCCCCCCATCCGCATGGGGAGGGGCCTTCCCAGGAGTCGAACCCGAGACCTCTTCCATAAGAGACTCTTTTGGGCACTCCTGGTACCACTGAGCTTGTAAGTGCAAAAAACTTCACACCCACTTAAATAGATGATGAACTTCTTTTGGGGAAGACTACACGCCGGAGAACCTGCAAGGGGGAGAGAAGAGAAGGTCAGAAGACCCTGGCTGCTGTCAGCACAAGGCCCTCCGATGCCTAAGTTAGTGCGGTCACTAGACAAAGGACGGAGAAGAAGAAGAGAGGCAGAGTGCCTGTGTATTTTCTTGCTTACCGGGTCATGGAGCTTGCTCCTTGTATTTGTAGCTGAAGTCCTCTGACTTTGGTGATGGGGAGTCCCATCAGTGGTATGGGCGGTTCTGACATTGGTGGCTTGACATGGGCGCATCCACCTACTGACAACTCTCTGCCCGATGCCTATCATCATTACTCAACACGTTCTGTAACGTGGTTGAGCTTCCATAGAGGTACAGCCATCTGTACTCGTTTCGATAAGTATTTCGGCGCTTCTGCCTAGGTGGGAGTGCCTGGCCGAGGTGAAGCTCTTGACCGAGATGAAGATCCTGGCCGAGGTGAAGATTCTGGCCGAGGTGAAGCTCCTAGCCGAGGTGAAGATCTTGGCCGAGGTGAAGCTCCTGGCCGAGGTAAAGATCCTGGCCGAAATGAAGATCCTGGCCGAGGTGAAACTCCTGGCCGAGGTGAAGCACTTGGAACTATTGCTGAGTTGAAATGCCTAGCTGAGCTGGTACTGTTACCGAACTCAGGTGCTGAAGTACCTAGCTCGGGTGCTGAGGCCAGGACCGAGCTCAGGTGCTGAAGCCAAGAACGAGCTCAGGTGCTGAGGTACCGAGCTCAATTGCTGACCGAGGTGAGATCGTGCTGACTGAGCTGAGATGGGATGATAATCTAGGTATCATGTAGATATCCCCACACAATTGCCCCCTAGCTCCTGAGCTCCTAGAATTCTGTAATACTTGGAGGTCGGGAGCTAAGTACTATGATGGTGGAGAGAACTTCACAGCTGGTTCTACAACCGAGCTGAAGCCGCCAAGTTCTATAACAAGGTGTGCCTCAACTGTATGAAGTCTTCTTTTATTCTCCTAATGCTCTGCTGCAGTTAGGAGAGCTGCAGGTCTTTGACCGGGCTGAGATGTGCTGTGCTGAGCTGAGACAGAGCAGAGACTGAATAGAGCTGCAGGATTCTGACGGGCTGATACTGAACAGAGCTGCAGGTCTCTGACTAGCTGATACTGAGCAGAGCTGCAGGTCTCTGAACGAGCTGAGAGATGGCTGGTTCCGTTAACCAAGCCTGAGGCATTCGGGCTGGTGCTCTCACCGAGGCCGCGAAGCTCGAGATGGTACTGGTTCTGTAACCGAGCCTGAGGCATTCGGGCTGGTGCTGTCACCGAGGCCGCGAAGCTCTGTAGGGGCTGGTTCTGTAACCGAGCCTGAGGCATTCGGGCTGGTGCTTTCACCGAGGCCGCGAAACTCGAGATGGGGCTGGTTCTGTAACCGAGCCTGAAAGATGGTAGTCGAGCTGGAACTGCCGAGTTCCGCAACAAGGTGTTTTGCCGAGTTCGAATACCTGGCGAAATTTGAGGGCGATGACTGAGAAGAGGGTCGTCTTACACGACTGAAGATGGCCGCTGTCCTTTCACGCCTAGCTTGGGAGCCAAGGCCCATGCTCCAGGATTTCGGCAACTCTGCTATGATGCTTACTCCTCCCCAGTTTTGTAGCCCTCTGACTCGTCGCTATCCTGCCCCCCAATTCGGTCGCTCTGCGACTCATCACTGTCCTGATCATCATTTCGGTGCTGTTGAGCTCGGGCCTCATCTGCCTCTTGCTCTACGAATTGATTCACCCTGGTCATTAATGCCTTCACTATGACCACGGGGAGCCGAGCTAAGTCTTTGCGCAATTCATTGCCTGGAAGTAGGGCCTGCCTGAAGCACATGATGGTCACTTCATCATTGGCGTCCCTGATCTGGCTGTACACGGTCCAGAACCTTTTGACGAACTGTGTGGTGGTCTCGGTCCACCTCATTTTGATTGCTAAGAGGTCGGCGTTGGTCTTTGGGATGACCATGTGAACCTGGAACCTCTCTACGAAGGAATCCCGGAGCTGCCGCCAGCTCGAAATTGATCCCTCTGGAAGCGCACAGAACCATTTTAGGGGGAGGTCTCCTAAACTGGAAGAGAAGACTCTGCAGTTCAGATGACCGATGTTGCCCCATACCGACATGCGCTCAGTGAAGTGCCGGAGATGTGCTGCAGGGTCCGAGGTCTCTTTGTAAAGGACGAACTTTGGGATGCTGAACCTTTCAGGGAGATGGGAATTCCTGATCTCCCGAGAGAGAGGGGACGTACCGAGGTTATTGGTGCCGCGGGCGTCCAGCCGACCTCGGGTGAAGCCGATCAGCTCTAGATTCTGTTGGACCATTTGCTTGACTCGTCGGTCAAACTGTTCTCTGATCTGGCAGTCGTCTAAGCGGCTGCTACTCGAGCCTTCATCGTGGGCTCGGTCGCGTCCAGTGGGGGAAACCGGGGTTGCCTCCTGCTCTCGCAGCTGTTGCTGGAGCTGACGAATCAACTCATCTTTCTCTTGGATAATGAGGTCTCTGGCCCTAATATATGCGAGAGAGTCGTTTTCGTCGCCTTTACCATCAATCTGCCGGCGGGGTCGAAGAAACCCGACCTGCGCTGGAGTCTTGTCTCGCCGGGAAGGTGCTGTCACTTCCAAAGGAGGCGAACCTAACTGAGTAACAGGCCTTCTTCCGGATCTCTTCTTGCGATGGACCGGCTGCTGTTTTTGCAGTGCCGGTGGCAGCGATACCAACGGTGGTGGTAAGACCTTTGATGATTCTCTGCCCTTCTTAGCTTTTGGAGGCATGGCGTTTTTGTATCGTTCCCCACAGACGGCGCCAATTGTAAGTGCAAAAAACTTCACACCCACTTAAATAGATGATGAACTTCTTTTGGGGAAGACTACACGCCGGAGAACCTGCAAGGGGGAGAGAAGAAAAGGTCAGAAGACCCTGGCTGCTGTCATCACAAGGCCCTCCGATGCCTAAGTTAGTGCGGTCACTAGACAAAGGACGGAGAAGAAGAAGAGAGGCAAAGTGCCTGTGTATTTTCTTGCTTACCGGGTCATGGAGCTTGCTCCTTGTATTTGTAGCTGAAGTCCTCTGACTTTGGTGATGGGGAGTCCCATCAGTGGTATGGGCGGTTCTGACATTGGTGGCTTGACATGGGCGCATCCACCTACTGACAACTCTCTGCCCGATGCCTATCATCATTACTCAACACGTTCTGTAACGTGGTTGAGCTTCCATAGAGGTACAGCCATCTGTACTCGTTTCGATAAGTATTTCGGCGCTTCTGCCTAGGTGGGAGTGCCTGGCCGAGGTGAAGCTCTTGACCGAGATGAAGATCCTGGCCGAGGTGAAGATTCTGGCCGAGGTGAAGCTCCTCGCCGAGGTGAAGATCTTGGCCGAGGTGAAGCTCCTGGCCGAGGTAAAGATCCTGGCCGAAATGAAGATCCTGGCCGAGGTGAAACTCCTGGCCGAGGTGAAGCACTTGGAACTATTGCTGAGTTGAAATGCCTAGCTGAGCTGGTACTGTTACCGAACTCAGGTGCTGAAGTACCTAGCTCGGGTGCTGAGGCCAGGACCGAGCTCAGGTGCTGAAGCCAAGAACGAGCTCAGGTGCTAAGGTACCGAGCTCAGGTGCTGAGGTACCGAGCTCAATTGCTGACCGAGGTGAGATCATGCTGACTGAGCTGAGATGGGATGATAATCTAGGTATCATGTAGATATCCCCACACAGAAGCTATTTCAGTCAAGTTCAGCCCTGAATCACCAATGGCAATTTTGCACGCAACATGTGTAGGATTCTCAGCAATACCAGTTGGAATTGGTTAGAGAGAGAGAGAGATTTTAGGGTTACTCGTATAAAGTCTTAGTGGTTATTGAATGCAGAATTCATTACCTAATCAGGTCATTTATACTGCTTTCAAGGCTTGATGATCTAAACTGCCAACTTGTTGCTACTCTGAAGGCCCTGAAACATGGCCTCATTTTGTATCAACAAGACCATCCTAGTTTGAATTTACCTGCATCATTCTATGATGCAGATACAACATGAATACAGCAGGGACAGTTTTTTACACAAAGAAGTTAAGTATTAGATATAAACAGCACAATACATTACCTATTTTGAAGTATCCAAGTATCTTAATTATCCCTCAAAGCTCAACCAAGTCACAAACTGACAATAGCACCCAAAGCATCTTTACATTCAGCAAGGTGGCAGTCAAGGATGAAAAAACAAATCATTGGCCTATATGCAACTTTTCAAAGCCTTGCCAGAATTTTGAAATTTACTAGCAAGTGAGCAACTACAAAAAACCGAAGACTAAGCTTGGATATTGAAGCATTATCAAATGAGGGATAGGTGAAAAATAATAACTTAAAAAGTAAGCTTAAGGTAAAACAAACAGATATTTATAAAATAGGTGAAAAATATTGTGAAAACACTTTTTAACAATATTTTGAAAACTCACAATCATCTTAGTCCATCATCATCATCAACAACTATCGTGCCTCGTCATTTTCTCACGAAAAAATAGCAATATTTTGAAGAGGCACATCAGCATTAACTATGATAATGTTACACAGCAACATCATCAACAGCTAAAGAATTGAAGATAGACACTAGAAATGAGAATTTATTGAATGCAAATATTCAAACAGTACATTATTTTATTAAAACCTGAGGAAAAATACAAGAGACTGAAAGCTGTAAACAGACATTGTAAGTGCCTAAAATAATACGGACTTGCTTTGACGGGGGTTGCTGAAGAGCCTCTGATAGAGGGGAGTATTCTCTTGACCTGAGAAAAAGAAATGGGTTAGAGGCCTTGGCTGTGAAGAGCCGAAGGCACTCCGACGCCTAAGTTAGTCTTGTTACTGAACAAAGGGAGAGTGTATGAAGAGGGAGAGTGGGCTTAGTATTGCTTACCCTCTGTCGTTCTGTGCCGTGCCTATTTATAGATGTTGGTGTCCTCAAATCTTCCCTAAGTGGGGGTTGGTAGATGCACGGTCCCATCGGACCATACTTTTCCCACAAGTGGAGGTTGGTAGAGGTTCTGTCCTGTCAGACCATACCTTGATCTTTCACATGATTGCTGATGTGACGGCGGAATGAAGTCCACGCGTCTTCCGTATTCGGCGCCCATCGTGTCCGTCTGAACCAGGACATGCCCTTATTAATTACTGATTGACAAGATGCCGAATTCGGCTAACCACTGCCGAGGTGGATTTCGGCGTCCGTTTCTCAACGGGAATGCATCTCCTCGTTTACCAAGGTTCTCGGGTGGATAACCCTCAGCTGAAGTGGAACCTTTCCTGGAGCGGAGATCGGGATGGATTAGCCGAGTTGCGTCAAGCCCCGAACTGGTAAAACATCCCCACACAATTTTTGTGGGGGAGCGAACCCGCGGGCGCCGCCCGTGATCCAGTATCAGCGGAGGCGTGGGGCCCTTCCACCCATGGGGTTGGTGACCCTTGTCCCGCCCTGGATGTCAAGCTATCCGGGGGGCCTACTAGGGCCTATTGTTTATTTGTCCCCCCCATCCGCATGGGGAGGGGCCTTCCCAGGAGTCGAACCCGAAACCTCTTCTATAAGAGACTCTTTTGGGCACTCCTGGTACCACTAAGCTAGGTCCCCACACAATTTTTGTGGGGGAGCGAACCCGCGGGCGCCGCTCGTGATCCGGTATTAGCGGAGGCGTGGGGCCCTTCCACCCATGGGGTTGGTGACCCTTGTCCCGCCCGGGATGTCAAGCTATCCGAGGGGCCTACTAGGGCCTATTGTTTATTTGTCCTCCCCATCCGCATGGGGAGGGGCCTTCCCAGGAGTCGAACCCGAGACCTGTTCTATAAGAGACTCTTTGGGAGACTCCTGGTACCACTGGGCTAAGCACAGGTCTCGGGTTCGACTCCTGGGAAGGCCCCTCCCCATGCGGATGAGGAGGACAAAAAAACAATAGGCCCTAGTAGGCCCCCCGGATAGCTTGACATCCCGGGCGGGACAAGGGTCACCAACCCCATGGGTGGAAGGGCCCCACGCCTCCGCTGATACCGGATCACGGGCGGCGCCCGCGGGTTCGCTCCTCCACAAACATAGTAATTTCACATCAACTGTGTCTCCAAAAATGGCACATAGTTGATTGCACCTGAGCGCAAGATGAGAAGGTATCAGGGCTATGAGGCTTTGTCCAAGAGCTGGATTGGTGTCAAAATGTTCGATTTGCTCGTCTCAACAATATACCCATATTCATAACCATCTCCTCCAGCATGAAGTGTGCTTTCTCAAGATGGAACATGATATCAAGTTCACACTGGAAAAAGAATGAAAGCGTTAGAAGAGAAGAAAGAAAGATGAGTTTGGATGAGCCGCGCTTAAAGGAAAAACAAAAATGGGATACTATAGCTAGTTCTGTCAGAAATAGTAAGCAAAGATGACCACGGTGCACATACCACGTTTCCAAAATGGCGGTCCACGGTTTCAACTAAAAGATGGATGAATTCCAGAATAGCTAGCTCATTCTGCAGCAGAAAAGAAGAAAGTAAAGAAAAATGGAAGAACTAAAAAAAATGAGATTACCATGGGTAGACGGTGTTAGCCATTCTAATCACAAGATCACTGAGGCTCACTTAGCATATCAAACCAGCAATCATGATAGAAAATGATCTCTCTCTCTCTATTTGGACGATCTCATTGTATCTATTTGTGTCAAGTAGGATCCCTAACTTGTAGGATCTTGATGAGATCCCTTTGTACACATTCCTATTGTATAGGATCAGAGGATAATATAGATCTTCAATATTATATTATAAATAATCAATCAATAATACATCTCTGGGCATGTTCAAATCAAGAAATCTTTCAGATGGATGGCATACTACTAGTCAACAACAACCCTTCTACAGTACGTGCTTTTCCTGATTACAAAAACCAGCACATGATGCTTGCATTAAGAAACTGAAACACAGCCAATTAAGTAGATTGTAACCCATAATTGGGCCTTGTCGATTGCCAGCACAAGTCTTCATTAAAAAAATAATAAAATGTGGTCTTTAATTCTATACCAATAGAATGAGGCTGTTTGGGTTCACTGAACCACTTGAGAATCTACCTCTCATGGCGTGGTTAAGAAAGACAAATAGATTTTTCATCAAGAAGCTCACCGAAAACACGCACCCATTTGTCTTTATTGATGGTTTTTGTTATATGGTTTTTCTAAATTTCTATTGACAATGAGTCAAAACCTCCAAGGGATTCCTCTTCTGAATGATCCAAAAAGAACTTTGGCTATGGTAGATTAAGATAATGTTGTGTCTTAAAACCATGGAAGATAAAGGGTCCAATTAAGCTTAATAATTGTAAGTGCAAATATCGTAACTCACAAGATTAAAAGATGCCTTTAAGGACTTAACCACAATGGCTATCGAGAGTTGGCTGCTGCTGACTTAGGACACCTGAAAGGGAAGAAGAAAGAAGTCAAAGGACCCTGGCTACCGGCAGCTCAGGGCTCTCCGATGCCTCAGTCAGTGTAGGTCTTTAGTTCAGGATGATGAGAAAAGAGATTAGAAGCCAGTGTATTCTATTTTACGTACCTCCTTCAGATGCTATCTCTCCCCCTATATATGAGTGCTTCTGGAGATTTTTTCATGGGCTTGATGATCTGGTAGCTGAGGTCATCAGCCCACAAAAATAATAAATGGAGGTCCATCACAGCCCACATCGCATTAAATGCTAGTCTGATCAGCCCATGTTGCATTAAATGTCAGTCACATTGGGCCTGATCCTGTCTGGACTTACTGGCGGCGAAGATCTCATCGGATCCCTTCTTGGGCCTCCCCCTGATGGGGCTGCAGCTGCTAAGTATTGCCGTGTCAGAGGGCTGGACGGCCAGGATGGTATCTGTCTTGTCACCGCGTGCCTGAAGGCGGGAGATATTTTAAGCGCGCGCCTCGGCTGGCAGTCTCCCTAGTTGCGTCTGAGATGCGCGCCGGGACCGGGTTTAGCGGAGGACGGCCCCAGCCGGACTGAGGCCACCAACTGCACCCCGGCTGGCGCTCAATGCCACGGCCGGAGTGCGCACAACTGGGAAGATTAGAGGATGGGTCAAAACGGTTCTGGGACGATTAGGAATCTTCCCACACAATAGCCCCCTAGCTTGCGGCTCCTCTGGGATCTCGGGATCCCGAACTCAGTGGAGTCGGAAGCTATGAAGACGCTGCAGCAGTCACAGGTCTTGTGCTGGTGACAGCTGGCATCCAAACCTTTCCAAACTTCCCTTCCCGCTCGAAACAATAAATGCAGCGTGTCAATCATGAAGAAGTGGGATAGGCAGCGACACGCGTCCCCATCGGATCGGCCGCGCCGCTGGACACGGGAAGCGCACAGCCGCCTGATGCGATGTTTCGAATTTCGAGGACAGCGCTTGGGGCGAAGCGACGCTTCTTCTGCTACAAAAGTCGCTGGCGTCTTCTCCTTCCCATCCTCTACATCCGAAGAACTGACTTAGAAGCTTTCTGCCGTCGAACAGACCGCTGTGACGTATATTTGAGGGTTTTCCGGTCGCATTTTCCGAGCGTGAGCTTCTTTCTTCCTTTAGGTCTCCCTATAGTCCTTCTGTCTCTTTTTCTAACCACCCATGGGGATTTACAGTCACTGGGTAGAGAACGACGTCGCCATAGAAGGCCTCAGGATGGCGTATAAAATACCGGACGATGTGCTGATCAGACGAGCGGACCCTGCAGACCATGCACTCCGCTCGTACTCGGGGGGCTGGATGCCCTTTCCGTTGATCGCCATTGTAGAGGGCGGAGTTAGGTTCCCCCTAGACCCACTCCTGAGGGCCTGCCTCAGCACTTGGGCCCTTAGTCCATGTCAGCTGTCGCCTAACGGCTATAAAGTCATCATGGGCACAGCCGTGCTAAACAAAAGCCTAGGTATTGACCTCGGCGTCCATGACATCGAGGATGTCTATGACATATGTAAGTCCAAGGAGGATGGTTATTACCTCCGAGTCCGGCCCCGGTGCACAGCCTTCGTCACGGCACTCGAGGACTCTAGCAAATACGCCGGAGACGACCTCGTGTGCGTCTCGGGGAACTGGGAGTTCGGCGCCGAGGAGAATAGGGTGCACAGGGTACCGCGCCACCCCGGGGTCGTCCCAAGTAATCCCCTCTACTTGTTATCGTTAATCTCGTTTTCGTCTCTGCCTTAGTGCTTGCTGGATTGATGTCCTTTTGGTTCATTTTGCAGCTGCTCGCGAAAGGAGGCAACAGGCCAAACGGGACGGCTGGAGAAAGAACGAGGAGTGGTACCAGGCCATCAGGAGGTGCACCGAGTTCTCCAACAGATCGGCCTGGGCTCTGCTAGGCTACGAGCCAAGGTACAGGGGCTACAACAAAAGGTCCACGCTGCTCGATCCGCTACCTCAAGGAGAGGATCCGGGGACCAGTAACCCCTTTGTTGGCGGCCGTCCGGAGGCGGTGTTTGAAGAGGGGGGGCCTTCTGGAGCCGCTGCCGGTGCTGAAGCATCACCCGAACAGCAAGCCTCCCCCGAGCCGCAATCGAGCGGCACTCCTTTGGTGAGGAGAGCGCGGCGTCCCCGCATCGACTCAGGAGAAATGTCCCGGGTCCCGGCATTCGTGGATCTGGAGGCGTTAGCCCTAGGGGATGACGGCGAATCATCTCCGATGGCAGCCCGGGACTCTGCTGGACATTTCGCCCCCAGCCCCGGTGAGTCTCCTCGGGCTGTCGAGGTGGCAGTAACGACCCGCGAGCCAAGTCCGGAGGTCCAACGTCCTCCCGAGGGCACTCGTAACGAGAGCTCCTCAAGAAAGAGGCCGAGGGAGGAGGGAGGCAGCTCGGGAAAGGCGCCGCAGCCGGCCGAGCCAACACTCTGGGAACCGGGCTTCCTGCTCGAGCCTGGGAGGCCTATGACTGTGGATGACTGCATTCACAGGAGGCCAGACCCACTTGTGCTTGAAGCACTTGGCCATGCTTGCGCACTGCCGCGTGACATGGCTCGGCTGGAAAAGATGAGCGACCCCAAACTGGTGACGTCGCTGCTGCATTCCTGCTTTCAGGTAACTTAGCCTGTAATTTCAACTGTTTTGCGAATGCTCCACTCAGGCTGCTAACATGCTTTTTTCTCTTGTCAGACGTTGCAGAAGTCGATGGTGGTCATCGACAGGTTCAGCAAACAGGGTCCCTTGGTGGCTGGCCTCACCGAGGAGAAGAGGGAGCTGGAGGAGGCGCTGGGATCCAGCGTTTCAAAAGTTAATCAGTTGGAGGCGTTCCAGGGTGACCTCCGGGCCAAACTTGGGGAGGTGGCGATGGAGATTGAAAATGAGAAAATGAAGAACGCCGACCTCGAGGCCCAAGTGGAGAGTTTGAGGAGCGACCTCCGCGCCGAAACGAAGCGGGCGGACGAGGCGGAGGCCAAAGCCAAGGCTGAGAGTGAGGCGGATTTCCAGGACGCGGCCACCCAAGCGACCGTTTACTACGGCGCGAAGGTATTCCGCGTTCGGGATAAGGCGTGGGCGAAGGCGTGGCGCGCCGCTTTGAGGGAGGTCGGGATTTCGGAGGACCACCCATCCTTTGTGGACCCCCCGATCTATCCCGGTCCATCGGCCCCGGACAACACGGTAATTATCGGCCCCCCGGTCGGTGTCGACAGTGGCCCAGCCCCTCGAGAAACCTCCGTCGACGTCCCCTATGATCCAGCTCCACAAGAACCATGAAGATCTGGTTGCTGCTATCTGTCTGCTAGTTCTCTCCTCTCTTTTTTTTTTTTTTTTTTTATATCATCGTGTAATCTGCGCCCCAAAGTGTAAACTTCCAGTAATCAATAAATCGAACTTTTTATCATTCTTTACTCCCGCTCTGTTTGCATGCTCGATCTCCTCATGGTGTTTGTACTTTTCTTTTTCCTTTTAAACAAGATCATAACGGGTAATTAAAGTGGCAATGATATCGTATGATGCCGATGCCTTCACGGTACTGAGGCGGCCACAATGGCCCCACGTTAAGGTAGTGCGTGCATCACGGCCCGCAGACTTCATACCAGGGGGGTGCGTGGACCGGCCCCACGGCAATCGTAGTGGCCCGTAGGCTTCATGCCGGGGTGGTGCGTGGACCAGCCCCACGGCAATCGTAGTGGCCCGTAGGCTTCATGCCGGGGTGGTGCGTGGACCAGCCCCACGGCAATCGTAGTGGCCCGTAGGCTTCATGCCGGGGTGGTGCGTGGACCAGCCCCACGGCAATCGTAGTGGCCCGTAGGCTTCATGCCGGGGTGGTGCGTGGACCAGCCCCACGGCAATCGTAGTGGGTTCTTGTTTCCGGGTTGACAGTGGGGACAAGAATAGAGACTGAACTGCCTTCATTAAAATCTCGAAACATCTCGAATACAAGGTTAAAAATAAAACTTCTTGAGATGCGATACATTCCATGGCCGAGGTAGCTGTCGGCCATCCATGTCTTCGAGTTTATAAGCGGATCGCCCAGCAGTGGCGACTACCTTGAATGGTCCGTGCCAATTCGGAGCCAACTTGCCCTGGCCTGGGTCTCGATCTCCTGGAAGTGTTTTCTTAAGGACCAAATCCCCGACCGAGAACCTTCTTTCTCTGACCCTTTGGTTGTATCCTCTGGCCAGTTGCTGTTGATAATTCGCCAATCTGATAATCGCCGATTCTCTGCGCTCGTCGGCGAGGTCCAGCTCCCGAGCTATATTCATTTCATTCTGGCCTTGGTCGAAGAGTTCTGACCTCAAGGTTGGGAGGCCGACCTCAAGAGGGATGACAGCCTCCATTCCGTAAGCTAGGGAAAACGGGGTCGATGATGTGGAACGCCTCGGAGTCGTTCTGTAGGCCCATAAAACACTTGGAAGCTCTTCTACCCATCTCCCTTTAGCCTGATCTAGTCGCTTCTTCAGCCCGTCCAGCACCACTTTGTTGGAAATCTCTGCTTGGCCATTGCTCTGCGGATATGCCGGGGTGGAATAGTGGTTTCTGATGCCGAGTTCCTTGGAGAAGTTTTTGAAGGCAGCGGAGTCGAACTGGGTGCCGTTATCCGATACCAAGACTCGTGGGATGCCGAACCTGGTGATGATGTTCCTCCAAACAAAATTCTTCGTGTCACGCTCGGTGATGGAAGACAACGATTCTGCTTCTATCCATTTAGTAAAATAATCGGTGGCCACTATCAACCATCTCTTATTTCCTGGAGTTCGGTGGAGTGGTCCCACGATGTCCAGCCCCCATTGGGCAAAGGGCCATGGACTAGAGAGTGGACTCAGATCCTGCGCTGGTTGATGGAGAGAGTGGGAGAACTTCTGGCACTTCTCACATTTCTTAACATATAATCGCGCGTCCTTCTGCATATACGGCCACCAGTACCCCTGGCTGATTGCTCGGTAAGCTAATGACCTCCCTCCTATATGGCTCCCGCAAATCCCCTCATGTATTTCGTAAAGAAAGTCTTCCACTTTGCTTAGATGGACGCATTGAATGTATGGGCCAGTGAATGACTTTCTGTAGAGCTTGCCCTCGGGGGACAACCAAAACCGTGTAGTTTTCAATCTGAGCCGGTGAGCCTCAATCTTGTCCTCCGGGAGTTTGTCGTCCTTAAGATAGGATATAATTGGATCCATCCAGCTTGGGCCGGAGTCAAGATGGAGGACTTCCCGGGGTGGCTGAAGCTCTATACTGGGTCTTGCCAGCGATCCCACTGCGATGGTTCTTTTCTTCCCTGCTTCAACGGCGGAGGCTAGACTGGCTAGGGCATCAGCATGAGAGTTTGACCCCCTGCTGATCTGTTTGACCTCGGCTGTCTGGAATTCTGAGAGAGACTTCTTTGCGAGGGCGAGGTAGGCAGACATCCTGTCGTCTCGGGCCTGATAATCCCCTGTCAACTGGTTAATCACTAGCTGGGAATCACTGAAGACGAGCAGCTGCCGAGCTCCGAGGATTTTAGCACTACTCAGTCCAGCTAGCAAGGCTTCATATTCCGCTTCATTATTTGAGGCTTTGAAATCCAGAGTAAGAGCTTGCTCAATAACCAGACCATCCGGAGTCTGAATGACGGCCCCAGCACCTGCTCGCTTGGCTGTTGACGATCCATCAACGAAGACCTTCCATACGGGAGCCGGAGATCGGCTTTGAGGTAGTCCGTCATCCCCCGGGAGGGGTACCTCAAGTTCGTCCGCGGGCCCGGGGCCGAGCTGAGTTGGCGCCGAGGTCGGAGGTATAAACTCCACAATAAAGTCCGCCAGGACCTGAGCTTTGATGGCTGTTCTGGGCTGGTATCGAATATCATATTGCCCGAGCTCTATCGCCCACCGCGAAAGCCTTCCTGAAAAATCTGCTTTTCGAAAAACAGACTTGAGCGGATGTTTTGTAATCACCACTACAGTGTGAGTTTGAAAATAATGGGAGAGCTTGCGGGAGGCGCTAACTAGTGCCAACGCAAGCTTCTCCAACAGGGTATATCTGGTCTCGGGATCGAGGAGCGATTTGCTCGTGTAATAAACCGGTTTCTGTTGATTTTCTTCCTCTCTGATCAGGACCGAGCTCACGGCTCGATCCGAGACCGCTAGATATAAATACAACGTTTCCCCTGGTTTTGGGGTCGAAAGTAGAGGAGGTGACGAAAGGTAGGCCTTGAGTGCTTGTAAAGCCCTGTCACACTCTGGAGTCCATTGAAACTTACAGTTTTTTCTCAACAATTTAAAGAAGGGATGGCACTTATCTAAGGATCGACTGATGAATCGATTTAGTGCGGCAGCCATGCCAGTAAGCTTCTGGACCTCTTTTGCAGTAGCCGGGCTCTGCACTCCGAGGATGGCAGAAATCTGGTTTGGATCTGCTTCAATCCCTCTCCTGGTGACCAAGCTCCCCAGGAATTTGCCTGAACCGACGCCGAAGGCGCACTTGGAGGCGTTCAGCTTCAGCTTGTACTCTTTCAGAATGGCAAACACCTCGGCCAAATCGGCTAGATGGTTCACGGCTTGTTTGGACTTGACGACCATATCGTCGATGTACACTTCAACAGTGCTGCCAAGGTGCGCCCTGAACATCTTGGTAACCAGGCGCTGGTAAGTGGCGCCTGCGTTCTTTAAGCCGAAAGGCATTACCTTATAACAGTAGATGCCCCTGGGCGTTATGAACGCAGTCTTTTCTTCATCCGGAGCGTACAGAGGTATCTGATGGTAGCCTCGATATGCGTCGAGGAAGCTCATCCGGTCGTGGCCGGCGGTGGCGTCGATCATCTGGTCGATCTTTGCGAGCGGGAAGCTGTCCTTGGGGCAGGCTTTGTTGAGATCTGTGAAGTCGACGCATACCCTCCACTTGCCAGTCTTCTTTTTGACCACCACCGTGTTGACGAGCCAGACCGGGTACTGCACCTCCCTGATCACCCCTGCTTCAAGCAGTTTACCAACCTCCTCAACCACAGCTTCTGTCTGTGGCAGCCCGGTTCTACGAGCTTTTTGCATTACCGGCTTGTGCTCGGGATCCACATTCAGCTTGTGGCACGCGATCTCGGGGTGAATACCGGGCATCTCCTCTGGGGTCCAGGCGAAGGCTCCTATATTCCTGAACAGGAATTCGGTCAGTTCGGATCGCTCAGGCTCGGTAAGCTGACCGCCGAGGAGGAAAAACCTCTCCGGATCATGTGGGCTGATCCTAACCTCGGTCAGTTCTTCCACACTCTTCTGCTCGGGATGCTGACCGACTCTGTCCAACTCCTTCTCCAATTCGGCCACATTGACCTGCTTGGGCTCGCGACTTCCGGGTACTACGGCCATCAAGCACTGTTGGGCCATTTGCTGATTTCCCCGAACCGTCACTATTTTCACTCTGCCGTGATCTTCGAATGGAAATTTCAACTTCTGATGGAGGGTAGAGGGTACCGCTTCCATGCTGTGGAGCCAAGTTCTACCCATGATGGCATTATAAGGAGATGGCGCGTCGACTACCAGGAAGTCTACCATCACGGAAGCTCCTTCAACTTGAACTTTAAGGGTCAACTTCCCTTTCGGGTATACAGGTTGGGCACTGAAGCCTATCAATGGAGTGCGGGCCTCTTGCAGATCTGCTTCCGAGAGGCCCATCTTCCTGAAGCAATCGAAATAAAGGACCTCGGATGAACTGCCGGGGTCAACAAGGATCCTCTGGACCCTACAATTCTTCAGTTTCAAAGTGACGACAAGCGGATCATTATGCGGGAGTTGTACGCCTTCCAGGTCGTCATCAGAGAACCAAATCCTGGGCTGCTCCTTGCGAGGCCTTTTCGCAACCGGCTCTAACTCGGCCGCCATTACCTGTTTTCCATGGGACGCCCGTCTCGCCTCGGCACGCGCCTGGTTACTCCCTTTGGGTGGGGGAGCGAGGTGTATGACGCTAATGAGCTTCTCGGATCCATCACTGTCCTGACTTTTTTCATTTCGGTGCCGAGCTCGGAACTCATCCCTGTCGTTCGCCTTGACATATTCTTTGAGATGTCCATCTTGGACAAGTTTCTCTAAGTGAGACCTGAGGATTCTGCACTCCTCGGTATTGTGGCCATTCTGTCTATGGTAAGCACAGAATCTACTCTGGTCGCGGTTGGCCGAATCGCTCCTCATGGGCGGCGGCCAGCTGAAATACGGCCTGGATTTGATTTTAGTCATGATCTTGTGAATAGGCTCCTTAAATATGGTATCAACAGCTTTGTAGGGATCGGAAGACAGTCTGAGCTTTTTGTTGTTTCTGTAGGCAGGTGTGGAGGCCCTCGCCGAGCTAGTCGAGGCCTTATGGCGGCTTGGTTCCTCCCTCCTGGATGACCGATCCTCCTTCGTTGAAGACTTCCCGTTTCGATCTCTTCGGCTGACGTGAAAGCTTTCCCTGGCTCTGAGCTGGTCATCCTCTTGAGCTATGAAACGGTTCACCCTGGCCATCAGCGCCGAGATAGAGGCCACAGGATTGCCAGCCAGGTCCTTCCGAAGATCATTATCTGGCAGCAAGGCGTTCTGGAACGCAAAGATTGCCACTTCATCTTTGGAGCCATCGATCTGGCTGTAGACCGTCCAGAACCGCTTGGCGAACTGGGTGACATTCTCGTGCTGCTTCATCCTTAGGGCCATTATATCGGCGTCCGTCTTAGGGATAGCTCTGTAGGCCTGGAACTTCTTTATGAAGGAATGCTGAAGTTGCTGCCAGGTTGAGATGGAATTTTCTGGGAGACCGCAGAACCATTTCAAGGGGAGCTCGCCCAAGCTAGACGAGAAAACCTTACAATTCAAATGGCCTTCGTCTCCCCAGACAGACATCCTCTGCGAGAAATGTCGCAGATGCGCAGCTGGATCCGAAGCCCCTTCGTAGGTGGCGAACCTTGGGACAGTGAACTTCCTCGGTAGGGGGTGATCCCTAATGTCACTAGTGAAAGGTGATGTACCGAGGTCGGCGAATGCGCCAGCGTCCTGATGACTTCGGGTGAGGCCGGCCACTTCCAGGTTCCGCCTAACTGCTTGCTGAACCTGCTCCTCAAGCCATCCCTGAGCATCATTACGGACCTCGGGGATATCTTCTGACCGTTTCCTTGAAAGGCTGCGGATACTGCTGGAGGCTTCGTCATCAGCTCGACTACGTCTTCTTTCGTTCAGGTGAAGCCTAAGGTCCCTCTGAGAAGGGGTGGTCTGCTGACGGCGAGAAGAACCTCCTCCGCTGGATCGCTGCAGATGCTGTCTGGCGGCGTCAGCTGCCTCAGCTGTCTCCCTGAGCTGTCGTTGGAGGCGTTTGATAAGAGCATCCTTCTCCCGGATAGTAGCATTCTGCGCCTGTATCTCCTCGTAAGTGGGATCGAATTCCTCATCAGAGCTGCGAACCTCACTATTTCTCCGACGATCCAACAAGACCGGGGACTTACGTCGAGTCTGGTGAATGGTGAGGTCTCTCCTCCTAGGAGGTTGGAGAGGGGTCACCACCGTCTTCGGGTATGACTCTGGACGGGGCTGATAACCCCGCAGATAGACAGGAGTGGACCTCAAAGACTCACGGAAAGGGTTTTCGCTATAGTCCCTGCAGGGCCTGTCCCGAGCGCTTTGCCACCTTTTGCAGCTCTCTCAGCCATAGTGTGCAGGAAGATTGACAACTTCTCTTCCCACAGACGGCGCCAATTGTAAGTGCAAATATCGTAACTCACAAGATTAAAAGATGCCTTTAAGGACTTAACCACAATGGCTATCGAGAGTTGGCTGCTGCTGACTTAGGACACCTGAAAGGGAAAAAGAAAGAAGTCAAAGGACCCTGGCTACCGGCAGCTCAGGGCTCTCCGATGCCTCAGTCAGTGTAGGTCCTTTGTTCAGGATGATCAGAAAAGAGATTAGAAGCCAGTGTATTCTATTTTACGTACCTCCTTCAGATGCTATCTCTCCCCCTATATATGAGTGCTTCTGGAGATTTTTTCATGGGCTTGATGATCTGGTAGCTGAGGTCATCAGCCCACAAAATAATAAATGGAGGTCCATCACAGCCCACATCGCATTAAATGCTAGTCTGATCAGCCCATGTTGCATTAAATGCTATTCTGATCAGCCCATGTTGCATTAAATGTCAGTCACATTGGGCCTGATCCTGTCTGGACTTACTGGCGGCGAAGATCTCATCGGATCCCTTCTTGGGCCTCCCCCTGATGGGGCTGCAGCTGCTAAGTATTGCCGTGTCAGAGGGCTGGACGGCCAGGACGGTATCTGTCTTGTCACCGCGTGCCTGAAGGCGGGAGATATTTTAAGCGCGCGCCTCGGCTGGCAGTCTCCCTAGTTGCGTCTGAGATGCGCGCCGGGACCGGGTTTAGCGGAGGACGGCCCCAGCCGGACTGAGGCCACCAACTGCACCCCGGCTGGCGCTCAATGCCACGGCCGGAGTGCGCACAACTGGGAAGATTAGAGGATGGGTCAAAACGGTTCTGGGACGATTAGGAATCTTCCCACACAATAATGCTGTCTTAAAACCATTCAAGTGGAAGAGAAAGAATCCAATTAAGCTTAAAAGGTAACAAGCTCTCGAAGAAGCTTTGTATGTTGCATGCTGTGCACATGTGAAAATGATCCCAAGTGCCCAGCCACACCTGTGATCTTTTTGGGGTATGCCTCTGGCGAATCTGAATTCTGAAGTACCTTCAATTCATACCTCCTCTGCAATTTGTCCAGTGCTTGAATCTCACTTGGAACAGAGTCATTTTTCAATGTTGGATTAGAATACCCTAAACCAAAACCTTTGATCCTTTAAACAATTATTATACCAATATCTACGATCAAGCATAGTTATTTTTACTCCATCCCTGATCCATGAAAGGAACTCCTGGTCCCATACACCTTGCAATTGGTGCTCATACCTAGTTGCATGAGTGTCTCCAGAGAGAAAGAGATGATTTTGGCTGTGTTTGGCAAAGTGGGAGAATTTTTTTGGGTTAACTAAAAAAACAGGTTTTATCAAGAGATAAGAGTTGTCACTCGCGCAGGTAATCACCTGGTAAATAGAGATTCTAAAAGAATGTCAACAAGAAACGCTTCATAATCATATCAGCAGTGGCGGACCCACACTTATGGCCCGCCCCAGGTTGATTTTGAATTTGCCCATAATTTAACTTGGTCTTTCCCATCCCACGTATATCTCGCCCCACATCTAAACATTATGATTGCTCCATGTTATAAAACTTTAATGACTGAAAGTACCAGATTCTCATGCCTTTCTCTTTTGACATCTTCTTTTTACTAGGAGTTCGAGATCCTCTATATCCAAATCTGAGTCATATATAGATCTCCAAATCCTAATTTCAATCCCTTAATCCCCAAATCCTAATCCAAACTTTAAGCCCTAAATCACCTAATCTAACATATCTACAAGTCTGAAGATGACCAAATAACCATTGGGCACACTTTAGTCTTCAATTCACAAATATGTCAAGCCTTGGGATTCATATGTTTGATAACTTGAGTTAGATTTAAGTGAAATTTTTTCTTCTTTGCCATGAGCCATGACCAGCTATAGATAATTATTTTTAAAGCTAGGTAAGTGCAGGCAACTAAAATTTTAGATCGAAATAGATCGCTCTTTAGGTTTTGAATTGATGATCACCTGAATTTGGGAGAGGCAATGGAAGGGCCCTTCAATTAGTCAAGAGATATGATCATGGAAAAAAAAATTGTGTCTATTTAAATGTAATATATTTTCTTTTTGGTATTTTTAATGTGAAAAAAGTTAGCAAAATTGAACAAAAATTTTGCCCTTACACATAAATTTTTTTCATATCATAAATGTGTCGACTTATTGCTCCTTCTACTTGTTACATTGTGGTGGTTATGTTAGCTGAAGCCAAGCTTCTTAGTATTGTCACGACCCGGTCCGCCCAACAGATATTGTCCTCTTTGGCACAGGGCGAAAGGGCGCACCATTCATGACTCAGTCATCAAGGTTTTGTTCGCAGAGCCCATTAAGCTCCAAAACACGTCTTAATAGACTCACAGGCGTGAACATATATAAGCCCTGTCTCTAGGCAGCCTCTTGGCGATGTGGGACGTTACAAGTATCGCCAGCAGTACAGCTGGGCTGACCACTTTTTTATACAACAAAAATTTTAAAGTGACAAATACCCATTCATGTAGTTTTCCATCATGAATGCACAAGTCACCAAAATTACCCACATCAGAAAGCCTTATCAATTTAGTTGTGGATTCTTTCCTAGTTGAATTTTTGCATTCATTTGCAAGCAACCAATGAGTCAGGATTTCTGGTGGAATGAGAAATGCCTTTTTTTTTTTTTTTTTATCAATAGCAAGATTCAGTTTCAAATGAATAAAAATGTGCGACTGAATAGAAGTATGGAATCGATTTTTTAATAGGCCACCATATCAAAAATCTCGATCACCAGCAGGCTAGGATCCCCCTGTACACTCGTAGAACAGAATGAGCCACCACAAGTGGTCATGGGTTAAATATCATAGATTACCTAGTCTGAAAATGTGTATAGATCTGTCCAGTGAAACATGAAACTCGTCCTAAGCTCCTAATCTTAAAGGATGTAGGAAGGTCCTGTATGTCAATTAACATGTTATTTTTTTATTGCAGCCAAGAAGACATCCCTGGCTGATGTTGGCATTGTTGGTGACCTTGGTGACGGATTAGATGAGAAGGAAACAGTTCTCCCAACCTCAGCATTCATGGGGAGAGCCATGGGTATAGGATCAGGTATAGGCAGATTGGCATTTTCTCCTTCAGCTGCAGGAACAGGAGCTGATGTGAACTTCTCAAACCTAAGCCAGCACCAGTTTGGTAGCTTCAAATGATTCGTTGATTTATTTTCTTATTACTTTTATGCATTCTGTTGATTGGATCAGTTATTAAGAGTTCCAATTACCTTGTGAGCTCCACATTATAATAATTGCTAAAGTATTGTGGTTTGAATGCTACTGAGGAGGAAAAAAAACTTGACATTTTTCAGATTATAAAGAAAAGTTCTCAGCAGATCTATCTGAATTTTTGTCATCTATTTAGGGCCAAACTATGAGAAAATGATATATCAGAGAATATAATCTTTTTTTTTCTTTTTTTTTTTTTTCTTTCAAATAGTTGAATGTGTATTAGCTACAGTTTCCTTATCAACAGAACTTTCTGCAGCTGCCGGACAAGAGACATGGATCCTTGGACAGCCTAGACCTAGTACACCCTGTGCTGCAAAGTTCTCTCCCACGTTTCTGAAAAGAGAACACTGAGACATGTTTATGGGTCCAAGCTTGTTTACGTACCTTTCTAAAAACCTAAAGCTTTCTTGTATGGGCCTGTTTTAATAATATATGATACCATGGTGGAATCAGCTCAGGGGCTGAAATATCCACTCAAGAAGATTCCATAAAATCAGACCAAACCTACCAACCATCTTGTATGGGCCTGTTTTAATAATATATGATACCATGGTGGAATCTTCCATTTGATACCATTTTTAATTAAGAATTCATCAAACAAAAATATTCTAAGCAAATTAGATATCATCCCATGCAGAGTTTTCAGTACTTCAGGAAAAAACCAAAATTTATCATGCATGAGGCCCCATCTTATATGCAAATATATGTTGCCACTAGCCACCATCACTCTGTTGAGAAAATACACGGTACAAACCAAACGAACGAGTCACCATAGTTCAAAAACTACTTACATAATCATTCATACACATCCAGAAGTAACAGTCTAGAATTTGCAATACTCAGCAAACAGAGGAGACAACAGTGTCTTATAGCAATGTCATTATTATGGGATACGAGTTTGATCTGTTACTATTTGAACCTTTTTTTTGGGTAGAAAGTTACTATTTGAACTTGAAAATGTTCTACTGCACCGAATCCATCTAAAAAAGGAGCATTTGGAAATCATTTATTCATCTAGAACTGGAACGGGAACTGCATGTGATGCTAAGGCGGCCTACCTTGGTGAAGGTTGGAAAGAAATGCTAGAAGTCTTTTCCACTTGATCTATCTTCCAGCTCCTGGTTCTTTCAGCAGCTGTCACAGTTCCTAAACAATCCTTTAACTCAGCTACAACTTCAGTCATGGTCGGCCTCTCTATGGATCTTGGTGAAGTGCATGCTAGCACAATTTCTGCAACTTTCCAAAAGGAATTGATGTCGTAGTCACCTTCCAAACTTGGGTCCGCCACAGATTGTATGTCCCCTCCTGCAATTATAGGGCATGCCCAATCAACTAGGGTCCTCTTCTCATAATCTGTATTCCGGATAATAGCAGGCTGGCCAGTGATTAGCTCTAACAAAACAACGCCAAAGCTATAGACATCGCTTCTGTGCGTCAAATTGTTGGTACCGAAGTACCTAAACAGGAAAAAAAAAAAAAAAAAAACATTAGCATTTATGCTACTGCTTCTGAACATATTTCACCGCTAAGGCCTTGATGATGATTTAGATTGTGATGGCTATGCAACAGGATCCTCTAAAACAGAGGAGGAATTATACAATCTGTTACTGCAGAGGCAGAGCCAGTATTATCTATAAGCAAGCCAGTGTTCATTGACACAAGCTATTCATCCCATGGGTCCCAACAACGTTGACCCAGAATATCTTCCAGTGGTGTCACTCTTGTCCCTCAAAAAGAGGCATTGATGATTATGAAGGAAATACTACGATAGTCCACATTCAAAGACTATGATAGTCCACATTCAACAATGAGAAAATATTCGATGGACTGGTATGAATCACCAGCCATGTGTGAACTTACGGCCTAAAAAAGAAATCAACCATGTTTCACTTGCAAAGTAAATGAAAGCAAAGTCATGTGCAAGTGGATAAGAACAAACTCTGGATCGAGGTATCCAGCGGTTCCCTTGACTGCTGTTGAAATGTGAGTGAATTCATCATCCTGAAGGAAAACCTTGGACATCCCAAAGTCCCCTATCTTGGCCTCTAATCTTTCATTCAATAGGATGTTGGTCGTCTTCATATCTCTATGAATTATGGGTGGTCTGCAACCATTATGCAAATATTCCAATCCTATGTAAAAAAAAAAAAACACACAAACCAGCCATCAAACATATTAGTACAACAGAAAAGTTAAATAAGCAGGATAAAAGGAACAAATAAAAATATATAACTTCAATCGTATTAACCTAGTGCAACATCCACTGCGATACATAATCGCTGGCCCCAATTTAGAGCCTTTGAATTGCTGTTTGTTCCTGTAACAATGAATTAATGTTATTGCATACATTAATTTTATCTGTAGTACTGTAACGAGAAATGGGGTAAGAGGCTACAGAACATAATTTACCTGACAGATGGCTTCCTAAGTTACCCAGTGCCATGTACTCATATATAAGGGCCATGTTGTCTCCTTCTTGACAGTAGCCAATGAAAGGGACCACGTTTTTATGATGAACTCTCATCAAGAGCTGGGCCTGCAATACATATGCTCAACTTACTGTATGTCAAACTCTTTCAGCAACCAACACTGATGGATTATTCTTGTGTATGCATCAATTTTACATAAAAAAGAACAGAGAGTCATTCAAGTTGTGGAATCATTATCCAAAAACATTTGATGGTCAAGCATTTCTCTTCTCATCCTTATAAATAATGGCTAAGATTAAACATAGGCCCCACAAGTGCAATAATCGCTTCAATAGTATAGACAGTTATTATGGTTAAGTCTAACCTCATTCTGAAATTCATTAGAGCCTTGACGCGGATGAGAAAGCAACTTGACCGACTGTACTGAGAGCATCTTGACTGCAACTTGAGTGCCTTCTCTCATCTGGCCGTGATAAACGGTCCCAAATCCTCCATTGCCAATGGGGCTCTCGAAATTGTTGGTCATATTGACAACTTCAGTGTATGTGAACCGTTGATTCTCAGAGTGCAAAGAACCATTTCTCTTATATTGCGTCTTATGGATTGAACCGCCTGCTTTATCCCTGACAACAGCACCTGCAGAAAATGAAATGTAAGACGATCTTCCTGGTTAATCCATTGGCACTCGACAATTAGGTTAACAATCAACGGCGACATATACAGTCCATCTGATGGGGCTCGCCATAGATGGCTCTATCAAAATCAAACCAAAGAATCAATATGGGACTTTCGAACCAACCACGGTGTACTAAGGTCAATCACTTCAGACTGCAACACCAATTTCTTGGCAACTCAAGAAGAACATTTAAGTGGCAAAGATATGAGAACGATAATACGTATCATCCTCTAACATGGGGATGTCCATAGGCCTTTGACTACCCAATTTCTTAGCAACTTACAAATAATTCATCTAACCATTAATCTAAGCATGCATGGAAGGGAGAAACAATGAAGAATGGAGGGCACTTTGACTATTTTCTGCTGAAGCAGGGCCATTGCTTTTATGCAATGGTAAAAGCCTTGGCAATGGTAAAAGCCCTGGGGTATCAGGCGTGATAATGCAGGTTCAAGACCTTTGAGCAACAACTTTATGTAAAATTGCCAAAAGTTTACGTATGTCTCCAATCTGGACCCTCCGAGGACCCTGCCTAAGTTTAAATATGTTTGCTGGATCTCGTATTTGTTTCAATGTGATTTCTTATGTTCCTATGCAGCATTAGGTTAGGTGTGCATTCCAAAAGAAAGATAGAATAAATTGTATTTAATGAGGTGCGGTACTATATAACACTAATGGCGAAAGACCATTTATCATCAAATTCTCATTTATTATGTCATTTTGACTTAAAATTAAGCCTCCTTCCAGTGTAGTGGCCCATTGTAGTGTGTGTGTTTTTCTGCAAAGGAAAATCTTCATTGTCGAGTTCCTGTGTTTTTCCTTTTGTCCACTGCTATTTTTCGCTCCGACTTGATTTATTTTACATATTCCTTGCAAGATTATATAAATAAACAAAAAATAACTAAATAAAATATTATAAAGTGTAACTTGTTGAAAGTTCAAGCATTCCAGATGTTTTGAGTTGGAATTTACATTGTAGAGAGGTAACGTGTCATTAGTGAAAATTTTCAACAAAGTACTGAAAATATGGCAATATTACCTCTTTGTCTTCTCCTTTGTGTAAATTTCCAAAGTACAAAACCCATAATTATTAGCATGACCAGTGCCGAAATAGATGAAGCAAGTATAGGAACAACAATCTTTCTTCGTCGCTTTTTGCATGAACCAGCTTCACAATGATTTATGTCATAAGGGCCACTCACATTTGCATTGTTATCAAAACTGGAAACAAGCAAAAAGTTGAATACCGTATTACCACGCGAAGTAGAATCACAGCAGTAGGGAAAGAAGACATAAAAAGTTAAGGGATAACTAATGAACAATGATAATAAGGGAACTTAAATAGCTGCTACTCAAAGCCATACTTGCTGAGGAGTTGTAATCAAAAGACGACTGTTAAGACAAGGAAACCAATCAAAGTCCCATTGACTACATATTTTCTTTTCTACAAAATCCTACAGCAGAAAGATTAGGCATTCCTAGATTAAGAAGGCTCCAACTCATAAAGCACATCCATGGTTCAGTGTATTACATCTGTTGCAAGAGACCTCGGATAATGTCCATGATAACCTGATAGGAGCAAGACTAATAAGAATGCTACTTATCAAACATATGGCAAGTGTTAGGGCTCTAATACCACTTGTTAAAAATTAATTAGGGAAAACATCCACAATCAATCACAACCACAAGCAATCACACGGCACACAGATTTACGTGATTTGACAAACTCGCCTACGTCAATGGGGTTATGAGCTTCTTGCTCTATTTCACTATGCAGGAATTGGCACGTGACAAGGATTCCAAATCCTCTCTCCACATAAATCTCAATCTTGCCCTCACAACATCTACCCTTCGAAAACTCTGACACCACGGGAGAAAGAGCTCTCACCTCTCTCACAGAGGTTGCAGATTACATCAATATATAATTTCTGGTTTCTTAGCCCCAAAAAAGTCCCGGTACAATTACAAAAATATCCACCCTAATTCTGGTCATTAGTTAGTCCAATGAACCAATCTGGTCAAACCGGAATACAAGACATAAACCCAACAGCAAGAACCCCATTTAACATTTTATTTTATCATGGTTTTCATCTCAAAGGATGGGAAAACAACATTTTCTCTTGTCGACTGAGTTTTCTATTATTAAAAAGTGACATTTAACCATTTGATTATGCTTTGGGTTATAAAAATGGTTTTCTAGTGATTTCATTCAACATAGGTCTTCTTCATTCAAATTTAATTACAGTGGAGAATCATTACAAGTGTAGCCCCCAGAGGGGATTATCTGCCCCTAGATCTCCTCATTTCTCAGTCTATCAGGGATTCTCTACTTGCCATTTTCTCCACTTCCAAATAGACCGAAGAATACTTTCATGGTTTTGCATTGTAAACTAACCTCAATGAAAGTGACCCATCCTTCAATTTTTATAAAAGTGTTGCAGGAATTGATCCTGTGAATTGGTTGTTTGTCAACTTCCTGCAAAAGAAACAAAAAACCCCGGTAATTCACTCCAGATTGTCCTCTATACAAATAGGTCTAAATGGATTGCCATAAATGTACAACTTACAGGACTTTTAGGGATGGCAGCTCTGCAAGAAATTCAGGCACTGGACCAGTCAAGCTATTGTTTGATACATCCCTGGTAAAAAAATATTGTTATTTTCCTTTCACATTTAACTAAGAACATTATTATTATAGTACATGCATATTTCCATGATTAGTCTTTCAGATATTGGACTAAAGGATTCAGATTCTGCATTTGGGGCAAAATTTGTGTAATAAAAAAAATTGGATTGTGTATTGCATTCAGATTTCGAAAAAGGAAATCATCTCATTTTGATAGAACAATCACATCACTGGTATACAATGACAACCCTTGTATCAAGACTTAGTGGTAGATTATCTCAATTTGCACAAACCCACTTACAAGGACAGGATTGATGTGAGATTGGCCAGAGAAGGAGCTAATACACCTGCCAATCCGCTAGAAGAAAGATTTCTGCAAAATAGGTAAAATTGTTGTTCCATTAATGTGTTCTCTAATTAGGAGTCGCAAAAAAGCAATATTAGATCATCTCCATGCAATCATCTTTGGTGGGACTCACAGAGAAATGATTGTGGGAGGTTTTGAGTCAGGGTAGCTGCAGTTCAAGCCTTCCCAACTGTAACTCGATGGAACACATGGATCTCCCATCCAGTTTCTCTTTATTTGATAAACAACTTTGATGTTCATGATGGCGTCCACTGATATTTCAACAAAGTAAACAACAATTTCCATGCATTTGGTTAGTAATCAATTACCTATATTTCGTCCTAAATGCAGTATCAACAAGAGAAACCTAAACTAGGTTTCAGACCCAAGTTTATTTCGTGTTGAAACTTTCGAGTAATCAGATACTAGTTTGCTATCCTAGCTCCAAGTCCGCATTCAATTCTACTAGGGTATTAATTTCAACCCGGGGCAATTGCCCAAATCGATCCAACATTGGGTCACCCCTGCTTTAAGGCCTCATTCAAACTCCATATGGTTCTACTAAGAAAAAATATAAAAAAAAAAAAAAACCTCTATGGGGATCCCTCCAGCCTAGGTCTCCCCTGGCTGGGACCCACCTCTAAACTTGAATGGCTATGGGTCTAAATGTCCGGTGCGCATTAGCACTGTGCACTGGTGAACAATTTCCGTGCATATATTTCCCATTTGATGAGTGGAGCAGGCCTATTTTGCCACATCTCACGCAATTATGACTATGAATATGTTCAATCAAGATAGAATGAATGTCCCAGGAATATAGTGATGAATGAAGATGTAAGTAGATCATAGCTTACCATCTCTACTGTCTGTTGGTATTCTGAAGAGCGGTTCAAGAACAAAAATCTCCTCAGCGTTAAATATAGGAGGAAGGGTAGAAGATTTTGTCTTCGAAATGACAACCGAATGTAATTTTGTACCACTCAAAGGTGAGCTGCTGAATATGGTATTTCTATACAGGTATTTAGGCGAGAGAGGGCCGTAGAAAAGGTTACCATTGACGATTATGTTAAATTCTCTGGACTGATTCCTCTTTAGTTGTTGCAGTTCAGCGAAGTGCATGTAAACATGATATTGCAATTTGGGATCTCCGTTCATTGAAAAGTAGAAGGTCAAGTTGTTGTTAGGGTCAGATGGTATAACTGCAGTATTTATGACTGGCAGTGGCAGTCGGTAGTAATAATCATCGCTCCATAAATCAACAGGAGAAGAATTGTTGATTGGGGTCCATCCATCTCGCACCCAAACAGTCCAGATGCGATCATAAGCGTCATCCGGGTACCTGCATTAATTATTAATTAAACCATCACATGGTGAGGAAAGAAACTATTGCCTGCAATCACTCATGTGGAAATGAATAATTTTCTTGCATGATACTTTTGACTTCTGAGTTTGGTTTCACCTCTAATTTCCAAACGTCTCATTACATTTACACATTTGTTTCTGGGGTAAAACTAAAAGACCCCTCTAAGTATTTATGGAAAAGCAAATACATTAAAAAAAAAAAAGTTTTCAAATCCCTGGTTGTTTGCAACAAAATACGTACATAGGAATTGGCTGCATATGGAAGTTAAAAATGAAGGTCAAAAGATGAATTTTCAAAAAATGATTATCAATTAGCTTCTTCCCATTTCCCTAAAGAAAATGCCATTCTATGTTTATTTCTAAAAATTCTCATTTAATCTTCATTTTAAGCAACTTAGATATTCAACTCCTTTTTTTTTTTCCAATGCAAGTACAAATAGGTACCAATTTGAAGTGATTCAGTATCATAAATATATAAAACCTTACCTGATCGTTGGTCCACTAGCAGTCTGTCGGAAGTGATTTCTGTATAATAGTCGAAGGGACTGAGACTCATTGGCTGCCAGGTATGCTAAATTTTTCAAAGGCCTCAACTCGAGTGCGGATATAAAAGGTGTTCCATTGCCTGTATTTACTAGACAAACTGATATATAATCCAAACTCGCAACCGTTATAATCTCATTCCACATGTGTGACGATGAATTGGATGGCAAGTTGATCTCCCAGCGATTGACACCCACATATGCATCGAATTGGGGCGGCTGATCGAGACCATCGTAGTTTCCATACATGAATGAAGCTCTAAGCAGATACCTATTGCTCTTGATAACAGGTGTTAATGTGTAACAGTTGCGAGTTCCATCAGGAAAGATTCTTAGGTTCTGATACTGCCGTGGAAGTGTTTGGGTCATATATGTGGTCGCGATCTCTTTGTTTGTTCCAGTGTCTATGAATTTAGTATCTGAAGTGTAAAATATTGTAGTGTTGTCATCGGTGTAGTTGTCTCCTCCAGCAATGCCGCAATCGATGCTAAGAAAGCCTGGAACAAATAAATCATAATTACTATGCATCTATTTAAAACTGGAAAATTGAAAGCTTTCTTTAACATCTTGCTATGAAACATAATTTTGGAAATCTCAAAATTCACTTTTATATTCTAACCGTGGTCCATTCATTTAATCACTATTGATTTTCTAGAATTACAAGTGAATGCTTTATTGTAAAAGCGGCAACAATTGAAAAATTAGTAATGATAAAGGAGTCCTAATTAGTAATTCGTAAAATTAGTGATGAGGAGTCCTAGTTTTCATTGGGAGGTTTTGGGTTCGAACCCTATCTCCTCCCTATTTGCATATGTAAGCTTTATTACTTCACATGTGTGAGTTGTGTTTTTTCTTTTTGCATGTGTGAGTTCTTATCACCTCACATGCGTGAGTTGTGTCCTGAGTTTCAGGGTCGCAATCCCTTTGCTGGATTACAAAAAAAAGGGTTTTGTGGCTAGTTTTCTTTTGTCCTTTTTTTTCTAGATGATTTATTTTAAGATTATGTGAATGAATGTTTGTAGAACTTTCCATGGTTTTTTTTTTATGGGTCTCGGGAGATTATGATTCTTTTCTTGCATTTTTTTTTTTTTGGGATTTTTATTGAAAATACATGGTAAATTTTGAAACAATGGCAAAGAGCAGCATGAGTACCAAAATGTCACAGCAAACCCTAAGAATGTTTTTTTTTTTTTTTTATAGAACTACCCTTATTTTGCGATATTGCATGATATCAAAATATGTTGTGATATAACGATTCGTACGTCACAATTTCTCCATATGCATTGTTAAGTAGTTGTTTGTGTAATTTCTCATCTCCAATTGGTTTTAATTTTTTTTATAGTAATCTACAAGACTGCAACCGTGGAATCTATCACCATTTAACAATTTACTAAGTTAGTAAAAATAATATAAAGCATCTATTTTTCAGACAAGCAATCACATCAAAAGTACATATTTTCGAAATTCTCTTTCCTTTCAAAAATAAAATAAAAAGCAACCTCCATTCTCCAAAAAAAAAAAAAAAACCTCAGTTTTTATATTTAAAAAATAAAAAAGAGTCCCCACTAATCCACTAAAGACAAAATATTGTTATAATCCCATTATAATTTATTCTCTTTTGATTTGATACTTTATATTACTTTTACTTTAATAGTAAATTGTCAAACGGGCGCTCAAGGGATACAAGAGAGAGCTCCCACACACGAAATGACAACCCACTTCCATAGGAAAAGAGCCTGCGTAGGAAGAAAGCCTGCACAATGTAGAAAAAAAGGCATACCAAGGGATGAACCTTGGGCAGCCAATTAAGACCTGTCACTCCCTATCATTCACGTATGTAGTGGTTCTCAAGGAAACCCCACTTGATAAAGAACTAGGGTTGAAAATCCCTTTATAAGAAAACAACTTTCTCTAAGTAATGTTTCACTGCTGCTGCCGGAGAGTTTTAAAGGAGAAGACTATATACAAGGAAATTATTTCTAAAATAATTTATAAATAAGAATTTAATACTAGTTAGGTGTTATTTAATATAAATAAAATAGAGCAAGGCTCTCCTAAGCTCAAGCTTAAGAGAAAATTTCGTAAGCTTATGCTTGTAGGGCCGACCTTTGGTTCATCCAAATGGACCAAACACATGACCCCCATAAATTGCACATGTCCACCAACTTTCGGTCAGATCCGAATTTACTAGACCATTGGATCGACTATGTATTGATCCGAATGGACTGTTGACCATTAAACTTTTGGGCCCATATGGAGATGATATAAATCACAGTTGGGGGTTGATTTTTTGCAGAGAGAAGGATTCAAGGGAATCCTAGAAATCCCCCCATCCCTATGTGGGTCCCCAGATGGGCCCCACCACATACTTGAGCTTACTTTATTCTAAACTTGAGCTTAGAAGAACTGGCTCCAATAAAATATACTTAAATTCACTAGAGATAGAAAGAGGGTTTAATCTACTCCTTGAAGGAGAAAATAACTCGTCCTCTACTTTTTGAAAAATGTTAATTAAGAGAATGAATTTCAATTCTCCTCCTCACTTGTGTTTAATCCAAGCGGGTCTTCTTAGGTTTATCATAAAATTACATATGCGGAAGAACCGCGGCTTTCAAGAATTTCAAAAGAGATACATAGAAAGAGAGATCCGGACTCGGAGAATCTGCAAAAAGGTTACTGCGGAGAGAAGATTATTATATAAAAAGTCGCGTAAGGTAGCTAGCTAACCTGGTTGGCAATGAACCGACACTGCAAGAGCCAGTAAACTCATCAGAATGGAAAGCCATGGCAACACCATCTCTCTCTCTCTCTCTCTCTCTCTCTCTCTCTCTTTCTCTGAGTTGTGTAAAGAAGACTAGTGAAATGAAATATAAGGCCATGCATGTGCTCTTCTGCCAAGTCCAGTGAATACGCGGTTGGGTCAACAGGACATGACGGAGTCAACTTCAGCAACTTGCATACTTGATGATGGATGGTTGGATGATGGCAACATAATATTGCAGTTGCAGGTTAGATGTAAGATTTAGCCCAATTTTATTCTGGTACAAATAACATAATCATTAAACTAAGACAATCTAAAATGCGCGGTTGGACAAGTCCCACGATGGAGATTGGCCCCTCAATTTTTAGAGAGGACCAGCAGCTACGAAGTGTAAGAAACGGAGGGCTCACCTTACCTAGCTTAGTAGGGGTTTACAAAATATTTGCAATGACTGAGCCTGGCACCCATTGTTTAAAATTCGAACCATAACCACTACTGATTTTTCCGTGGTATTTTTTGCTACCTCCCCTGTCTTTTAGAACTAGGAAGTAGGAACGATTAACCCATCTATACCTGCCACTACGGGGATGTTAAAAAACTAGAGTTCCAGCTGAGCAAAATCTCAAAACCTTTCACTGGGCTAATCCTTGCCTCCATTTTTTCTTTTCTTTTTTTTTTTTTTTTTTTGGAGTCATTACTCCAATGTAATTACTATAAATTTTATAGTTTACCCTTTTTTTTTTTTTTTTTGGCCAAAGCTTCTTTTGCCCTTCAGGGGAAAAAAAAAAACAGAGAAGAAATTGATCTGGTCCTACTTCCTAGTACTGCTGGTTGCCTTGTCCGTATCAATTAATTCAGAGGGAGTAAAGACCGGGATGGACAAGAAAGTTTACCCAAGGTCCAAAGAATGCTTGTGCACTGACTTTTCCATGACAAGGAACTTTCAAGAGGAATTTATCTTTATGTAGTGTGTGGGGATGTTTCATGAGCGCAAGATCCAGCAAATGATCCGGCTAGGTCTGTTCCGATCTCAGCTCCTGGAGAAGGGTTCACCTCGAAGAAAATACTAAACGTCTGTGCAGCTCGGTAAATGCAATAGAACGCGCAGCTCGGCAGTGGCGCGGAAGTGAAGTGGGCATAAGCAGTTCGGCCAACCGAGGTGGGCATCATGTCAATCAATAATTAATGAGGACGTGGCTACGCTCTGACAGACAAGATGGACGCCGGATATAGAAAGCATGAACCTGATCTGACCATCACATCAGCAATCATGTAGAAGATCAAGGTATGGACTGATGGGACAGTACCTACACCAACCTCCACTAAGGAATGATCTGAGGGTGACTAACGCCTATATATATGAGAAGTGTAGAGCAACCACAGGTATGAAAATGAGAGAAAACTCTTGAGTCCTCTATTCTTCCTCATTCACTCACCCTTTGTTCAGTAATTGTACTAACTTAGGCGTCGGAGTGCCTTCGGCTAACGGCAGCCAGGGGCCTCTCACCTTTGTTTCTTCCTTCCCTTTCAGCTTTCAGGCATTCGATTGTTCCCAAAGAAAAATGCAACGACAGCTCGGAGCGTATCTTCATCTTCTAAACAAGCCCGTATTATTTTAGGCACTTACATGTAGAAAATGAGAAGTGAAGATTTTGTCTTCTTATCTGTTCAATTTCTGTGAAACATATTTTTAACTTGCGTAACAGTTTCTTGAGTCCCAATTTATTTTTGGGAAATGTTCTAAAAGTGCTTCCACCGACATGAAATAAAATGAAAACTTGGAAAAAAGTTGTTTTCAAAGAGGGAACAGGAAATCATTCCCCTTCAGTCGGCACAAAGTACTGTCATGTAATATTACCCTTGGTAGAGGATGCAGGGAAGTGCTTAGAGCTTTTCTTTTCTTGCACACAGGTCACCCTAGTACTCTTGGCCGTACCCACATGTATTTGAATAGGGGTGGTTGCACCGGTCACACTACTGTGTCCACCTTCAAAACCTACAAGGAAACTTTGGCCCGCCCCCAAACTCACATAAAAATCTTGAATTTGTCTACAAAATCTAATTACTTATATGAGTCCGCCCCACTCATATGAAAAGTCTGGGTTGGGCCGCCACTGCTCTTACAGTCATATTTCTTTCTCTTGCTCCGTTTCCAAACGGTCCATGACTACCCGGCTCATGGTCGGCCTCTCTACAGATCTTGGTGGAGTCATGCCATTGTAATTTCTACAGATTTCCTAACAGAATTACAGCCGCTTGCAACCTTGAATCAACTAAAACGACTTGTGTCCTCTCCTGCAACCAAAGGATCTCACACACTCCTTTATGCTCATTGCATCTGAGTTTGAGTATGGAGTATTGCGGCTTGGCCCGTGATTGGTAATTGAATACCTACATACCAAATGGAAAGGCACACTTCAGCCACTTTTTTTGTGATGGGTATTCCAATTGAACAAGATTGATTGAATTTCAGCTATTTTTGGTCAAATGTGATTTTGTGAAAATATAAATTACTTGCGGAACAGGGATTAGGATGCTTTTTATTTTTGATGTAAGTACTGAAAATGTAAGAATGTATGATTTGTTGGGTTTATGCTTGTTTTCTAGGTTGGCCGGATTAGTTATATTGTGGGCTAAATTGAGCGTAGTTAGGTTTGAGGGGTATTTTGTGAATTGTACAAGAGCTTTTTTTTTTTCACTAAAACAGTATATATTATATATATCATGTAACCCTAACTTATGTAATCTGCTTCAGGCTCTGATATCACTTATTGAGTACACAGTAAAATGAACAAACATACAATCAACATACATAATCCACACAATAATTAAGCAATCCACACAAAAAAAAAAAAAAAAAAGACAATGGCTTTACTCGGTTTAGCAAACCGCCTGTACCCAAAATTTGGGTTTTTGTAATTTTAAATTTTTGTGTTTTTACCAAATCATTTTACTAGTACGATACATGTATGATAACTTAATAGTCTAGGGACAAGAAAAGATGCCCATCTTTTTATTTAAGGGATTTCGCCGATACAACTATCATAAGACCTAACATTTATCTGTCAACGATTGAAGTTTAATAAATCACTACAAAGCTATTCGTGTGATATCTTTGGGCCATACAATATCGCACATATTACACGAACAACTACACAGAAATTTATTAAATCTCATCCCGCGACGGACAAATATTAGGTCTAAGGGCAGTTGTACGTCAAAATCCATTTATTTAATGTAAGTATATTTTCACATAAGGTTGGGTCAAAAAGTATACTTCCTTTTTTCTATACATTTCTTATTTTTCATTTTTCGTTTAGGCACTCCAGCAAATATTCACAATTCATGCACACACACACTAACACCAATCCCTCCCTCACCACCAGTGCAGTAGTCAGGATTGATCCTTATTTCCGCACTTTCACATGAATAATACTACGGGTACTTTTTTTTTTTTTCTTTTTACTACCATATGGCCAAAAGTAGTCACAATATAGTTTGAGTGAGGTTCACGGGGACATACTGTGGATCAAGGTAGCCAGCCGTCTGTGCCAATGACTTCAGCGCAAACATATGTGTCAAGTCCTATTGAGGAAGACCTTGGACAGTCCAAAGTCCCCTATCTTATCCCCCAATCAACCAATCAAAAGCACGGTGGTCATCTCCACGCGTCTGTGAAGAGTGAATTATAGACATCTTGCACGACCAGTATGCAGATACTTCAATCCAGCAACTCAAGTCCAAGTCTTTCAGTACACTACAAAATAAAAAGAAGTAATCAGTAACGTTCTAACCTTGTCCTCACGCAACATCCATAGCTAATGTCGCTGGCTCTAGTTCAACATACAACGTACTGTGATGCCCAGCGACATGATTTGATAGGCTCCCTTATGCCATGGACTACTAGCTATTATATCGGAACCGTATAACAAGTTTTTTGAAACTCCATGTAGGGCCTACAAAGAGATATAAAATAAATTTCATCCCATCCACTGTTGTATCCTTCGGTCTCAGTTCAAAATAAGTGAGCCTACCGTCGGATTGATAACCATGATGAAATTAACACAATTGGGCACTGACGTGGCATTGCTTCTGATGTTGTGTTCATAGTACAGTAGGCTCCACTCCTTTCAAATTAAAATTTGAGGATAGTGCAGTGGATGGTATGAAATTTATTTTTTATGGTTCATATTATCTGTATGTATGTAGGCTATATGATAGAGTTCCAAAAATTTGTTAAATGGCTCCCGTGTAATAACTGGGACACACAGGATGAGGACTCGTACGCATACTAATATATGAAGGGGAAATTCTATATGCACCCTCTCCTTATGCTGAGCACACCCACATCCCTTTGAGAATCACTGTTCATAAAGAGATGTGGGTATGTTCAGCACATTAAGGGGGTGCATATAGAATTTTCCTATATATGAAGGCCTTCGTCCTGCCTCGATTGCAGTGCCCAACGAATGGTACCAAGTTCCTATGGTGGTGAATTCTCATTGGGACTTGGACCTAGAAAAATATAAATCGAACAAAAACATAAATGTGTTTAAACCTAATGCCCAGAGCGTGGAGCGAGAGAGATGGGAGCAGCGAAACACTAAGTTTTAAAATAATTATATATCGGAGGGCCTCCGAAGCGCTTATAGAACATAGTGCTTGTGTGTTTATAAACAATTAACTAATTGGCATACATATATCATATCCATATATTCAAGTATCAAAAATAGAGAAAAAAAATTAACTTTGTATTTGATCACATAAAATAGACAATAACTAATAAGTCAAAAGAATTTTCTTCATTCAAAAGATAAATATCAAGCTTACAGTAAAAGAAGATGCACAAAAAATCAAAATTCTATATGGTTCGCTCCATATTTAGTCAAACCGCGCTTCGAAGACAGATCCGCTCCGAAAGCGCCGATCCACGTTTTCGGAGCGAGATCAAGAGAGCTGAGAGGAGGTTCTAGACACTAAGGTTTAAACCCCTTACAAATTAGGGATTCAGGTCCCAGAATTAGATCTCTAAGATGCAATTCAAACTATCTAAGCCATAATAACAAAATCAAACAATCAACAACACAAGACACAAAGGATTTAAATGGGAAAACCCGAACTCGGGAAAAAACCACAAGACCTTGGAAGCCTCTCCAGGGAATCCAATCAAGCACTATAAAATCAAAGATTAAAAGAGTACTTACAACTCTTCCCAAGTTGTATTTCAACCAAAGGACTGCAACCTCTTAAGCCGGCTACTCGCCGTTCATCTTCACCCGTGCTTGATCCTCCATCTTCAACCTTGAAGCCACTTCAAGAAGGGAGCGAAGAGAAGGAAGGATAATCTGGGCTCTAGAGAAAAAATCTCAAGATCACAAACAAAGGATTTCTCTAGAGATGAAAATCTCTCTCACAGTTGCCCTTGTAATGTTGGAGAGAGTAAAGAATAACAAAGAAGGCTCTCAAAGACACAATTAAGGCAAAACATAACAACCTATGGTGAGGACACCAGGGTTTGCCCAAAATAGAAACTGATTACGATCGCTCGAACTTTCATTAAATGCACGTTCGAACTCTTAAAAATATCTCTCAACATTTCAACATATCGTGCGTTCTAACTCATGACACGAACGATCGAACTTTGGAGATTGTGGGAATTTGGCTCAGAAAACTCCGTTCGAACTCAGCTGCGGACCGTTCGAACTCTGGACGCCCCTGCCTTTTGGCTTGGAATGCAGGACCGTTGGAACTTCGATGGAATGCCCGTTCAAACTTTCAAGCTTGCTGGTTTTTTGCTTGGGAAGTCCGTTCAAACGCAAGATAGGGACGTTCGAACTTTGAACGCCACTGCCCCCTAGCTTGGAACTGCTCAAAGAAGAAGATGTTGGAACTGAAGCAGGGGAACGTTCGAACCTTGCTGAAAAAACATCATGTACTTCGAGAAATTGCAGTTCATTCTGCAGTCCATTCTAAAGAAAACAAAAGGTACAATAAGCAATTCCAAATTTAGTCCAAACCCATGAATTATGCCAACACTCAAAACCTAACATAAACCAAGGGTCAAACTCACACAAGATCTAACAGATGAGACTTGCCAACAAATGTTCCAGTTCGTCCATCACCATCATCATCATTTTTCTTTTATAAGCTTAGGATCGTTCCTCAGTTTGGAATTTGAGATAGATGGCAATCGGAACACTCACACAGTTGACTGGAGTAAAATGTCAGGCCTCGTGTCTTTCTAACGAACCAAAAAAACTTGAAACCGAAACTACAGGATCGAAGCCTGTTGAAGTCTTCATTTTCCACTGAAAATGAAACAGCCATGAAAATCAATGAGATCTCTGATTCATCCAAGAGATTGTGCAGAAAATGGATGGGTAATGGGCGTATACTGCGCCACTTTGGAACTGTGCTTACTATTTTCTTTTGTTTGATCATACACACAGTCTGCTGTAATGGCAAATGAAGAAATTGGTTCCAAAGATTGGTCCCTGAGATTGGAGAATCGATGGTTCACCTATGCCCAGATCATTGTGAGTTGTGACCAGCAACTAACTACTTTGAAAGGTCATTGGCAAAGGATGATTCGAGTCATTTACATGGCCACATGCAAGATGGTTGCTCAAGTCTCTCAAGATGCTATCTCAATCGCCATCTAAGGGAATTGGTTTATGTTCAGCTAAAGTTTTTTTCTTGAACAAAAGCAGAGGACTAGACTTGCAAAATGAAGGTTTGGATTTGGATGGAGGCTGAGCTCTTGATGGGAATTCATTTAGGAAATAGACTTCTTAATTTCATTGGGTTTTGTGACAAAGTTAGGAACAACGCAATTTATTATCTATGAATATATGGCCAAAGATGTACCTCCAGAGTACCTCTCAGATATGGGCCCTCATCCCACAAAAATTGAACCTTCTCATATAAAATCTGATTCAACAAGCCATATATTTCTGACTTATACCATGGAATATATATATAAAGGGTTGTTGAAGTCGCATCCTCTCAACCAATAATCTGTGTGCCTTTGTGATCTCATTTCTGGCAATACAATTACAAAAGCCATTTTTTTAACTCATGTGGGAGAACTGATTTGACCATATGCTAATTTTATTACTTACAGGTATTATCTTTAGAACAAGTTGAATGAGAGGAGTGATGTTTTCAGCTTTGGGATTGTTCTGTTAAAGTTAATCACAAGTACCGTTCAAAAAAAAAAAGGTCACAAGCCAATTCGTAATAATCAAAACCTCGGAAAGGATGCACATACTTCACTGGGTTGGTCCCTTTGGTTGCGAGAGATTAAGTAACAACTGTTGTTGGTCCAAGGCTGGATAAACGACATCGATTCTAAAAACTGTAGAGATAGCAATGGCACGCACCTCTATCCAAAGGCCTGCCAGGAGCAATGTAGTTAATGAAGGAGCCGGCACTGGAGAGAGCTTGAGAACAAGCTTTCAGATCAAGGTGGTAAGAAACAGACATGATCTAATATTTCCATTGAAATGGTACCAAAACATGCGATCAATGGCTGGTCCTATACCAAGGTAGTGTTAAGAAGTTCAGCATAGATATAGTGTTCTCCTTTTCGCTGTTTGCCCTGATTTGGTCTGTACCTCATTGAATGTCAAATGGAGGGGCATCTATTATGAACGGTTTAATTTTTTATATAGGTGCGCCTCACTGTACAGTCTCATGAAATTTTCTGTGTTCATCGTAAATTTCCCTTAACTACAATGGCAAAAAATACCCAACAAATTTCCCAAGGCACATTGTCAAGCGTGCAAATACTTTCCAATATGCGTTTTATATGCAAATATATGTTGCCAGCATTGCAATATCAAGCAAATGCATGGAAATGCCACAAATCTAATGGACAAGGCATAATAGTTGACAAACTATGTGACAGTTCAATATCCGCAAAAACCAGTAAACAGTAGACATAACAGAGTATCACAATATATGAGTACTATGGGAAATCTATGCAGTTGTGTGCTGAGGAGGGTACAATGCTCTTGTACCTATTGTGCTCTTCTGATTTTTCTCTTTGTAATCCCTTCCTCTTTCAATGCAAGTTCTTGTTCACTCCTCTTTTCAATGCAAGTTCTTCTCACACACACCTGGAATTGGACCTGCAATCTGATGCTAAGTCCCCCTACATTGGTGAAGGTTGGAAACGAATGCTAGATGCCATCTCCACTTGTGGTACGATCTCCAAGCTCCTAGTTCTCTCAGCAGCTGTCTCAACCTTCAGACAATCCTACAACTTGGCTATAAATTTTGGTTGGCCCATTCAATGCTAATCACCAATGCTAATCCCAATGCTAATTCCAACAGGCCCATTCAATGAATGTTGTTGCTCTTAACAAAAAAAAATTTTGAATGTCTTTAATTTTCTAAGATGTGCTAGACATTTTATTTAATCATTTATGGCCATCAAATGAAAGGAGAATTGTAACCTGTCCGCCATGCCTGGTGACTGCTCCTTAGTCAGCCGGGTGAAGTGTTATACACTTCTGAGATTTGATAGATTATTGTCCCCTACCGAGCCTAATCTCATCAAGGTGAGTTTTGATTATGAAAAATATAAAGGCTCTTCTCATATTGGATGGGGCCGGTGGGTCCCAAAAGCATAGAGAGCCCTGCAAAAGAGCTGCCGATGATCAGGATAAGAATGGCTGATGATTCAATGGAAGTGAGGAACAAGTAATAAGGAGTGATGACTCAAAAATGTACAGTCCATGATTCAGAAATGTGGATAGCAGACTGACCTGAGCGGCAGCCTGTATGGTCACATACAAACTTAGTGATGTTCAAATATTAGTTCCAATGCACAACAAGAGCAAAAGGCATACACAACACAAGGATACATGACGCTTGCATGCCAAGAGTCCACTGGATGAAGGAAGTTTGGAAATTCTTAAGATAGAATTGTCTTCCATCAGTCCATGGCATTGATCATGCATGCTCATGTGGATTTTTTCTATCTTTATAGTTCCATTTATCGGGTCAGCAGAATGGAATTGTCAGAATTTCCACAATCTTAAAAGGTCTCGGTTTGATGACAATGTGACATCAAAGTGGAAAAAATTCCATTAGAAATTTTGAATTTCTTATCAGAAGATAGTTTCATTCCATTCCTCAACCTAGCAGGCCCCAAGTTTTAAAAAGAACAGGCTAAATAATTAAAAAGACATCAGATAACTAGCCACTTGTTGTCAATTCATCCATCCCCATGCGTTGGCATTGGCCCAAATTTATCACCAGATTTATGTGCTACCATTGAAATGAATTAGCCCAAACTCTGCACATTAAATCTTAAGAACCATTCCATCACCCCAACAAAGTAATTGGCAACAAAGAGGATCTCGCCTTATCCAACAACAATGAACCCGAACTGATTTATTATCCGAGTGCTAGATCGTTGATTACGTTTATTACCATTCAGAGTGAGAGCTGTTATATGACATAACCAAAATTGCACATCTGCTCCAACATTTTATTCTGCTTCTGGGATTTTAAATGTTGACATAAAATTTACACACATTCGTCGTCGGTGGAACATGGATTTGTTCCTGCCACAGTGTGCCTGCTAGAATCAGTGTTTAGAAAAATTTTTGGATGATCAGGTCTAGGATGTGTCTTAGCAATTCACATTAAATTACTACAAGGCAGAGGAAAACAGATTGATTACTTCACTCTATATTTGGGGTTCTTTTAAGCAAGTACACATCTGCTTGCAGCCTGAAAATAAAATTCAAGTCAGAAGCTATTTCAGTCAAGTTCAGCCCTGAATCTCCAAGGGCAATTTTGCACACAACATGAGCTGACATGAGTAGTATGTCTCAGCTATAGCAGTTGGAATTGGTTGGAGGAGAGAGAGAGAGAGAGAGAGAGATTTTAGGGTTACTCGTATAAAGTCTTAGTGGTTATTGAATGCAGAATTCATTACCTAACCAGGTGCGATTGATTTACTCCATTTATACTGCTTTCAAGGCTTGATGATCTAAACTGCCAACTTGTTGCGACTATGAAGGCCCTGAAACATGGCCTCATTTTGTATCAACAAGACCATCCTAGTTTGAATTTACCTGTATCATTCTATGATGCAGAGACAACATGAATACAGCAGGGACACAGATTTTTAACAAAGAAGTTAAGCATCAGATATAAACAACCTAATACATTACCTATTTTGAAGTATCCAAGTAACTTAAGTATCCCTCAAAGCTCAACCAAGTCACAATCTAACAATAGCACCCAAAGTATCTTTACATTCAGCAAGGTGGCAGTCATGGATGAAAAATCAAATCATTGGCCTATATGCAACTTTTCAAAGCCTTGCCAGAATTTTGAAATCGACTAGAAAAAACCGATGACTTAGCTTGGATATTGAAGGATTATCAAATAAGGGATAGGTGAAAAATATAGAACTCAAAAAGTAAGCTTAAGGTAAAACAAACAGATACTTATAAAATAGGTGAAAAATATTGTGAAAACACTTTTTAACAATATTTTGAAAACTCATAATCACCTTAGTCCATCATCATCACCAATCTATCATCATCGTCAACAACTATCGTGCCTCGTCATTTTCTCACGAAAAAATAGCAATATTCTGAAGAGGCACGTCAGCATTAACTATGATAATGTTACACAGCAACATCATCAACAGCTAAAGGATTGAAGAAAGACACTAGAAATGAGAATTTATCAAATACAAATATTCAAACAGTACATTATTTTATTAAAACCTGAGGAAAAATACAAGAGACTGAAAGCTGTAAACGGACATATCAATTTCACATCAACTCTGTCTCCAAAAATGGCACATAGTTGATTGCACCTGACCACAAGATAAGAAGGTATCAGGGCTATGAGGCTTTGTCCAGGAGCTGGATTGGTGTCAAAATGTTCGATTTACTCGTCTCAACAATATACCCATTCATAACCATCTCCTCCAGCATGAAGTGTGCTTTCTCAAGATGGAACATGATATCAAGTTCACACTGGAAAAAGAATGAGAGCGTGAGAAGAAGAGAAAGAAAGATGAGTTTGGATGGGCCGCTCTTAAAGGAAAAACAAAAATGGGATACTATAGCTAGTTCTGTCAAAAATAGTAAGCAAAGATGACCAGGGTGCACGTACCACATTTCCAAAATGGCGATCCATGGTTTCAACTAAAAGATGTATGAACTCCAGAATAGCTAGCTCGTTCTGCAGGAGAAAAGAAGAAAGTAAAGAAAAATGGAAGAACTAAAATAATGAGATTAGCATGGGTAGATGGATGGCATACTATTAGTCAACAACAACCCTTCTACAGTACGTGCGTTTCCTGATTACAAAAACCAGCACATGATGCTTGCATTAAGAAACTGAAACACAGCCAATTAAGTAGATTGTAACCCATAATTGGGCCTTGTCGATTGCCAGCACAAGTCTTCATTAAAATAAAATAAAAAAAATGATGTCTTTAATTCTATACCAATAGAATGAGGCTGTTTGGGTACACTGAACCACTTGAGAATCTACCTCTCATGGCGTGGTTAAGAAAGACAAATAGATTTTTCATCAAGAAGCTCACCAAAAACACGCACCCATTTGTGTTTATTGATAGTTTTTGTTATATGGTTTTTCTGAATTTCTATTGATAATGAGTCAAAACCTCCAAGGGATTCCTCTTTTGAATGATCCAAAAAGAACTTTGGCTATGGTCCAATTAAGCTTAATAATGCTGTCTTAAAACCATTCAAGTGGAAGAGAAAGAATCCAATTAAGCTTAAAAGGTTAGCTCTCGAAGAAGCTTTGTATGTTGCATGCTGTGCACATGTGAAAATGATCCTAAGTGCCCAGCCACACCTGTGATCTTTTTGGGGTATGCCTCTGGCGAATCTGAATTCTGAAGTACCTTCAATTCATACCTCCTCTGCAATTTGTCCAGTGCTTGAATCTCACTTGGAACAGAGTGATTTTTCAATGTTGGATTAGAATACCCTAAACCAAAACCTTTGATCCTTTAAACAATTATTATACCAATATCCACGATCAAGCATAGGTATTTTTCCTCCATCCCTGATCCATGAAAGGAACTCCTGGTCCCATACACCTTGCAATTGGTGCTCATAACTAATTGCATGAGTGTCTCTAGAGAGAGAAAGAGATGATTTTGGCTGTGTTTGGCAAAGTGGGAGAATTTTTTTGGGTTAGCTAAAAAAACAGGTTTTATCAAGAGATAGAGTTGTCACTCACGCAGGTAATCACCTGGTAAATAGAGATTCTAAAAGAATGTCAACAAGAAACGCTTCATAATCATATGACTAGCTTTACTAATTATCAAACATCTATAATAAATGTAGTATGTAAACAAAAAGAGATGACCCACCTCATCGTTATCCACCCCCACCAAGAAGAAAAGTGATGCATAGCGCCTGTATACAACCTTGTAATTCCGATGCTCAACAAATGAACACTGCACTCAAAGTTGGCCAGCATCAGTAACAGCAATGCACAAAAAACACTAATCTACCAGTTGCACCAACGAGTAAAATAAGACTATCAAATTATACAACATTTCCCTGTAAGGATAATAATTCAGGTTTTAGTGTTCCTCAAGAAAATGCTAGAGCCCCAGCAAGCTACATAAAAGGAGGTACAGTTGTAGCTAAAGTGCTCCTAGTAACCAAGATTTACAAACATTGAAAGCAGCTTAAGACAGGAGATAACAGTTAATAAACCAATCTAATCATGATGAGCAAAAAAATCTCGTTATTTATTAGATGAAAATCAAGTAACTTTTGGATTTTAAGTGGCATTGTTCAGTTGTAGATTTAAGCAAGAGCACAAATGGATAAGTACCAATAAAGTTAATCAAGTATTTTTTTTTTTACACGAATGATCCAATGGCGAGCCAGACTCCTGACAGATTGAAATTTTAGTCAGTGCCAATACACCAAAGTTGGTTTTTGTAGCATATTGGGTTTCAATGCCCAACTACAATGGATTAAAATTTATGCCTGGAGTGGCGTTTGTATGTGTGTTTTGATTGAAAAAAAGGTGTGTCCACATTCCTACACGCAACAGCAAACACATAATAGAGGTAACTCAAATTTAGGGTTAGGTTTGAATCCTTTTGACTCAAAGTAATGAAAGAAGATTCTCTATACTAATCAGAAGAACATGGGAAATGATGAGTATAACAAAACAAAAGGAGATCTAAAAGAAGAATAGAGGTAAGTACATGGTGAGGGGTAGAGAAAATAAAAGAAGAAGAAGAAGAAGAGATGGAAAGAGGGATGAAGAGAGAGAGAGACATAGAACCTGGTTTTCTGTACGAGTGAGGCATTTACGGACGATTTCTCCCTCGAGAGCCCTTCTCTCTTGGATGGTAAGGTATTCGTAGTATTGGGCGAGGCGGGTTTGGCCTTGCTTGTTCACCAGCAGAACGAATCGGATACCCATCCACTCCCCTCCCAATTTCTCTGTCGATTGAGATCTTGATCCACACCAATCCGAGGGAGGATTAATGAGAAAGCTTGAGAGATCGCGTAGCCAAGAGAAAAGAAGGTGTCTATTTTACCAAACAAAAGGTCGTTTGGTTAGAAAGCGAAACTCTCTTTGATCTCCAATGTTAATCACTAGTTCGGAGAGAGAGAGAGAGAGAGATGGGGTGGCTTATATTCACAATCTCAAAGAAGAGTAGCCCCCTTAAAATTCCTATATAAGTGGATTATATGATTAAGGTGGGCGCATACTATAATTCATATAATAGTGGGTCATATTATAAGGCTCTATATTCTAATTTTTAAAGGTGGGCGTCATATTGTATTTTTTAAATGTGGGTTCCGTGTTTATAATTACAAAAGAGGTTGCCTCACTCTATAATTCTTAATGGTGAGTCATATGGTCACAATTGCAATAGGTAAAACCTCATTGTATCCCATGAATGTGGGCTCGCATCGTGAATTCTATGAATATGACCCCATATTCTAATTTATAAATGCGTGTATTATTTATACTTTTTTAAGGTGGGTCATATATTCACAGTCAATCAAAAGATGGCCCCACATTATAATTTCTATAAAAAAGTCGGCGCACATTGTAAATCCCATGAATGTGTCCCCATATTCTAATTTCTAAATGTGGGCACCACATTGTAAATTTTAAAGGTGGGTTATGTGTTTACAATCACAAAAAAAAAAAAAATTTGCGGCTTCACTTTGTGATTTCTAAATGTGGGTTACATTGTAAAATTTATGAATGTGGGCCCATATTCTAATTTCTAAAGGTATATATGATATTGTAGTTTCTAAATGTGGGCATATTTACCTTTACAAAAAAAGGTGGCCTCATATTAGAATTCCTATAAAGTGATTCATATTGTGAATCCTATGTATATGAGCCTCATGTTCAAAATTTTAAAGGTGGGTACCATATTATAATTCTACAAATGGATCCCATATATGATAATAATAGAGTACGACAAATAATAATGGATAGGTCCCACATTAAAAATCCTATTATTATCTTGCTTCCGTTTTTTAGAGCAAAACTTTATAGTGTTACTAAACAAGTTATGTACAACATATTCTCAATGGGATAATTTAATATAATGTTGCCAAACAAATTCTCGAGAGTATAATCTCAGCACAACTAAATTTTAGCACAACCTGATCTGAATACAAAATTGGGAATGAGAACGATGTCAAACTTACCCTAGGTTTGCAAATTCCTTATAAGAGGAACATTATTTTTTTCAAACAAAATGTCGTATAACATAGGCAACCACTAAAATCTGAGGGTATATCCGTGTAGAGATCAAATTGAGCGGTCCATATCATCTCTGCGAGAGCCCTAATTTGATGTAGCCTCTCAAAAGGGGATTTCATTCGATTTTAGCTGTATGGATCATTAGAATGTGGGTTATGGACTCGGGCGAAATTAGGGAGGGGCTGGTAGTGGCCGTGGCCCCCTTAAATTATAAAAAGCCCCTAAATTTTATAGATAATTTTAGAAATTTTTTACATTGGCCCCTCCAAGAAATTTTTGTTTTCCTATTGGCCCCTCCAAGATATATTTTCTAAATCTGCCCTTGGTTTAACTTCTGCATATCCCACTCAGGGATACATGTCACTCGCTAAAATAATTAATTAATTTTATTTAGATATAAAAAAATTTCAAAATGCAGACTGTCACATGCAGGTGTAAAATTTCTATAGGGAAAACAAGAATTTTGAAATGGAGTTTGAATTGAATATCATTCTTGTTTGGAGTTTATCACAGGTGGTTGGAATTTTGAAATTATTATGAAGAAATAAGGAATTTGCAAGTACTAGCGGACAAGCCATCTCAATTCATGTTGGGAGTTTTGGAAAAATAAATGAGCCCCGCTTTCTTTTCTTTTATAAGAATTTCAAATTCTAAACACCTAAAAGAGCTTGTTTATTTATAAAAATTTATGATAAGAATTTGGAATGTTGGCGTTTTTTAATTTTATAATAATGTGATAGCTTGTTCCCTCTCATTTGATCTGTCACATATTTCTTAATTTTTCTGTCAAGGTTGACTGGCATCTTCAAGAACCAATTATTCCCCAAGCACGTAAAATGCCGTGTTTGTTTATCAACAATTTTAAATTTCACCCACTTAAAAAGGCCTTAAATGACCTTTTAGAATTCATGGAATTTGACTCTATCCATTTTGTTGAAATTTTAAATGCTCCACAAAGTAAATAGATTTGGAATTCCAGTTCAAATGGACAGCTTTCGGTGAATTTAAAAATCCACCATAATGAATTTTTAAAATTTTGAAATAGAAATAGATAGTAAATAAACACGAGATTCGTAGAATTCTTGTATACAGAATTTCGAAATTCTTAAATATAGTGGAATTCTTGAATTCTCCTTTGTACCTGAATATTGAAAATTCCACAAAAAAGTAGATGAGTTAGAGATTTTAAAATTTAAAAAATATTAAAACCTTTTAAATGGCTAGGACTAGATGTCACATCGTGTCAAAAAACTCTCCAACATGACAAGTTTTTATAAAAAATTATAGTAAAGAAGTTCCTTGCTTTTTCTCAAGCAAAGGACCCAGCTAATCGATGAAAAATTTAAACTTCTTTGTAAGCCCCTTCTTGCAGTGGGATGTTGAGGAATTACATATTTATGAATTGATTCTTTTGATAATAATTTAATAAACACAATCTCGTGCATTATTAATTGCCTTCATGTCAATCGTACCTTCTTATGCATGTATTTGAATATAAGCTTTCAACTCATAAATCATTAGCGAAAGCCCCCGTGCCGAGCATGAGCAATATAATTAGTGGTATTTATAATGTAAAGGTCTAAAGTAAAAAATTGATAGAAATAATTTAGAGTGTAACCCTAATAAAAAAATTAATGAATTATTTATTAAAGAGGATAGAGAAGAGGAAAATGATTATGGTGTTTAAAGGTAGGAAATGTAGAGACGTGAATAGAAACACGGAGAGAAGAAGAAAGTGTTTATGTAATATTGAATTAGTAAAAAAACGTTATTAATATGGCTAATATTAGTAGGTAGATTAATGAATAATAAGGGTAGGAGGTCAACATGAGAAGAGTCAAAATCAAATTTGAAATTGACAGTAAAATTGAAAATCGAATCCACTTTGCTTCATATATAATAATTTGCGGAGAAAATATAAATCCATGACACCAAAGGTTCATCTGAGTAGAGGAATCCTCTTCTTCCGTTACCAATTGTGCCCTTATAAATTTTTTTTTTTTGAAAGATTTCTCCTTCTAAATTTTTTCCTAATATTCTATCTTTCCCCAATTAATAAACGAGCTGTGCTGACGTGAGTCCCAGATCATCCAACGGTCAGTTTGATCTACAGCTGTCCATCTTGATACTCGTGGGCCTCCTGAGTCCCAACACCAGAGTCGCGGACCCGAAACCCGGAAAACCCGACTCCTTCCTTCGTTTAGATAAAATACCAATGCCGCGAAAAGTGTTCCCCATTTCAAAACCTTGCCTTTTTCATTTCCCCTCGTTTCCCCAAAACCCTTTCTAAAACCCTAGCTCAATAAAAAAAACTCTCACATCATCTTCTTCCCATTTGATGCGAAGCTCTTCTCTCAATCTTGTCTCCCAATCTTCCCACATGGCTTCACTTCGCAACGCATTGCACAGAAACCTCATCCATCTGACCAGATCCAAACTCATCTCCAATCCTCCATCATCAAATCGCGCTCGCAGAGCTTTCCACTCCAGCAATCGCCTCTGCAATGAAGAATCGAATGGCAACGAGGTTGAGAAATCCAAGGTATGGGCCGTTTATGACCCTGTATCTGGTGAATTCGTGACCACGAGGACTTTCAATGAGGGCGAATCGAAATCCAGAGGCGAAAATGTCATGGAAGAAGAGTCTGCGCCGTCAAAGAGATCTGAAAACCCTAGAGTTGTGTCGGATTCCGGTTCTAGGGCAGAAAAGTCTGTTTCTGTGAGGGCTGCTGGGGGCGTGGGATATGTGATGAAGAAGAAAAGCGGGAAGACGAGGGTTCAATGGGTGTGCGGAGACTGCGGGGAGCCGCACTCGCAGTGGTGGGGGAGTTGCCATTCTTGCCATGCTGTGGGTACTTTGAAGGAGTTTGCAGAGAGTGAGAAGGCTGGGAATAATTCGAGGGGGTTCGAAATATCTGAAAATGCGACTCGGTCATGGCTGCAACAGAGGGCAGTGGAGCTCCAGCCGAGGAGATTGACGGATGTGAATAAGGGTATCAACCCTCTAGAATGGAGGATTCCATTGTAAGTTTGCACTTTAAAACCCTAGCTATACAGTAGCAACCTTTTATTTTTAAACACATTTTGGGTGCTTGAATTTTTGAATTTGAATTCCATCATTCCACTCTGATTCGATGAACATAGGATTCTTTTGAATTGTCTCCATTCTTTTGAACATGTCATCATCATGCCTGTGCTTATTTGTTTGCCCTTGTTTGTCCTGTTCTTTTGACATCTTATTTACCAGTAAAGAGTACTTGATGTCTAATAACAAATGTGTATGAACCATTCAAGAAATATGTAGCTAATATTCGAGTTTTACTAACCATTCAATATATATATATATATATATATAATATTTGAGTTTTTTTACTTTGGATGGCTTTATAAGTATATAATGCTGGTAATTGCTGTATTTGATAGGTTTGGACTCTTTGGTATAGAGGTTGCTAGGGTGCTTGGTGGTGGTCTTGTACCAGGTACTTTGTTTTCTTCTTCATGTTTTTATATTCATTTTCATTTATTCATTAGTGGCTTATTTGTCCCTTTTAGATGCCTACTTTAAATACTCTTTTTTTTTTTTTTTAATTTTAAGTTGTTGTACTGATAATCATGATATAGTTTGTAAGCTCCATTAGAATGAGTGTGATGCACTGAATTGTTTGTGCTCAAATTCTAGCCATGTTTTGAGCAAGAAATGTCATCTGAATGTCAGAAGATTTAAAGGTGTTTTTAAGTCGTTTTGCAACTTATTGGAGTGTTTGGTTTTTTGACCTGTAAATGGAGTAATCAATTATAATTGTACTCTTTTGTTTTCAGTAGTATGAAACATAGTCTTGAAAGTAAGAATGGATCCATTCTAAAATTATAGGACAAGTAACATTTAAAATTTTTAAGATTGTATATATTACATTATATTGAACAGTCTTATATTGCGTTAAAATATATTGATACAAATAATTCTTCTTCTTTCTGTTGTACCATTGTAATTTATGCATGACATCACTGCATCGCCATGATAATATTACTTTTGAGTTCATAAAGCTTGCTCCAACTTTAAATCATGGTTTAAATTTCGTCCGGCACTGAGTGCACTTGGAGCCATTCAATGCTGGTATGCTTCTGGGATCGAGAAACCAAAGAGCCCCGACTCAATGGAGTCGGAATGACACAAATTGGTCCGACTGGCATAGGACTGGTACGGACAGACACCAATTGGTAAGGACTCAGTACATATTGATTCACATTTCACACTATAACTTAACCAAAAACATATATGGTAACATATTATTATTATTATTATTTAAATTTGTTCTCTAAGTTTGAACTTTGAAGTACAATGGACAAGTACCAGTGTGGTACCCATTACCCAAAGCAAAATGTTATACTGAACAATTATATATAATGGGACCCATTAGGAAGTAGCATGGTGGTGCTTACTATGAGATTGACTATCAATGCTATGTAGGGTTTATCAATCTGACAATAAAGCTGGAGTTGTTTTATAATTTTATGTCTTCTATCTACTGGGTTTCCATAATTGTCCAATAACGACTGGAGATTATGGTAATGATGAAGATATGCTTCAGCCAGCGTAAAACTTAGTAAAACTTAATGTGGTATTAAAGAATTAACTGTGTCCCTTTGCCTTAAGCCTCACCCCTCAGTTAACATTTATAGTTGGTTGCTTGTTATTTTAATGTTACTACGAGTGTTTAAGTTACAAATAGTTATTATATATTGTTAATTTGGTGCTTTGTATGCATGGGATGATTCTTCCATTTGCTACAAGAAGTAATGAAAATCGCGCTAGCCATAAGAAAAACTGAATATCACTATTATTGATTTAAGATGCAATTCAATCATCAAATTTATGGTTTTTTTTTTTTTTTTTTTTTTTTTAATATTATTTATTTTCCTTTTTTGATATTTTTTTTTGTGTGTATTTTTAAGACTGGCACACCCGTATTGGTCCAGCACGACGGACACTGTGGTCCTGATCGTTGTGAAGGCATCAGGATTTTGAAAAATTGGTTCATTTTGTATCCAATTTATTCTAATTTTAACTTGTTTTATCTTTCATTGATTAAATCACTTTTCATGTGTCTCCATGGTTACCTTTTAGTTATATTGCAGCAGTAATGCTGAATCGCTGTCTAACAATAGCACCAAAGTTACTGGTATTATTATAATCCTTGTAGACTACCCAAAAATGAAAGGAAAATTTGAAATTGTACTATATTATGTCAAGCAGAATTATTTGTTGAATAAAAAGGAGAACGGTTGTATTTCTCCTTTTGTAGATATTTAGTTTTCATTTGATCTTGGCTTACACATATTCTATGTCTTAAAAGGCCTTTTACACATACAATATGCATCAAGATCTTATTTTAAAGTGTCCATTGTTATTATTTTTTTGTCTTTTGTGCTGTCTGTTGATAATAATTTGAGTGCGTTCATGTCATAATGGATTCAATAGGTTCCTTAGTTTTAGTTGGTGGCGATCCTGGTGTTGGCAAAAGTACACTATTGTTGCAGGTACATATTAATTTTCTACATTAAGTGTTGCACCATGTAGTTTCTTGTTTTTAATTTGTTGGCCTGTCCGTTTGTGAATTTTTTCCTGAACTCATTTAGCATCCACTGTAATGATTATCATTATATCTGTTAGGTTCATGTACTGACTGTTCTTCTCATATGTAAATTATCCTATGGTGACACTAAAATTTTGTCTTTGAATGGGAAGATTGCTGCAATGTTAGCTGAAGGAAGCAATTTTAACAAACCAGCTCCAGTTATTTATGTTTCAGGCGAAGAGGTGAGTTTTGCTTTTGTTGCATATGTTTCAATCGATACACTTCTTGTTTTGCCAGTGTTACAGTGTCATCATTCACATTCTTAGTTCTTTGCTTTAACATCTATTATTTTGATGCAGTTAGGGATTGCCAAATATGATGATCCTTGATTTGACACTTGGCTAGTTTAATATGTGAGGCACCTTAGCCACATAGTGCCAACTCGGGATTGATCCCTAGTGCTCAAGTTGAAATATCACTTCTTTACCACTGCGCCAATCTAGCAAAAAGAAAGGAGGAGAGAGAAGCCCCAACTTAGACACCAATAATCAATTAAATCTCTTCAACATCCCATGCTGTAGCTCAACTGGTTAGGAACACCAAATGCCCGTGGGAGCAAGAGTGCGTGAATTCAAGCCCTCTCTGGCAAGAGTGCGTGACTTCAAGTTTGAGGATGATTTTTTGTAATCCTCTTTTCATTAAGTCCATATAGTGTCTACAATAGACACCTCTCACGCAATCCTCCCCTTAGAGGACTTCACCTCAACATAAACATCAAAATCTATCATTTTCTAATATTATGAATTTTCTTATGGATCTTTTGACTTCAAATAAAATTCAACCCAATACCAAATACGTATTGCTGCAATTGACACATTGTTTTGGGACAGCTGATGAACTCTCTGGAGATTCGTTGTTGATACTTGCTTGGTACTATATTACATTGAGTTTATTTATCTTCTTGGTAGTGAATTCCTATGAATTCATAGTAAAGGGGGTTTTATCAAACGAGTTTAAGGAGGTGGCTGAGGTGTAGATATAGATGGGACCAACACTATTCTAGGATTTAATTTACTAGGGTGATGAAGGTAACCATTTTATATCAAACGGGAGATCATCTGATTGTGGATCTTCACCTTTGAAAACCTTCCCTTTTGGCCACTTTTATAGGAGGGCATTGTTTAGAAATCCTAAGAATTACTGAAAGAGAAGAAAAGAAAAACGGGAAATTCTAAGAATTCAATTGTCTTATATGTCATATACAGTATGCACCCATATGAGCCACACTTCTATCTTGGCGCACATGTTATCGTGGCCAAAATCTTGGATACTTATCTGGGCCCATCTTCCTCTTTGGTCCACAACCGCTCCACAATTTTCATTTCAAAATTTTCATAATTTTCTCATACCATCCAAATTGTGATGGCACTCAGTTATTTCAATATTACTTACACGCATGATTGTGCTTGCATGCATCTGCGCACGTGTACGTGTTTGTTTACCTTTAATGTTAAAATTTGATCTTTTTAATACCTTGGATATAGAAAACTCTCTTCATCTCTCTCTCTCTCTCTCTCTCTCTCTCTCTCTCTGAAACCCATAATTGATTTAGTCATTTCAACCTGGCATGGCAGAGCATTGAGCAAATTGGGAATAGAGCTGACCGTATGAGAATTGGGACACATGAACTTTACTTGTACTCAAGTACGGATGTCGAGGTGCATGCTTTTGAAGCTTGGTTTGTTTATCTGGTTCTGGTCACTTGTTCTAAAACCTTGTTACTTTCTAATTTTTGTTTGTGAATGAACTTGATTAACATGCTTCCATTATCTCAAATGTGACAGGAAGTTAGTCTTGATGATGTTTAAATGTTGCACTTAGATTCAACACATGAATTTCTTTATTGATAATGAATTGTGTTATAAGAAAGGTAGGTAGACCATTGTGAGGGAGGATCGATGATGCTGGCAGTTGTGAGGCACTGATGCCAAAGGTGGAAGCAGCAAGGAAGAGAGCCAGATGTGGTATGGTGATGCTGGATGTGGGGACGGCAAGGGAGGAAGATCAGAAAAGGAGGTTGATAGTTTTGTTTGGGTTGACACTTGATAGGGTTTGGGCCCTTTGGGTAAAAGAGAAAAAAAATACTTTATATACTGCATATGATTGAAAATGAAAAAAGTTAATACCTAGAATCCAAAGGGACCTTAGGGCCTGGTCCTGCCCGTCAATTAATTTTTGGTCTGTAGAGAATTCTGGATCGCCACAGGGCCTGTCTGGCAGTCTGAATCCAGCTCCATGGACAGCCCTATGCACTGTCACAAGGTAAAATGAAAATAATCTTTCAAATTAAAGTAGATACCGGATAGTCTAAATTAAAAGGAAATCTCAGTCAGCTATTACCTCACTCTTCAATGAATAATTGAGAAGAAGGTGAATTCATTCAAATTCTTATAACTAGCTAGCGTAAACAACTGTGCAATAACCTGATAGCTTCAACCAAGGGTTTAAACCATCAATCTAGGGACACAGTTCGGCTTTGGAAATGTCTTTTTCAGTAGTTTTATTATTTAATGAAACCAACAAAGTCAAGTCCTAGTTCAGAACAAATTGGAATGTAGAAATCGGTGTCCCAGATATTTCATAACTTTTGTTGTCTATCTGCTTAAAATGTTGGAAGTCTCTGCTTTCTAATGAGGAGTGTGGTAAACATGTGCAGCTCTTTTGATTACATTGTTATTTCTGTATTTAAGGAATATTTGTTGTATTGACAATGGAACTCAGTGTAACATTTCTAGTCAGTTTTATTGCTAATTATTGGGTATATCTCTTTGTATAATTTTCTTATCAGAAGATTAGTCTCATGGCTTTATTTCAGGACATATTGGAAAAAATTCAGGGTCTCTCTCCTCGAGCTCTGGTTGTGGATTCTATTCAGACAGTTTATTTGAAAGGAGTGGTTGGAAGTGCAGGAAATATCCAACAGGTTCGATCTTCAAAAGTCTTGGATCTTATTTTACTTTATGTGGCAAGAAGGATTATACTTAAACTAAAAAAAGTGTGGCATAGCCAAACAGTCATATCATAGTCTGTTTCAGAAATTTGTTTTACTTTCTGTGTCAAAAATGAACTGGTAGAATGTTACTAGAAATTCCATTTTAACTTGCTTGTTGAACCTGAGACTCAGGCAACTCTTATCGGTTCTATTGACTTGCAAGTCCCACTGCAGGCTTTGTTTTGAGTCTAATTTGGATCAACTTGGTTGGCTTAGTGAGTTGACTACCAAAGCTCATCTGAGTCCTCTGAAGTGTCCAGTGATTTGGAACAAGGGAACTTCTCATCCGTCTTATCTTCCTATCACTTACCGTCCAACCTTCTTAATAACTTTGTTCCGCATTGTGTTTGTCACCATTCACGGTCTCCACTGAAGGTGGGGTTGCATTGTTCCTGTTTTATCATTCTGATCTTTTGCCTCATTCTGTGCACCTTTTTTTTAATTAATTTTTTTTGTTAATATTCAATAGGTGAAGGAGTGCACCTCAGCTTTGTTGCGCTTCGCTAAGCAGACAAATATTCCTGTTCTTTTGGTAAGGTTTATCCTGAATGTAATTTTCTACCTAATTAGAGGGCTCAAGTATAATTTGTCGAATGTCGACCCTATATCATGTTGACTGCAATTGTTATGGGAAATGGTAACTGATGCATTAAACTAAAGCAACAACAAGATACATCAATTATACAAACTAGAAGGGTGGAGTACATGAATGCAATGATATCAGTTTTTTCAATGAATGCAAGGGATCCCACACCATTCCCTTCCCAACACCTCCAAAAAGGCTATGTGCCTATTTCGTCACTCCATAATAGCATCCGAATAATAATTCTAAATACGACTCACATAATATTAATAAACGAAAACTGATATTCTCCACTAACTTCGTCACTGTAAAGGCCAAACCCACTAGACTAACATCTGCACAAAATATATCCACCGAAGCGCCCATCTCATCGTCGCCTGAGTTCCAAGAGAAGGTTTGTTACGGCCCTGCCCAACTCAGCATGATATTATTGGCTTTGGCCCATGTGCGCGCGAGGACTTCCTGGACTGCCATCCATCGCGGTACTGCTCCTTCCTGAGCATGCTCAACTCCAAAGTTCTTATGGGATCTAGGGCCCCATGGCTTTAAAAAGCATCATATTGAGGTAACGCGTGGTTTGACTTATAAGCCTAGGGTCAGGACTTGGATATTTCCGATGTGGGACTTGCGGAGATTCTTTGTTTGAAGCCTGTGGTTGACATGCTGCACCCCATGGTTTATGGTGCCGTCCGGACCGAGCTCTCACATCTCCTCCACCGGAAATAGAGCCGTCCTCGGCTCTGATACCAATTCTCACAGCCCCGGTCAACTCAGCATGATATTGTCCGCTTTGGCTCACATGTGCGCGCGAGGACTTCCTGGACGGTCACCCATCCCGATATTGCTCCCACCCGAGCATGCTTAACTCTAGAGTTTATATATTGATTGCCATGATTAATTATAGATGTGGTATGGCTTTAATGGTGTGGACTGTGGATTGAATGAATCATAGACTTACGTACATACTTCTATACTGTCTAAAGTCTAAACTGTGTAGGCACATGCCAGTGAATAAAAAGGTAATAAGTCAAGCCCAACCTTCTGCACAGACAGAAAAGTGATGGAGAGCTGCCTTACTGATGTTGGCTAGCAGGCATTGACTAGTTACCATACATTGATTATGAGAGGATATTATGGTAGGATTGCAGTTATGAGAGGTTCGCATTTCATTGATTATACTCATATATTTCACCAGTTTGCCTGAGTCATTCTTTTGTGATTCTTGCTGGCTTAGTTTATTTGTATTCAATAGATTTAATAGATCACTAGTTACAATTATTGGATGCATTCATGTTGTAGCTATTGCATGTAAGTTTCATGCAGTTTTTCATTATTGATGCTGAATTTTGCAGTTCTTTTCCTCAGATTTATGGTCAAATTTAAGTGGATAATAATGTCTATTGAATTTCAGATTGGACATGTGACGAAAACTGGAGATATAGCTGGGCCTCGTGTCTTGGAGCATATTGTGGATGTTGTTCTATACATGGAAGTTGGTATCGTGTTTCTATGTAGACCCTGCCTCTAATGTTGTTTTATCAATATAATAATAGATTTTTGTATTGTGTTACTATGTAGACTCTGGTTCTAATGGTGTTTTAATCAATATAATAATATAATTTTTGAACTTGTTCTTTCTAGTTTCTAGATCTTTTTTATTGTTATATTTGATAAACATGTCTGCTTTTTTTTTTTTTTTTAATTGAGATGGATCCATGTGGCCTTTTTTCGTAAACTTTCATTTTCTTTTTTATGTATAATACATGTCATGACCTATTTCCATCACCACGTTTCCTGATGTGTATTCAATGAACACAAATTCTTGTTTCTCCTTTGTGGTGAATCTGCAAGTTTGATCTTGGTTGTTGAATTCCAAAATCAAATCAAACTTAGGCTTCAGATTCAACCATCTAGATTGCATCAGTGGATTGGCAAAGCTTACAACTGCCTGGTCTTGCATTACAAAAATATTTATAGGTGACACTTGAAATTAGGTTTTTCTGACCTCCGATGTCAGCATTATCCATCCATCTAGGTGAGACCTGTGAATAGGGTTGCAACTCACAAATTCTCAAATTGCAACCAAGTCTCTCTCTCTCTCTCTCTCTCTCTCTCTCTCTCACACACACACACACACACACACACACACACACACACACACACACACACCCACACACACAACATTGATTGGAGTTGTGGCACAATTCACCGTCCAGTAGTGATTGGTGAAGCACACGATTTTTCATTTATTATCTATTTATGTGGACTAGAGCATTTCTTTATTAAGTTTGGGTAAATTTTCAATTGTACATTTTTATTACAACATTTACCTTGCTTTTTTACAGTTATATAAAAAAATTACAACATTTACGTTGCATGTAAATTTGTCTCAATGTGTTGACTTTGTTTATTACTGACTTTAAGTTATTAAAAGGTCATAACCTTAATGATATGTTCGTTTTAATTTCAGGGTGAGAAGTACTCGTCATATCGGTTATTGCGATCTGTGAAGAACCGATTTGGGTCTACTGATGAAGTAATGCCATGTTTTGTTTGTTTTATTTATTTTGTCTTGATTGACAATGGGTTCATTTTTTATTACAATATGATGAAACTGAACATGATACTTCCAACACGAGAGAGGGTATAATAGATTTATACCCCATTCAAAATTACTTAGTGAAGGCTATTATAGTAATCCTATCCACCCCTTGTTTTGCTAATGCATTTTCCATGCCATTGGCAAACCAGCCTTGGTCTTATCATATCTCATACTTCACCTTTTATGGGTGAAATCCGTGTCCTTGTCATATCCATAGCATGTCCTTGTTGTATCCATGTTTCTAGGCATCATAGGTTGAAACTCTATCCCATGATGGCCATTATTGGCTTATTGCTCTTTTGTGACAAATTTTACATTGCCTTTGTTTTTTCTATATTTTCAGATGCTGTATAGTTAGAGTACACAAAAAGTGGATATTTATTAGTTTCTTCTTTTAGTTATTTTCTTTTCTAATATATATATATATATATATTTATCTTTTACATATGAATTCAAAGATGTTTGGAGTTTTTATTTTTATTTTTTTAATTTTTGCTATATGGTGGACTTAAACTCGTACACTTGAGCCTATGTCCCTAACCAGCTGAGTTCCAGTTGGGTACGATATTTTGCCTTCTTGGTTACCTCATTTATATGTTGTCTGCTATTGCTGTCGGTGTTTATATATTATCACGATTATTATTTGCTTCCTTTGTAAACTTTCATTTATTACATATGTTCTTTTTCTTTTTAGCACTTTTGAACACGAGTCATCATGAGTGAGATATAAGAAAATATAAGAAGTTGGACTATTGCAAGAATGTACTAAGAATGAAAGTTATGTAAGATTAAAAATCAACCAGAGAGAGAAATTTGTCTGGACCTGTTCCTTTTGAGCAATATATCTTCATTCTTCAAAAAAAAAAAAAAAAAAAAAAACTGTCTGGACTTGTTTTCTTCATTCATACAGATAGTTATCACTTATCAAAGGGAGGGAAGGGATAATATGATTCGGGTGCTTAGGTTTTATAATGGCTTTCTGGTTTGTATGTACTTGTTCTCATAAAAGTTGTTCCATGACCTCCCTCATTTTCCATAAATCCAACACCTAAATGTCAAAAGGTTCTTTCTGACTAACAACCCAGAAATCTGACGCTGAAATACCAAAAAACTCCAATTAAATAGCGAATCATTCTGATCATAGTGATACTCGGGTACATACGAAACTTAATGTGTGTGGTTTTATTTAATGGACTGGATTCATGGGGTGTGGGTTCATTGTGATCATATAATCTGAAAACAGTAGATTTTTTTTTTTTTTTTGGTATCCTATGGTCTGCCATGCACCCGGGTGGGCCTCACAGAAACTTGTGCATGGTCCAAACTATGCAACAGATCCTATTCTCTCTACTTTCGGCACCTCTACATGATTGCTGGAATCTTGCTTCAAGTGATATGGCGTCAAGATAAATTTTATTTTGTTGGTTGCTGTTCAAATGCTTGAATTGCTGGCAATGCATCACTTTATATTTCTCTGACTGTTATGGACTTTATGCCATCTCCTTTTGAATAACTTATGTCACCCATCAGATGATATGATCCACATATCCATGTTAATAAAAAATACTAACTGTAAATATGGAAACTTATACCTCTTTGCTTCTGTTGGTTTATTTATCCTGCTTCTAGAAGGTTTGTGTTTTCAGGAATGACACTTCCAGTTGCATAAAAATGGATATGGTTTCTACCTTTATTGTTTCTTGAATAACTTAGCAATAAAGGACCGTTTAGTTTCTTATTGAATAATATTTCTGTGTTTCAGCTTGGGGTGTTTGAAATGTCACAATCGGGTCTTAAAGCTGTCTCTAATCCTAGTGAGATATTCTTGAGTGAACAATACAGTGACTCTGAGGTTCTAGCTGGGCTTGCTGTAGCTGTAATTGTTGATGGCTCTCGATCTTTTCTAATTGAGATTCAGGTACTTTTCTAAGGGTTTTTTTTTTTCTTTATTTGGTAAGGTAGTCTTGTAGGATTTTATTGTACTGCATATCTTTTAGCTACATATCATACTCTTTTCTGGTTTTTTGTTTTTTCAGGAGTCTTGTAGGATTTTATTGTAGTCGTATATTTCTGCTACATAACATACTCTTTTCTGATTTTTTGGAATGGATTGTCCTATGTGATTTTTTATCTACAAATTTGTGCGGGCTTTGTATTATTTTACTTAATAATACTTCAAGTAAATTAAGAAGCTTCATGTTAGGTTTCTATTAAAGCTTGATTCTTGTGCACTTCTGTGCAAGACCTCATTTGAAGAATCTGAAGATATATATATTTTTTTTGTAGGCATTATGTTCATCGGGCTCAACCGTTAAAAAGCATTTTAATGGGATCCGAGAAAGCAGAGCTGATATGATTATTTCTGTAAGTGGTTGTTTATCGAAGGTTTTCTAAGATTTTGTTACAAGTCACCCATGGATGTTTGGAGCAGAATTTTTAGAAATTGAAGTTGTTTTCAGAAACTTTAACTGTTTTAGAAAATACTATTCCTCTGTAGTAATTTTTTTTTATTATCTGCTTTATCATTTAATAATAATTGCAACATAAAAAAAATTGCAAAACTTGTAACTTTTTTGAATTTTTTTTTCCTCCAGATGAATAGATATGTTAGTCCAATCAGATTAGATTTGGCTGTTATCTATCCATAGTAAGCTCTAAGGATGAACCATTGGGACCACAGTTACAGTATCACTTTGTGGCATACATGTGCCATGTGCACCAAGACTGAACCTTTGATACCTCTTTTCTGGTGAGTAAATTTATAACTAAAGTTCAATAAAACACCATAAAGTCACGCTTTAAATACAACATCAGTGCGAGATTTACCCTGTCTAGTCTACTTTACTGTCATCTCGTTGGCTTCTTGATGGCCCGTTTGGTAATTTTCTTTTAAAATAAAGTAGAGTGAAGTGAAATAAAAAGAATGAATAAAATATAAGTGAGTTATGATGGTATTTTATTTTTAGTTGTTTGGGATGGAATATTTTTGACTTTTTGTACGGGGAAATGGAGTTTTTTTGTCTTTTAGTGAGTAAATGTAGTTGCTTTTTGACTTTTTTTGGAAAAGATGGAGGGAATTTTTTGGAAAAGTGCTTTTGATGGGATGTTTAACTTGACTTCATTTCACTTTGACTATATTAGTAAAATTACCAAACGGACCTGAAGGATATGTTGAGACTTGAGAGGCATAATGACCATCTGAAGCTACAAATGTAAGTTCCTCAATCCAGTCAGCCAAATGGTATCGATACTTGATGCTCATCGAATTGCCCATCGCATAAGTGGCATACTGCGGAGCTTTCCATCTCATAAATAGATTTTTTTTTTTAAGTAAAATATGTTTGAAAAGGTTTAGTTTTTTGTTTTTCAATTTTCAGGATGCTTGCTTGCTTAAAAATTCCTCCAAATACCCAAATATGTTTTTAATATTTTGATATATTTGTTTGAATACATCTATATCAAGCTTTTATATGTTCAATGTCCATTAGCCCATGCTTGTGTGATATATCGGCATATTAATATTGACCCGCTAACTATGGCCTCAATGCTTTTATTTTGTAGATCCTTATGAAGCAAGCGGGTCTAAAGCTCCAGGACAGTGTATAATCTCTCTCTCTCTCTCTCTCTCTCTCTCCCTCTCCACACACACACACATGCCCACTTATACCCACCCACCCACACGCGCACACATCCCTGTGCACATGTACATAAGTGAGTGCACATACAGTTGTAAGATTTTTCCTTGTAGATATTGGCCTGACTTTAAACTTTTTTTTTTTTTTTTCATAGATAACATGAAAGATTTATTTCATACCAAAGCAATACATAAATGTCTTTTTTTTTTTGGTCAATAGAAGCAATGCATAAATGTCATATATATACACTAAGTACAAAACCACAATGCTACCATGAGATGGCTGATACTAAAAGAGTATATAGTGCTTTCTGCTTGGGCATGATCCAGTTAATATAGATGTGAGTAATAACTCACAGAGAAAATTCAAAGCTACAGGGATGCTTTAGCCTAACTCACTTCATTGGGTTCATTTGGCCTTTTAGCTTTAATATAAAACCAAGGTGAAGCAGCGCGGGGAAGAGGAGAATAGCCAATGGGCTAAACTCCTAGCCAAAGGGCTTCGGGATAGGGATCCATAGGATCAAACCTGTCTTGGTCTCACACCACAGACAATTAACCAAGAGAAAACTCAAGGATAGAAATTTTATTAATCGATGAACTTGTCCCTGAGAAAGGATTACAATCCTTTATATAGACTCATACTCTAACTTATTCTTGGAAACAAATCAAATTGAAATAAACTCTAATGCAGACTTTCTAATTAAATTCATAAATATCTCTAACTAATAACTATTACTAAAATTAAATAGAAAATTGGGCTGCACGGTTATGAAAGTCTTCTCTTTATGGGCTATTAGTGGACTTGGGCCCAATGGGTTGGTACTTGGTAGACCTTGGGTCTAGCTTGCATCAGTTTCTGCCCATCTGGAGGGAACTTGTCCTCAAGTTCAATAAGTGGCCTCTTGGGTCAAAAATCAATCGCACAACTCTTCGATGTTCAGCTTGACCTTCATACAGTTTGCATGGCATGAAAGCATCACTCAATCTTTTGTTCCAAGTCAACTTTAGGCATTGCTTCATGGGATGGTCAAATTTTACTTGGAAGCAAGATCGTAGAATCTGCAAAATCAAATTGTAATTGCCAAGTGTCCATTGTTAATCTCCAAAGATAAAGTCGATGTGAGAGACTTCAACTAATGGATCTTCTTCTGAACGATTTGGAATAATGGACTTGTTTTCCGATGATCCAATGGGCTTGTCTGGAAGTAGGACTTCGATTAGATCCATCGGATGTTCATTTTCCTTACTAACCCTATCCAAGTCTTCAATGCTTGCCTCTGATTCTTTTGCTGCTTGCATCTTTTGATTACTGCTATCCACAGATAACTTGAACTCCTTGTCTTCTAATTCTTTTGAAGTATCATCCATCTTAGGAGTTCTACATGATGTATCATCTAACTTTGTCATGGCATATTCCTTTCTTTGATCTTGCTTCTCAATTTCAGCCTTGATATCCTCTTTTTGCTCTTTCTTTGTTTCTTCAGTTGAAGGTGATGTGTAGACGGTGACGTTGTCAGTTGCAATGGAATGAGAGAAACACGTCGTCCTTTCCCATGAGAAGGAATATATGTTTGTCTCTGTGTCATGTTGTACTTCCCGATCAAGAATCCATGGTCGTCTCAAAAGAATATGAGTAATATTCATAGGATCACATCACACCAAATCTTGTCTTCATAACCAGCAATCTTGAAAGATACTAAACATTTATGAGTCACAAAAATGAGAGAACCATAGGAACATGTGACTTTGTAGGGGTTAGCTAGCTTCTCAGTTGGCCAATGAAGTTTATCAATAATCTCTTGTGCAACAAAGTTTATTGCACTTCCATCTTCAATAACCAACTTAGCTAACCTGTCTTCACACTTTACTCATGTCCGGAAAATCATGGTCTGTATCCATTCTTCTTCTTCCTTCTCATTGGTGGTGAGAAGTTTGCGTATGAGAAGTGTGGGAGTAGTCTCTTTGGCAAATTGTAATTCCACAATATGAGCTCTTGTACTTTGCTGAAATTTTCCTTCGTGAGAATTAGACCGTCGCATGTGAGACTGTCTGAGCGTGTGTTCAACAGGGATTGCTTCTTTGTATGCTTCTTGAATGGTATTGCGGTGATTCATATTCTCTAGAATGTCTGACCTCAACCCTCTGATATATCGAACTAAATCATGTGTTGGACTCTTACCCTCTACAGCATCTCATTGTAAATGTAGGCACTCTACTCTAGTATAGAAATATAAACATTCTGTTCCAGCTTCAGGTTTCACTTGTGTGATAAATTAAATTGGTTAGCATATGAAGCCCTTGCACCTGAAAACCAAAAGAACTGAATGAATTAGTAAGCTTGTGGCCACTACATGAATTGTTTATCCATTCAAAGGAAATTTCCAAGACTTTAAATATCTAGCAGCAGAAAAGGAACATTTGTAGGTGTTGTTGAACACTTTAATTTGTTAAATTTGGTTTCAATGAAGAAAAGTTCAAACATATGGGACAATCCTATGTCAGTATTGAATTGCAGATGTGTAAAACAATGATAGTCTGGAATTTGAATACTGGGCCTGTTAATTCTGGACATGCCTGACCTGTAGGTATTTTTCGCTCACTGGTTGTAGACAATCAAAATATCCTCCTTAAGGTCCAAGACGATTGCTAAAAGAGATAGGGGTAGAAAGAGAAGAAAAAGGAAAAGAAAAGGAAAAGAGACATAAGAATTGGGACTGGGCCCCCATTACCACAGTGAAGAGACTGCATTTTATTATCTTAAAAGGGATCACTGTTTCATATCTTGCATTGACCACAGTAACATAGGGGACGAAAAGGGATGCTTCATGGATGAAGGCATTTGGGTAAAAGGATTGCATGTGACAGGTGGAGAGGGGAGGAAGGAGAGTTAAGGATGGTCAAAGGTGTGGAACGATGTTTCAAAGTTAAGGAAGACTAGTTGCGAGGTGGTTTCAAGCATGTGTCAAAGTTAAGTGGGACTAGTTTCAATCAGGGTTTTCAAAGCTGCATTTGCTTGGGGCAGCTCATTAGCTTTTTTATTTTTTATTTTTTATAATAGCATATTATTGCTGTTCATTGTCTTATTGGACTGTTATGTTTTTTGTACGCCTTTATCTTAGTTTCAAGATTTCCCCTTCATTAATTCAAAATAATAATAACTGTAAGTTTGTTGACAATTAATAGTTAATACTGAAACACAATTGCATGTAAACTTAGGCCAGCCAAACTTAATAATGCTCTGGGAAAAAGAGGATGAGTTTTTCAATCAAATGTGGGAAATGTAAATTGGAGATTTTCTTTCAATTTGAAGCCTTTCTTAAGAAACACATGAATTACTGAGACTCTAATTTCCACTTGAAGTTCTGTTTGTTTGCATTAAAATGCATTGGAATTCATCTTTTAATGGACTCTACCAAAAGTATTATTTAGGAGGCGAGGGGTGAAGGATATAAGGTGGAGATGTGGATAGGACCTTATTTTTCTTATCTATTGAATTACTAGAGTGATGGCTGGGTATTCATTTTTGATCTTTTGATTCTATTTCAAAGAAAAGGTTATTTGATTTTCATTTTTGGAAATTCTCCTTTTATCTTCATTTTTAATCACTTATGGTATAAACCTATGTATTCAATTACTATTTTATTCTAATGCAAACAAACAGGCCCAAAGTGTTCATGTGAATCACATTTCTTAAGTTGTTTGCTTAAATGAATAGCTATGATGGGTTACGTCAGACTGCGTTTTGGTTTCTCAAGTTAACTTACAATGCCTCATTACCTTTTCACAGTCCATTTTCTTGAATGTTGTAAGTGGGATCAATTTAAAAGAGACTGCAGGGGATCTTGCTGTAGCAGCAGCAATTTGCAGCAGGTATCTGTTATTTATTTGCATTCTTTACCCCTTCTTTTATGCATGCAGAAATTTTCAGGAATTGCAGTTTATTCCTAAGCCTGGTAATGGCCTGGCCCGTGGAGCCCACCTGGCCCCCATATGATCAATATAACTGTTTGATATGAGTTGTGTAGGCCCTTTCATTGAGCATGCAAGTTTTGGTAAACATTTTACTTTACCTAATGGATAGGATTTGGATAATCTTGAAACCTTCGAACACCTCAGTTGGATGGTTCCCATCTTTTTGCAAACTGGTAGGTCAAAGGTAGACCTTTTAAACTCAAGCAGGAGACTTTTCAAACCCAACCCAACCCAACCCAACCCACCCTAACCCCACACCACACACCCACAGATATGGTTGCGGTGCTTCCGGCGGGTCCCACAGGCCAGACCGTTTGATAGTCAGTGGAGTGGCCATGTGCTTACATGCTTGCATGTCGTAACCTGCTGATTCCTGGCTGTTTTCTTCTTCTTCTTCTTCTCTTTTATTTTTGTAATGCCACCATTGCTTACACAAAACTGAGGGCATTCCTGTTTCATTTCTCTGCCAGTTTCTTTGAGTTCCCGATACCTACTGATGTTGCATTTATTGGTGAGATTGGCCTTGGTGGTGAGCTTCGGACGGTACGTAATGAACTTATATCTACTCTGAAACTTTTCAGTGAGGCTCAGGATGATTGTGTTGTGATGTTGGAAGATTTTGTTAGATGTGTTTGGTTTGATGAGTGCTCCCACCTTTTAAATTTGTTTGGCAGGTATTTTGTGAAGAGGGAGAGATTTTATAGATGTGCAGAAAGGGAGAAAAAATGCATGCCAAACATAGTTTAAAATATCAGCCGATACCGGATCGGCTTGCACCAAGACGATATCTTGCTGGGCTATCGGTCTCAGTATTGGTATTGTCTCGGTGCATATCTCCAAAATATCGTAGAAATGTCGGCCGTCACAGTCGATATTTTCAAAATATCAGTCATAATTGCTGTTATGACTGTAACTTTAAAAAAAAATGAAAAAAAACAAAAAGAAGAGGAAGGGGAAACGAAGCAGCCCTCAACAAGTCTTAGTCAAATTAGAGTTGGGCTACTATCTGAAAAATCACTTCAAGAAATATGTGAATGAACTTTTAAGAAAAGCTGAGATTTGCAAAATGGTCAATTGAACGTGGGCCAAGTGTTATTGGAGTCAAATTGGTAGTTAGTTTAAGTGATTTGGATTTTAGATTTGAACTACTACATTAATTGATTTACAAACTATATGGATTGGACCAAAGATTACACACTAAACTCAATATAATTACTTTTTTAAAAATTAAATAGCGATATAGGCTGTTATGACTTATGGGGACTGATATTATACTTTATAGTGACTAATGGAAAAAAGCATTATTTTACTAGCATTTTAAAATATTCTGGATTTTTGAAGATATTCTTTCAACTTTTTTGGCGAAATTTTTTTTTTTCATGCCAAGACGACCGCGACAGAATGCAAATTGCGATCGATACCGAGTTTTGGGGTCGGCCAATACCGCAATTGGTACTGCTATTTTAAGTCATGCCACCAAAGAAGTTTTCTTCGTTCATTTTCATAATGAAACATTATGAGAATGATGCCAAACAGTCCCTTATTATCTACCTTCGTTTTTAAGAAGTCTCCTTGCTGCAGCTGCAGCCGAGTCAAGAGGATAATTAGGATTTCAAAACACAGCAAATCTGTTTTCAAACTAAGTTTAATTGTTGTGTTTTGAGATTAGTTCTGTTTTGTCAAATTGACTATTGGCCCACTTATTTTTGTGCAGGTACCTAGAATGGACAAGAGGGTGGTTACCGTCTCTAAGTTGGGATACAAGAGGTGTATCATTCCAAAATCTGCTGAGAAGTTATTAACAGGCCTTGATTTGGAAGAGGGATTGCAGATTGTAGGGTGCCGGAATTTGAAAGAAGTAATCAACGGTGTATTTACCTAAGACTTGAAAGTGTGGAGCAACTCCATTATTCTATCCCCTGGTGGTGTTGTATTGTCTGCATGGTAAATTGACAAAATGTATACATATATTTTTTGTATATCCAACGCGGGCAAGGGTGGGGATGTGGCTGATTTTTTGAAATCCATCCATACGACGTCTGTGCTCCTGATCCGGCTCAGTCCTAAGCTTATTGAGAGGTCTAAACAGTTTGGACATTTTAATAGGTGGGCCCTAGAGTAGAGCCTGACAAACTTCATTGCGAGTACAAGCCTCAGAGGAGCCAGACTTTACAAAGAAAGGGCTTTTTTTCTTGGGTTCATTTTTAAGTTGGTGTTTTTTTTACTGCAGCTTTCATGCATTATTGCGTTGTATGAATGGAACAGATTTATAAGCAGCAGAAGCAATCGAAGCAACGTTCAGGGATTTTTTGCATGTTTCACAATTTGCCATTTGGAGTTACACGCATAGAGCGATCTGATGGTTCAATTGCAGGATTTTGTTTAACCATTTGCCAATGACATGCCTGATAATGGACGATGGCCATCATCAGACTGGCTGGGATTGTTTAGTGCCCATTGTTTTGTTTGTCATCTTTGACCAACCTTTAATATGTCATTCTGTTTACTGGCCAGGATTGTTCAATCATAGCAATTTTCAGAGCTTAGGGTTTTCACCAATCAGAAGTCCACAAACCAGATACCTGCAAATTAATAGAGAATCATTTGAAGCTACTCTTTAGAAATAGCAATGCTTTTATATTTTCCCATTAAATGTGCGGTCCAACTCTATGGGCCTATTTGGTACCACCCTATCTCGTAATATACCTCTTTTATGCTTACTAAATCTTTACTCCACTGGATTGAATCTAATAATAAAACTCTACTGTCGGACTGAATTTAATTTTAAAAAAAAATCAACTCAATAAAAAATTCTGACCAGTATGGCAAATTTTAATATGGTTACACAGCCTAGGATAATCAGATGGAGCTGATTTTCATCAACTTTACCATGCATCTAACAAAACATTTTATCTTGGCCATGATCAGCAACCTTCAGATGGCTAGAGGCTGTAATCATCATCACCATCTTTTTAATTTTTCTCATAGTTAATATCACGAATCGTCTCACAGGGTTCTGCACCACCAATCTAACGAAAACGAAAGAGAAGAAATATAATGAAATATCTTTTTTTTTTCTTTTTTTTGGGAGGCAAGTACCCACGCTCCCAAGTCCCTCACCACCTGTGGTACATCCAGAGATTGATCTCAAAGTGAGGAGCCTCGCCGACTTTTAACCTGGCACATAAATTTAACCATTGGCCCACTTGGTATCTTCTATCAAACACAATGGTTTTTGACAAATCCAAAGGGCCGATTCACAGTTCATAGGATATTGCTGATAATTTATAGTAAAGCGAGTTCTAAAAAAAGGATTTTACAAAGATGAAATGAGACATGAATTTCTCGAAGGGAATGAGGAAAATCATTTGTTAAAAATGTGGAGAGTACTCTTTTATGGTGGCTGTGCAGATAAGTAACCATTGCTTGCCAACATGGAGCCTATTAGCCATTTGATGATTCTTCAATAGTGCGTGCGTACGGGCGTGCGAATGAACATTTTCCACTAATGCAGGGGCTTTTGATGGTCATATGTGGACATTCACCTTATTTTCAGCCCGTGATAGGAAGATCTTGCTTGGAACCCCTATACGAATAAAATAGCAAGCAAACAAACTGGACCCTAAATAATCTCAACAAAGACAAGCCTCTGCTACAATTACCATGATACAACTAAATACAAAAGTTAAAATCAGAGTGCCCTTAAACTAAACTAAAATATGGATTGTAGAAGATACCAACGGTGCTGCAAAAATGTTGCGGAATAAACCAGTCTAGTTGAAATTTGGAATGACCTGATTCCTGCTCTTTTCTTTTATCTTTTAATAATGTATTCATGATGATTGACTGCATCGCTTGTTGCTAGTGCATGTGTCCTTCCTTGCCAGCTTCCATACAATCATCATTGCAGTTCACGCTACCCAGTGAGTGACTACTACTTTCTTCTTCCTTCCTCTTGCTTTCCATGATGTCTTCAGAGCTCAGGAAGCTAGGCTGATTTGTTGAAGACAGCAATCTTGCCCACATCCTGTCAGTTATCACCACCTGGTTTTGTGTCTCTGTCACGCGCTGCACACACCAAGTAAAAGATGGTTAAAAAAGAAAGAAATACCAAATGAATCTTCCTCCTGCACACTCCCATCTGCAAGTGAATGCTTATCTTCATCTTACACGCCATCTAAAATGATTCAGTCTCATTCTAATCAAAGGTGTAAAATACTTGATTATGATAAAAGACAAAATCATTCTATGAGACCAATTCATGAACTGACCTGCAAATTGTTCAAAACAAATAGTTCATAGGTTGAGACAGCATTATTATTGAAATAGGTAACTGTGGTAAGGCAAAGGCCATTGGCAGTTCTCCAGAACCAGCTATTAACCTGTCCTACATTAGATAGCTGGAAAGTCAAATAGCTCTAATTTTTGTAGATGCCTCATTCACAAATCACAACCACCTAACTTTCATGTAGCAGGCCCCACTTTATTCCACCTGTCCACTTTAATTTGTCCCAATTTGTTACCAATGGAGCTTTCTCACCATTAATCCATGTTTTCCTATGTTTGGTCAGTTTCAATCTCACATTCCGTTCGATTTTATCATGCTCTTCACATCTATTGATCAAAAGAAAAGCACAGGCGTTAATGCTCTTTTAGATGTTGCAGGACACATGGCTCCACATAGTGTTAAGTCTTTGTATAGTTCATTTATGTCTATTGCATTATTCGATACAGTAGACTCGGACCCATTATAACTTGTAAGGTGAATAATGTTGGAGAAAAATTAGATGACAGTACTGAAGACCTGGACTACCTTCAGTAAGCAGAGTGATGGAATTTACTTAAAAAGCAAACAGGACTAAGGCATACTCAAATGCACATTTACCAGGACCAAAGCCATAGAAACTAGAATCAGGAATCCTTCAGACCCAGAATCATGGTGGGTTCTTATATTTCTAGAACAAATTGATGGAAACCGCAATGGGGACTTATCAATGGACTCAAAATTCACCAACCAGCCTTCATGTTCTAGAAGCACACACTCCAAATATTGACGGGATCGACATTTTCAGGAGAGTGCCAATTGATAGAGAGCTCGGTGATTCCCATTGATTTATTCAAACATTCAGGGCCCCATTGTTTGCATACAATACATAGGAATTGAACTCATGCCACAAGTAGTAACAAAATGAAGATCCAACGTTTATATACAAAAATAATCATCAAATAACCTCCCCTTTAATGGAAAGTGAATCAAGGGAAGAGAGGAAATGCATACCCAGCCGTCACCCTAATAATTCAAATCCTAGGAAAGTCATAATTCATCCACATTGCTACCTGAAATTCTTCACCTCTCACCTCATATCATTCACACTTCACCTCTTTAATGATCCTTGGATACTTAAAGAAGCCAACGAGATGAGAGGTGACAGTAGTTTCCAACCAGTAACAGTAGTTTCCAAGTTCTGTTTGTTGTTATCATGATTCATGAAGACCATACAAGGCCTTGTTGACATTTATCAGATGGTGCCCCAGTGGCTCTGAAACGTGAAAGAAAAGAATGCGGATGCATTCACAATAAAAAATAAAAAAAAAAAAAAGAAGAAAGGAAAAAGGAAAAAAAAGAACGCATAGGATGCAGGACTCACATAGAAGGGTATATATGTATGCCTGCCATTAACAAGACCTACGGTGAAGCCTGTGTATCCTGCCATTGCACCATGAACAGCACTTTGAGCAAGCAGTGTGCAGTAAACATTATCGGATGCATTGCTTGGAATAGCACGAATCATGTATGTGGGATCTGCAATGCCCGCATTTCACTTAGATCAGCCCATTCACCTTAATCAAGGATCTAGCCCTTAACTACTCAAGAAAGCATTAATTTTGCAACAAACCTATATACTTGAGATTTATCACCATCTTCTTTCTTTCAGTAAAATGATCCTACACAATAGCCAACAAACTGCTTCAGTCTATGAGGGATGGCCAAAGGAAAACTCATTTTCAGTAACTTTCTATAAAAATGCATATGGTGCAATAGAGATATGCGTTCTACTTTGAAAAGATTGAGTGGAAATGTAGAACTCATAAAGCCGGCCTCAGCTAGAGGAGATAATGCTTCCATTGATCATGATAATGATATGATAAAATTCAGGCTATGAGAATGATAGAACATATAGTAGTGCCTGCCATACACATGATAATTCTTCTATGTTTTCATTAGAAAACGTCGTCTGTTAGTTATTTAAGCAATCAAAGTGATATTAAACAGACAGAGTAGCAGTTCCATGATGGCATAAGTATAGGAAACTAAGTTATTGAAAAATCAAGGATAAAATGGAATATAGAGAATCAGGAAAATTCAACTATAATTCCAAGGGCCAATCCCAGGGATGCAAACGGGTCGGATCCATGGCGGACCCATGGTGGATCCGAATCCGGATTAATTATTATAGATCCGAGTCTAGATCCAACATGGAACCTATGTGGTGTATCCAGATCCAGCATTAACTTATAACATATTCAGTTCTGGGTCCAATGCATTAGAATAATGGATAAAGAGGTTCCAAAATAAAAAATTTAAATATAAAAGTGAGGCTATCAAATGGTATATATGATTAAAGCTAAGTAGACTCTCAAATATTAGTATATCTCAAGCTATGTAGGCCCTTAAAGCCTATATGTTTTTACTATGTGAATGTACTCATCTTGGATCTGGATCCTTGGGTCTCAACGTACAGGGATCTGTTTTTGGATCCAAGTGTTCTAGATTCTATATGCATGGATCTAGATTCAAATTTCTCCAAATCCAAAAGTAGGTTCCACAATCCACACCCCATTTATTTGGAACTAGAGACTGGATTCTCAGATAATTAGTACCCATTTGCAACCCTACTAATAACAAATACAAGCATGCACACCTACAGCTGAAACCTTGCATTTAACACATGAGGCGGTGGTGCAGGACAATCTCGATATTACCTTGATCTTTTGAGATATCCATAGCCCAACATCAAGAAGTTGCTTGTTTCCTGAAGCATCCTCATGGCTCATTGCTCGCATGCTTTCAGCCATAAGCTCCTGTCCTGCACCTTCGGCTAAAACAAGAACCACATGCCCATTCTCCTTAAGTCGTTTCTCTATAAATTCAAAAAGTCCACCTTTCCCTTCCAGATAAAAAGGTGACTCCGGAATCAGACAACAGTCCTAAGGAAAGAACAATTAATGTCGTTACCATAATTTCCCAATATTTTTGAATCATAAGAACTGAAAAGGTATAAAGCAAGTAAATCCAAGGTGGTAAGCAATGTGGGATACCACATCTCGGCTGGCAAGAGTAGCATACATAGCAATGAAACCTGCACATTCAAATTATATTAGATTGCACACGAAAGCCAAGACATGACATATGAGTCATTAAACTTAAAATATACTGAGATGAATAAATTTGTAAAGCATTTTCGGAATGTTAAAAGCATGGTATGTAGCGGTCGCATTATCGGCTGTAGCAGTTGAGGCCACTACGCTATTTTGAAAGTAGCGGTGCTACGGTCTAAAATCTAGTAGAGCCAATCGGCTTTAATTTTACACGCTGCCTTCCCTAAAGTTGTCTCTACCCTTATATGGTTTTAAACCACTAAGAAAATACAGATTGGTTGTTATATACAAGAATTAAAAAAATCTTGACCACTTAAAAAATTCACACCGCAACACCGCTACGTATCGCCCCAACCATCATGTATTGCCCATTATGTAGCGTTTTGGCCACTGGCCGCTATGCCCGCCGCAGCCGCTATTTTGATAATTGATTAAAAGAATCAAGTTTTACAAATTGAATCGCAAATCGCAAATCTAAGAGCAGCAAATTAGTGGTAAGGAAAAAAGTGGTTACAGTGTATTTCCATAGCTCTAAAGCGAGCCATCACCGAGTTCAGAAATACTGAGAGTGAAAACTTACCGCTGTAGCGGCCCATTAACTTCACAACACCCACACCATTCTCAATACTTTCAGCTTCAACATGTGCTGCATTAATGGCCCTCTGAGCTTCTTCCACAGCAGTGCCAAAACCAAATGACTTGTCAATGACCTGATTCAACAAAATACAGAAATATTAAAAATTTATTCATGATTAGTCATTACACAACTGACCACAAAAGAGGGTAAAATACGAGTCGCGACATAAGTAACATATTTCGTATAGAGGCAAATAAAGTACCGCAATGTCATTATCTATAGTCTTTGGGATTCCTGCAACAACAACTTTGAGACCTCGTCTTTTGATTTCCTGCATGTTGTTGGAAAATTAGAAAGTTGGAAAGATCACGCAAGACACTCTAGGTGCTACAATTGGTGCTTTTCAAATGGGAACATGGTGATTGCAAAGATGTTATTAGAAATTATTATAATTCAAAATTCTAACTGAAAGAAATAAAAGGAAAAAAAAATATCTCAGCTATTTATCTCAGCGTTTTTTTTCCTGAATGGTGATATTCGTGTTAGCCTGATAGTAGTAAGAGTGCACGATAAAATATTTCTCATTTCCACAAATTACCTCAAAAATTACTGATGCTCCCTTTTGTGTTCCATCTCCCCCTATTATGTAAACCTGGAAGACAAGGTAACATCTCAAATATCAAATCTTTGAACTTATGAAGTGCAGAGAAATCTGAGGACATTAGATGAAATTAAGCTTTCATAAACTATGAATCTTCCAAGATAAAAAAAATAATGGCACACTCTCATTGATCATATACCTGGTTAATCCCTCGGTCCTGAATACTATCAACTATCTTTGAAGTGTCATGACCCCCTCGTGATGTGCCAAGGATGGTGCCACCTCGCTTATGTATATCATTGACGATCTTGGGTGTCAAAGGAATGGTATTGCAAGAATAGAAACCTCTATATCCTCCCTACAAATGTTGCAACTGTGATCAGTTGATGGAACAAGACTTAAATAGATTTCCAAATCAGAAACTACCCCACTTGCAGTTTATAACAGAAAACAAGTATAGTCCAAAGGTCTGGACTGAGCAAGGAAACTAGATACGGTAATGATGAGCAAGGGATTTAGATGATCTAATCCCCACTGAGCAAAGGGATTTTTCAATGACATAATGACGAGCAAGAAAATTAGATTATCCAGTGTTGCTGTTCCAAGGGTAACCCACCTCTGAATGCATGACATAGTAATTTTGAAATTTATTTAAAATGAAAAAGACCCAGGACCCTGCTTTGGTGGGACCCGCACTGGGTAATGACCATTTTTATTTAAAAGGAAAGAGAAGGCCCAAACACAGGTTTGGATTGAGCAAGGAAATAGAAGATCCAAAGGTCTGGACTGAGCAAGGAAATTAGATGGTCCAATGATGATAGTTCAAGGGTAACTCCTGATTGCATTACATAGGTACTTTCAAGTTTCAACTGTTATCAAGGTAAATGAATTGCTTCAACAACATAGGTATGAGTTTTTTTTTTTTTTTTTTGGGTAGAGCAAAGGTCTGAGTTATAGAGCAAAGGTATGAGTTATGACACATTAATAAGAAGAAAAAACCATGAAATTAATTCTGCTAATATACGTTGATAAGGTCATATGCACGGAAAGGTTGGGGTTTCCTAACATGAGTTTACACGTGTAAAGTTTGGTTCAACTTGGACACAGAACAATGTCAGGAAGCAGTAACGAGCATTGAACTGCAAATTAGCAAATCAGAACAATCAAGCTGTTGCTATTAGTTTAAAGGTTCAAGATCGATGGACACCTATTTAAAGTTTAAGATTATTTGAGACCTTACTAATCTGAGAGGCCTGACAAGATCAACATGAGAAAGCGACAAAGTGACTCTTTGCTTCATTTTGAATATTTATTTTTAATGGTTCATTTTCAAATATATGCTCTCTTACTACCATTTACATCATGTTTTTGCACATGAAAGGTTGAATATACTAGCAGTGGTTATAAACATGAAAGTTTGGATATACTAACAGTGGTTAACATGTAATGTACATTTTTGTTTTCTGAGAGATCAGTCTTGAACAAGCTATATCATTTTATGAGTAGGACTCCCATGAAGAAGTTATTAGGTTGTATTTTATGTTACCAGTCAATCACAGTGCATATTAATAGATGCAACAGTTCAAGAAGTTACCACCACTTAGAATATCTATTTGGAAACAAATGGTTGAAGCACACATTGATAACTGCCATTCGTTGTTAGATTCATCAAGAAAAGAGTTGTCATCACCAAGATCAATGGTGACCTTTTTCTCTAACCTATTGCAGAATTGAAGCTACAGTGCAGATATCATTTTTTATGTTTACCACCACAGTTCATGTGTCCAGCTGGCGCAGCCCCGGACCATCGATCGAATAGACCAACCTCTCAGATGAGGTTGATCGAACCCAACAAAGGGATTCCACACAAAAGAACACTCATAGCCATCAACTCAGGGGAATAACTCACGTTAATAGATTTGATTAAATAAAAGCATAACAAATAACAAGAGGTTCTTCTGTAGACACTATTTCTAAACGAACCATGACATTGGAAATAGTAACATACCTATTCCTACTCAAAATAGAAATTAGAAAGCAATCCTATTAAGCAACTAATTAATATTACTAATTTAAATAAGGATAGGGAGAGATCATGTGGACCCCATCAGATGGTCCGTCAGGACCTGCATGTCCTAGTCTTCTGTTGGGCTGCATCACCAGCTAAATCAAAACAACAGAATTGGTTATGATGGACATGCCATAAATATTACGTCAGTTTTCAGGCACATCATGCTCAATACCCTGTCTCCATTTAGTACCAGTGAACATGTTTATATAATAAAGAGACTCTTTTGCTGCTCTGTGCTTGACCCTTCCACTCTTGCATCCAAATTAAAAACATTTATCCCACTGCTGTCTCTAATATTTTAATCCTTGATATCTAAGATATTTATAGCATGGAAAACACGGTTTCATCTGTCTCATGTTTACTTGGACACATCGTTTAGTCCAAGTAAACTAAAATAGAAAAATGATTCTGGAGCAACTCAGCGCATCCATACCTCTATTCCAAGGACTCTGCTGACTCCATACATGTCGTATAAGCCACAAACTATTTCCCTAATCACTGTGTTAAGCCCTGGGCATAGGCCACCACATGTTACGATACATGCATGCACCTCATCCGACTCAAAATACACCTGAAAAAATATAATTCAAGAAGACTTTATTAACATTTAGAGAGTGTTATAACTATAAGACTCCAATTGCACTCCTCTGGAATAAACATACACACCTTCTGACGGGGTCCAGCACGTCGGAAGTGAGTCCCCCTAGGGCTATCTTTATGAACAACAATCTACAAACAGGTAAATGACTTGATAAGTGAATCTTGCTTGCTGTTGTAAGAAAATGTACCTCTTGGGACATTGTGTACAGCGCCAAACAATGAAGAGAGAATATAAACCTAAACCTAAATCTAAAACATCTATTAAAAAAACAAAACAAGTATAGACCATCATAACATACCCACCTTTTGAGGAACGGTGTCATCCACATTAACAAAATATTGCCTGGAAAAATAGAACTAGACAAATCATGCATCCATAAGATCATTAAGTAGAGAACACAAACAGATTTTATCAAATATAGCTATGAAAATCAGCTTCTAAACTAAATTAACTTACTTGACAACTGAATATGCTGGGTTATGCTGCAAAGGATTTGGATAGGTCTGCCAAAAAGCAAATATAGTGAAAACCATCAGGTAGAAAGAAAATTTGAAGATAAATATGTTTATAATGATTGGTTTAAATATGTGAAAAAACAAAAGATCCAGAAATCATAAGCAATTCACTGTCGGTCATCAAATGCCTTCACTTTAATCGCAGCTGATTACATCTACCTTTCCTAAATAAAAATGACTAAGTTGAGATATTTCATCCCATTAATGAAATTGGAGGATAGAAATTGAAAAAAAATAAAATTACTTGGTAAGTTTAGACCGCCCTCACATTACAAACCGTGTCCAGAATATTCTTTTAGTGCTCCACTGCTCATGGTTAAAAAAATCCAAGTCATCCAATTACTGAACTTCTGCTTGTTAAATGTAAAATATTGGACTTTTTTTTACCATCTTCATGGAGCCATAGGGGGAAGCATCAAATTGTTAACTAAGCAGGATTTCAGAAAATTGGTGATCAACCGCAGAAGGCTCACCAGATGAATTCACAAAGCACTGCCAGAAAGCTCCATCTTCCTTAATGCATCTTTCTGAATTAACTAAGAACTCTATCTACTATGGAGGTTTCATAAACTACATCAAAAGATTATCTCACCAGCTACCTGGCCTTTTTGCTATATTTCCTCACCATATGTCATGTCTCAGCATGTGAAGTGAAACAAGAAAACGGTTGGCAACAAATGAGCAGTAGGCCATAAAAAGTAAGCAAAACCAAAAATTGAGCCTAACCTACACTGCATTGCAAGAAAAAGGATAGAACTGATATGAGTATGAAACCAGCCTTTTTGGGTGCATACATAAATAACGTATACAGATAGATTCTGTTTAAAACAACAATCACAATCACGGATTATAGGTTAACTTGATGGCTAAAACCCTACTTCTCTACTGCAATTTGCGAGATTACGGTACAATTTTAAAGGACTTTGCATTTTATAAGGTGCTATCTATAAAAACCTTTAATGGAAATATAAACAGCAACAAAAGATAAAAAAAGGTCTAATCTCTTGGCATAGTTCTGCAACAAAATCATGAAAGCCATCAAATAAGCTGTGGAAAACTAACTAACTCCCAATCTGAAAGAAGCGAACTATTCTTAGCAGCAGGACTAACATCAGATCAAAGGAACTATGACAGGGAAGAAGATCTGATGATTGATGAATGTGTAACCTTTGTGTCTTTCCAAATCTATCAAAAAAGAAAAAGAGAAAAAAAAATTCAAATTCCTAATCACCACAACCAAGCAAACGCTCTTCGAACATTTTGAAGAAAACCATCGACAGACTCCGATTCACCTACAGAAATCTCAGTCTCAAACAAGATCAATTATTGAAAATTTACATTCATCTGACCACTACTCCAAAGATCCATCTCATTTCATACCCAAGCCATCAACAAACCCTAAAAAAACTCCACAAAAAAAGAAAAACTACCAAGAAGATTGGAGGAAAAAAAATCAGGAAAAACGCAAAACCTCTTCAAGATCGCATCCGATTGAGATTTGTCTGCAAATCCAATCCTTTTTGGTAAAAAAATGAACAAACAAGTAGCAGATCCGTGAAATCATTCCATCAAGATCTCCATTTCACTCCAAGCCAATCAAAAAGGTATTAAAGAAAAAAAAAAAAAAAAAACCAACTTACAGGCAGATCAGGAATGAAATCAGAAAAGTGAGGAACATCTTCGAGAACGTATCCTGCATCACCAAGTACGATCTTCATATGATCTGTCCCTGAAAATCCCATCGCTGTTGAAGATCTGATCTTGCAAACGGTAGCAACCCTAGCGGAAGAAAGAGATGTTATTATTTCTTCGAATGAAGATGAAGCTGATTTGGTGGTAGAGAAGAAGAGCAAGGAACTGACTGATGAGAGGAGAAGGGAAAAGAATAGGCAGAAAAGGAGGATGAGAATCCATATTTATACGACTGAAAGTTGGGACTCTGTGGTTTTGGTATTCCACTGAAACAGCGGCAAATGGCGGATTTCTTTCTTTTCTTTCGAACACACATGAAAGAAAAGAGAATTCCTTGGTGATATAGATGTAGATAATACAAGACAATACCGTTGTATTCCGGGACAGTGGAGTGGAGTGAGACAGTTGCATTTGGTGGGCTGAGCCAGACCCGAACGAACCTTCTTCGCTCAACCCGACCAAATATGAAACTTGGCATTGGACTAAAATCGTGTTTAGGTCAGTCTTGAGATTTGGGCATTTCCCAAATGCTGTTGACATTCTAAATTTTGGATATTTATGAATCTTGCAGGTTAAGAATCGTATTTAGAATGTTAGTTTTGTGAATTCTCACTATTTAAATATATAATTTGAAATTTCATTAAGACAAAAATTTCCTAGCAAGAGAAATTCTTGTTAGAAATTATTTCGACCAAGGATGACCTTTAATATGCAATTCCCTATTTTGCATACTATAAAAGAGCGTGTCATATTATAGAAAAATCAAATACAATTTACATATATTCCAAATGGACCAAACACGATCTCCTTGAATTGTACATGTCCACCCACTTTCGATTAGATACGAATTTATTGGACCGTTGGATCAAATCTAGTATCGATCCGAATGGACTGTTGACCATTAAACTTTTGAGGTCCAGATAGAGATGATAGAAATCACAGTTATAACTAATTTTTTTTTAGAAAGAAGAATCTTATGGAGTCTTTGAAATCCTTTCATCCCCATCCCTATGTGAGTCTCTAAATAGGCCACACCACACACTTGAGCTTATCTGATTCTAAACTTGAGCTAAAACTATACACGGGTTGATTTAGAAAGTAGGTTGGCTTACCCGCGTACAATTTGAGCTGGCCCAACACCCAACTCAACCCACCTGAGCCAGGTGTGGAAACGAAGAAGCTGGAAGAATGTGATGCCAAAGCTACTCGTGAAACTGAATTGATGGTTGATACTGACCCGCGAAACGGGAAACAGACCACTCAGAGAATCAGTACTGGCGGGTATTTTTGTCATTACAGCAATTTCACTGTATGGGTACCTGATTTGCCGCCGTTGGTTTTTGCAGTGGAATGGTATCTGGATTTTTTTTATTTTTTGTCGTTTTCTTGTTACCTTGGGCTTGGGTTAACCTGGGCCGGACTGCCCATGGGCTAGGTAAGTTAAAGGCCACAGCCCACAGGTCACCGAACCAAGTAAACTGGGGTGAAACCGACGAGTAGTAAATCAGACTCATTCGCTGGCCAACTCGGTGGCTTCAATGAGCAGGCAAGTAGGTCTAATGAGTTTTGGTGAGTCAGAACCAGTTTTTGAACTATGGGCTAGACCATTAATTGAGCAGACTTTATATGCAAGCCTAGATATGGCTTAGGGCCTTACTCGGGCTCAGATGGTTAAAATTTTTTTTGGACTGGTCTTAGCCATGTAGTTGTGCCCTGAATCGGTATTAGGCCTGCATCTAACTTATTTCGCTGAAGCTTCAGGTCCAGGCTCAACCCACAAGACTAAAAGGTCATGACAAATCCAGCCCAAAGTAAGCTTAGCTCAAACTTTTCTGGCTAGTCCAGCTCACTTGAATTTATACCATCCAATAAATAAATAATCATATTTATCATACATTCATACATAATAAGTGATTCACAGACAGACATAAGTAAACTCAACCAAAACACAATAGTATCCTTTGCTCTCTTATTTTTATGCACTTCTATCCTGTCATTGGCTTTTAGACAGGTCCCCATATGAGTTAGGAACAGTAACATTACATTTGGACAGATTTAATAACCTGCTATGAAACAGTTCTGTCATGTCTTCAATCCAATTTGACTGAAGATCTGCTCTTCTGCTTTGTTCTAATCATTAGAATAGAGGTAAGATAATCTCCCGTCGAACTTCGAGATCAGTTGATGAGCAATAAATCCGCTGTAACGGTTTTCATATCTTGCAACACACAATTCCATTGCCTTTTTCAGCATTTGATCTTCTTGGTAGTATGGCTGTCCTAAGAACTCATCAAGAGGCATCCACTGAAGAAAAAAAAAACAGTATTTAGATAGTAAACACTATAACACCCATGTTTAGTTTTTGTTTAAGAAGGAATGATGATGATCATGAATGTAAAAGATGTATGTATACCTTGGCATCTTCAATCTCTGCCTCATCAATGGTAATGTCAAACGATAATGGTTTGAGCATGCAAAAGAAGAGTAAATCCGATTTGTCGAATGCCACACAGTGTGCATGCCTAGAAATTGGTAAAAAAATTAGAATCTGAATTAGATTAACATCATTTAGATTTTGATGCAATTAACAGTATACCAGTTGCCTGGTGGCCTCACAGCATGTTCACAAACTGCCTGTTGTTTGCTATATAAATTGTTGAATCAAGCCATCAAGGTATATGGATTACAGTAGCTCACAAACTGATAGTACACTTAAAATTGTTATATATATATATATATATATATATATATATTATATTGTAAGGAAACTCCTTTTAGGTCTTTTACTTGGACCACAAGTCCTTACCTTTCCCGAATTGTGGTCATTATAGGAATTCTGTTTTCATAGGATATATGCTATTCAAAATAGGTTTTTCAATGAGATAAGGTTTCTCAATGAGATATATTCCATATTTATCTCTACCTTGATGGACGGTTGAGATTAAGTTTAAGGAAACCCTAAATTGGAAATTCGGTCCTCTCTCCACCTATAAATAAAGCCTTTTGTCCATCACAAAGGCTACACACAAAACTCAACACATTAAGGGTTTATAGGCAAGGAGAGAGATACCGGAATCATCCACCCAGTCTCTTCTTCGACGGATCTCAATATCAATCAGCACCAGACAGCAGGATCGGAAACCTCTCTGCATCAGGATGGCTGGAGGTACTCTTCTATTTATTTAAGATTAAAATCCTACACGTGATTATCATGATGTTCAAGATCTTAGGGTTCATATTAATAATAGCTTTACATGTGGTATCAGAGCCCAGGTTTTGGAACACATGATCGTCCATTAATTAGGATAACTTTGCATCGCCATAATCGGCAAATATAGATCCGTTTCTGACCTTGTTTTAAGCAATTTATTGATCCAACTATTATGGCCTGCATGAATGGTTCAGATTTATGTTATTCCGCAATTTATTTAAAGTTTTAATATTTTTTTTTTATCATTATTAATATTGCTGCATAAAACTCCTGCGTGAACGTCAGTCCGATCGATCGGACCTGAAGCCCGATCGATCGGCCAGGAAACTGTCTCAGTTAAGTGACAGTCCGATCGATCGGACCTGCAGTCCGATCGATCGGCCAGCGGCGAATCATCTTTCTAAAAAAAAAAAAAAAAAAGTTGTATGTTTATATTCATATTAAACATCGCCCAGAGGGACAGTCCTCCGGGGCTCAGCCTTCTTTATCAATATCTTTCATATAACGAATGATCTATCATGAATGCATGCAATATATAATGTTTATATTCATATTAAGCCTTTTTTTATCATGAAAGTTGTATGTTTAGGGTTAGGTCTCACTCCATGACCCTACCAATGAAACACTGAATTTTGGCTGTAATAGTACCATCATGATGTTTACATTACATATTGTTCAAGCGCATGCAGCTTTTAGTCGCCCACAGGCAGATTATATTCATACGTTCGAACAATAATTACGGAGTGTTTGTTCATAATTAAAAGTAACATCACTCACTAATACCATTTTGAATATGACGACCTTAAATGATATAATGTGTAAAAATTATGGTGACTACCCACAGGAGCACCTACATATATTCTATGTCGTATATATTCATATATTATGCATGTGTTGTCTTATTTTAATTAAAGCCTTATTGTTGTCTCTCTATTACAGTTATTATACCCACTACTCTGAATTCGCATGCTACATCTGTCATTAAGCTCAATGGAACCAACTTTTCAGAATGGAAAGAGCAAGTTGAGTTCACATTAGGGGTACTTGAACTGGATATGGCTCTTCTTAAAGATAAGCCAGCTCCGCTCACTGCCACAAGTACCCCTGAAGAAAAGAACCTCTTTAATGCTTGGGAGAAGTCTGACAGACTAAGCACTATGTTTTTGCGAATGACTATTGCCACCAACATCAAAACATCTCTTCCTAAACCTGAGAATGCTAAGGACTATATGAAGGCCATTGAAGATAGGTTTAAGACTGCAGACAAATCCCTTGCTGGGAAACTAATGGCAGATCTTACAACCATGAAGTTTGATGGCACTTGCTCAATGCATGAGCATGTCATTGAGATGACCAACCTTGCAGCTAAACTAAAGAATTTGAGACTATCAGTAGATGAGGCTTTTCTCGTCCAATTTATCCTAAATAGTTTACCTCCTCAGTACGGGCCTTTCCAAATTCACTACAACACTATTACGGACAAGTGGACAGTGAATGAATTGGCTAACAAACTGGTTCAAGAGGAGGCCAGGCTGAATCAACAAGGTATTAAATTAGCTCATCTCGTTCAAGGAGCTGGACACAAAACTGGGAAAAAGTATAATTCAGGCCAGAAAAGGGCACCACCCAGATCTAATGAGGCTGGTCAACACCCCAAGAAGAAAAAGAAGGAAAACGTATGCAAATTTTGCAAGAAACCTGGACATTTTCAGGCAGATTGCATTAAACGTAAAGAATGGTTCGAAAAGAAAGGTAACCCTATGGGTTTCGTAAGTTATTTCGAATCAAATCTTACTCATGCTTCCTCTAATACTTGGTGGATTGACACTGGTGCTAATGTTCACGTTTCCAATACAATGCAGGGATTCCTTACGATCCAAACCATAAACCCAAGTGAGAACTTCCTTTTTATGGGCAACAAAGACAAAGCTCCGGTTGAAGCTATTGGAACTTTTCGTCTTGTTTTAGATAGCGGTTATGAATTAGACTTATGTCAAACTCTTTATGTTCCGTCTATTTCCCGTAATTTGGTTTCTGTAAGCGCACTTGATAAAGTTGGTTACTCGTTTGAAGTAGGAAATAGTAATTTCAGTTTATTTAAAAGTTCTAGTCGCATTGGTTCTGGAATTTTGATTGATGGGCTATATAAATTACATCTTTATAGTCAAATTGCTGAAACTCATCTTACCCTACATTCTAAGGAAACAAAACGAAAGTCATCTAAAAATGACTCTTATTTCTTGTGGCATAAAAGACTGGGTCACATATCCAGTGAAAGAATCAAACGATTAGTAAAAGATGGGTGTCCTTCCGGATCTAGATTTTACTAATATTAAAATGTGTGTGGATTGTATTAAAGGCAAAACAACACAACACACAAAGAAAGGAGCCACAAGAAGTACTCAGCTTCTTGAAATAATTCATACAGACATTTGCGGACCCTTTGATGTTCCAACCTTTGGGGGAGAAAAGTACTTCATTACCTTTATTGATGATTACTCACGTTACTGTTATTTATACTTGTTGCATGACAAATCTCAGTCTGTGAATGCTGTACAAGTGTTCATTACTGAAGTCGAAAGACAACTAGACAAAAAAGTGAAAATCATAAGGTCTGATAGAGGTGGTGAGTTTTATGGAAGGTATGACGAAACAGGACAACATCCTGGACCTTTTGCAAAACTTCTCCAAAAGCTTGGAATTGTTGCCCAATACACAACGCCTGGTTCTCCATGGCAAAATGGTGTAGCTGAAAGGCGAAATCGTACATATATGGAAATGGTTAGATCCATGATGAGTCATGCTAACTTACCTATATCCTTATGGATGGATGCTCTACGCACAGCTGTTTATATCTTGAACAGGGTTCCTAGTAAGGCAGTTCCAAAAACACCATTTGAATTGTGGAAAGGATGGAAACCTAGTTTAAGACATCTCCAAATTTGGGGTTGCCCAGCTGAGGCTAGAGTCTACAATCCACATGAAAAGAAATTGGACCTTAAAACAATCAGTGGTTACTTTATAGGTTACCCAGAAAAGTCCAAAGGATTTAGGTTTTACTGCCCTAACCATAGTACGAGAATTGTTGAAACCGGCAATGCCAGATTCTTTGAGAATGGCGAAATCAGTGGGAGTAATAAATCTCAAGATGTGATCATTCAGGAAATCAGGGTACCTATCCCTTTACCCTCTATTCCGAAAGATGTTGGAAATCCTGTTGTTGTTGAACCATTTAACAATGCAGCAAATCCAATAAATGATCAACAACTCCATAATGAGATTGTCGCCAATGAACATATGGATGAAGCACCAGAGGAACCAGCATTAAGAAGGTCTCAAAGACAAAAGAGATCAGCTATTTCCAATGATTACATACTTTACCAAATAGAATCTGAAGAAGGGACAATTAAAGACCCGGTTTCTTATAAACAAGCCATTAAGGATGTTAATTCTAGTAAATGGATTGATGCCATGAAGGATGAATTGAAATCTATGGATGAAAATCAAGTATGGGAAGTTGTTCAATTGCCTCCAGGGCACAAACCAGTTGGTTGTAAATGGGTCTTCAAGACCAAACGCGACTGCAAGGGCAATATTGAACGACATAAAGCCCGACTTGTTGCCAAAGGTTTTAATCAGAAAGAAGGCATCGATTATACTGAGACTTTTTCCCCTGTGTCCAGGAAGGATTCTCTTAGAATTATCATGGCATTAGTAGCTCACTATGACCTCGAGTTACATCAAATGGATGTGAAAACTGCCTTTCTTAATGGAGACTTAGAAGAAGAAGTCTACATGTGTCAACCTGAAGGCTTCATAATTGAAAATCAAGAAGACATGGTCTGCAAACTTAAGAAATCAATATATGGACTGAAACAAGCTTCGAGGCAATGGTACCTAAAATTTCATGAAATCATTACTGATTTCGATTTCAAAGAAAACATAGTTGACCCTTGCATATACCTCAAGATCAGTGGGAGTAAGTTCATATTTTTGGTTCTGTATGTTGATGACATATTACTGGCTAGTAGCGACCTTGGTCTCTTACATAAAACTAAGGATTATCTCTTTAAGAACTTTGATATGAAAGATATGGGTGAGGCTTCCTATGTGATAGGAATAGAAATATTCCGTGACAGGTCACTTGGTATCTTGGGATTGTCTCAGACAGCATATATTGACAAAGTTCTAGAGAAATTTGGCATGATGACCTGTTCCTCTAGTCCTGTTCCACTGCATAAAGGAGATAAGCTTGATCTTACGCAGTGTCCACAGAACGACTTGGAACGTCAAGAAATGGAAAAATATCCTTATGCTTCTCTTGTAGGGAGTTTGATGTATGCACAGGTCTGTACTAGACCTGACATTAGTCATGCTGTTGGCATGCTGGGTAGATTTCAAAGTAACCCAGGAATCGCTCATTGGAAAGCTGCAAAGAAAGTACTGAGATACCTCAAAGGAACAAGGAATTACATGCTCACCTACAGAAAATCAAGTCACCTACAGGTGACTGGTTATTCGGATTCAGATTTTGCTGGATGTCCTGACACGAGACTTTGCACTCTTGGCTATGTGTATCTCTTATGTGGAGGTGCGATATCATGGAAAAGCCAGAAATCCGAGTTGCTTTATACATCCACCATGATGGCTGAATATGTGGCATGTTATGAGGCTGCAATTCAGGGAACATGGTTGCGCAATTTTATCTCTCAGTTTGGAGCTTTGAGTTTCATCTCTAAGCCATTAACTCTTTACTGTGACAATGACGCTGCAACCTTCTTCTCCAAGCATGACAGGATATCTAAGGGAGCCAAACACATGGACCTTAAATATCTATCACTGAAGCAAGATGTTAGATTACAGAAATTTGTCATTGAGTCCATACGTACAGATTTTATGGTCGCAGACATATTCACGAAAGGACTACCTCCAAAGACCTTTCAAGGACATGCTCAAAGCATGGGTCTTGAAGATAGTTCTTAATTATCCTTTTCTGCCTTTTATTTCTGTACTTGTATTTGACATTTATTGAGCTCTTAATGCAACTCTACATCTGCTATTTCTGTTTTTCCATTGTGTACATATTTATGTTTGGATGAATAATAAACAGATACAGTCTTTAAACACAGACATTATGAGACCATTACGTATATCTCCCATTATGGTCTAGTTATGAAGGTTGTAGATGACGTAGTACATGGAAATAAGCATGTTGCAAAATAATATGTGCATGCCATGACTCACATAGACAACCGAATTAGCCAAGACAATTATGATAACCGACTAAAGCAGTGTTTAGCATATAATGCGCGCCTTATGATTCCTAAGAATGAAAACATTACTGGTTCTTCCTATTGACCAAGTGGGAGACTGTAAGGAAACTCCTTTTAGGTCTTTTACTTGGACCACAAGTCCTTACCTTTCCCGAATTGTGGTCATTATAGGAATTCTGTTTTCATAGGATATATGCTATTCAAAATAGGTTTTTCAATGAGATAAGGTTTCTCAATGAGATATATTCCATATTTATCTCTACCTTGATGGACGGTTGAGATTAAGTTTAAGGAAACCCTAAATTGGAAATTCGGTCCTCTCTCCACCTATAAATAAAGCCTTTTGTCCATCACAAAGGCTACACACAAAACTCAACACATTAAGGGTTTATAGGCAAGGAGAGAGATACCGGAATCATCCACCCAGTCTCTTCTTCGACGGATCTCAATATCAATCAGCACCAGACAGCAGGATCGGAAACCTCTCTGCATCAGGATGGCTGGAGGTACTCTTCTATTTATTTAAGATTAAATCCTACACGTGATTATCATGATGTTCAAGATCTTAGGGTTCATATTAATAATAGCTTTACATATATATGTATATACATACATACGTACGTACATATATATATGTATATAGGAGATGTTCTTATGGGATTAACTCTCATGGTACTAAATGTGAGGACTCGTACCCCTTACTCTCATAGTACTGTGAGAGTAACTCTCACAAAAATATCCCTATATATACACACTTACTCTCATAGTTCCATAAGAGTTACTTACTCTCATAGGAGCATCTCCAATATAAATATAGACGTGGTTTGTAGCTTCTCGTCCACTTCGATTCCTCATCATTGATTTACAAAGTAAAATAGAAGTATATATGAAACTGGCTAGCACTAGGAGCACTCTGTTTTTACCTGAAAGCAATCACTTCCAAGAAATCTGTTTCTATCTGAAATGGCAAAGCACAGAAATAGACTGAGATGTATGTTGGATAATTTGTAAAGTAATACCGACATTACATGCATTCTATCTAAGTACTGAAGTACAGACTGTCCATAATTACTGCACAAAAAGAGAGGAACTTGCTCTTACGCCAGTTTCTTCTTTCACTTCTCTTATTGCTCCAGTGAAGAGCTCTTCGGACTGAGAAGCATCAGACAGAAAAACAAGCACGTTATTTTCCGATTAGAAACATGTAGTCATGAAATGAGAGGATAAAATATACACAAAACCGAGTGCATAAGAAAAATGAACATAAAGAAAAGCACATGTAATAGTAAGGAACTAGAATTCTTCATAGAAATATGTGATGAAAAATTAATGAAAACGAAAAGACTAATTTTTGTAATAGGATTTGCAAGAACACCAATCTTGATAAGTTAATATCATATTACTTTTTGTTGATGAAGTAAATGATATTAACCTTATCGATAAAACCCGTGGGCAACTTCCATATGCCTGAGCATCTGCATGGACACTTCCTTTCTTTCACAACAAGAACCTGATGTAGGAGAAAGAACACTGGTTGAGAAGGTAAGAGGGAAAGCATTTCAGAAAGACATTACAAACTATGCAAATTCAAAATTTCAAACAGGAGAAAGATGTGGAGGATGAAAGTACGGGAATCCTCACTTCACATGAGCCAACAGGTATGTTGTAAGCATTTGATAAAGTAATGTGGCATTCTGAGGAAAGATTAGAATCACCTTGCTCTTTTCAGTGATCACGAATCCTCCTACACCAACTTGATGCGAGGCATTTGCTGGAAGCATGCAAGGCTCTTTAGGAATCCAATATGTTAGCATAACATACCCCGGTTCGGCATGATGGTAGTTGAAACCCTCCTGAAAGTGGTTGATGAAAACCTTTTAGACAAAGATGCAGGGCCAATGGTGCGTGACATGGATACAAACATCACTGGTGTATGCAGAACTAGAATAAGATAATTTCATCTAGCAGAAATTGGAGTTAAATCATCTTTGACCCAGTATTGAGTTTGCAGAACTAGGATCCGGAATTTGGTAACTAATGCCATTGATCTAATAGGTCCCATGATGGATAAACAATGTGCAAAAAAAAAAAGACTCAGATTGGAAGAATTTGCCCGTCAACCCCATTCACCATTTGGCCTATTTCCAGTTTGGATCATCATACCATAGCCATGAAGTGTGAACCACATATGCGTGTAAATGGTTTCAAGGATTATTAATTCTTCTCCAATTAAGTTAAATTTCTCCATAGGTTACTTGAAATGGAATAAGTTCTCTGAGAATTCCTAGGGTAGACACTGACCGAATCACCTTCCACTTCTAAAAGAAAGTCAATTGCAGGCCATTCTAATTATATTTTCCTAAGATGCACGGATATTTTGAAATGGGCAACGTATCATATCCGATACTTCACTTTTTATGTATAAAATTCGTGAACCTGCCATGTCTATAGCGTGTCTATGATGTATCTGTGCGTCATAGATATTTTCCTCTGCCATACTCTAAATCTACAATTCTATTTTCTAGAGAAAAGGTGCAAAGAAATAGAATTACTAATTCATATTGAGTTAAAGCTCCATTGGGTCTTCAAATCAGTGAATACCTTAATCGCCACGGGAACAAGATGAGCTTTCTCCAACAGTATCTTAAGCCATACGCCCTTCTTACCCTGCATTCCGCATCAATAAAGAAACTTACATGCACTGATTGATAACAAACTGTCAGAGAGCTAAGTAACTGTACAAGATATTTGGTGAAAAACAAAAAATGCCTCAGTGGCTCACTGTACTTAGTCATACCAATAAAATATTTAGGGGATCAAGATTATACAACATAGATTGTCATTGCCGACTTTGAAGAGCTCAATGCATCAAAATAGATAATGGGATGAAAATGTGATTCAACTTTAACTGGCTAGCTTGTTTACTCCAGATGCAGGTTTTCAATCCAAGATTTGAGCAAGTAGCAACCATAAGTGCCTTGGATCTCTCCCATTCGGTACACTCCGTGTTGTTTCTAAATTTAGATTTATCTACTAATTGATCAGTACCAAAATTGTGAAGTTTCATCATCTTTTTCAATTTGTCACATTGATCAGTTAACAGCTAAATCACAGAGAGATCCGATGACTGGTAGGAACTTGTAGACAGAATTCTTGCAGTACCTTCAGCTTCCAATAAGAAAGAGAAGTTCGAAGGATAGCCACGAATGCATTAGTACTTGATGGTAAGCACTCTGGATCAATTATCACCCCATCGTATTCATCTTCATAGACATCTAGCAAATCGAGGGTCATGCTCGCAGATGAATGAGGAGAGATGACATTAGCTCCTTTTCTATTGAATGATCTTCTACTCTTTGCATAGGCAGTCATGGGGAATGAGTTTGAGACTTCTAAGTGTGGCAGATTAAGCGCAGGACCTGAATTAGGCATCAAAATCAGATGAATTGAAATGAAAAACAGAGCTGTATCGAGTGAAGTGATCAAGACTTAAGAGAGTGACCCTAACATTTTATCATGTTTAATTTCAAGTCAGTAATGAATAAATTAATATATGACATTGAAATATGAATATAAGAATACAGTAGATTGAATGATTTTAAAAGTCCAAGCAAGCATGATATGATTATTGATAACTTATAGTGACAACGTAAAATAGGGAACTTCCAAATGTCAATAATTCATTTATAGTTGTCACATATATATATATATATATATATTTACTTTATAAGGATTCGAACTCACTCACCCACACACACTAAATAAGTCCTAAACGAATATCGTGACATAATTAACATAGATACTGACAAGGATGTTGGGGGTGGATTCGCACCAAATTTTCTAGTCCCTACCTTGCCCAATGGGCAATTAAATAAAAACATACTATGATTATCATTGTAGAGACTGACCCAAGTATACAGAACCAGTGACCCCAGTGGTCCGCCAAATTTTCTCTATCCTACCTTGTCCAATGGGCATTGAAGTAAACACATACTAGGATTATCATTGTACATAATGACCCAGGCTTACAGAACCAGTGACCCCAGTGGTCCTAAACTTTTAGAGACCCACACATGATCCTTTGTCCAAGACTAATGCATGATTGTCAGAACACAAGGTGAAAATCTTGACCACTGAAGCAACCCAATAGTGTCAAAGTTCCAGCTTTAGATAATAATTGTGTAAGCGATGAAACCACTGCATGATTTTATTAGGTGAAATGCTAATCAACCAATCAAGAAAAACCATCCCTTTTGTACAAAAACACAGTAATTAAGTTCATCTGAATAATGAGACAGAGTAGAATTTCATAAAATGACTAGTTGTTAGAAGCAAGATTCAACTATAAGTCTATATACACCTCCTGCCACATTGAGAAAACTGTTAATGCTGTCACATGAACTTCTGCGTTCCAACGATGATTGCGGAGGCCATGGCCCTGTGAACTGCAATCTCATCGTTGCCGTCACCTTCACCATTGTATTGAAAATTGTGGCCTTATCACTAGATGTTCCATGAAATACATATATAGCTATTAAGGGGTTGCATATGGGTCTGCAACTGGTTAGAGAATGGTATCAAGCATCCTCCTCCAAGACAAGTAGGACCATGAAATTGAAATTGATTTGTTGCTAGCCACAACATGATTTGGTTAAATGGACCCACTTCTTAATTTACATTATCTTGATCTATAATTATTGACAATTAGTGTGGCGTACGCTATCCTGTGTCAACCTCCGTTGGCCTCATAGGAAGCAGAATCATAAATCGTCAAGGAAGAGAATATGATGATGATAATCAAACATATTGATATGCTAATACAACATCAACTACAAGTACTTATATTAAAAAAATGAGAATGTTCTCAACTTGGGGGATTCCTTTTTCCTTTTTTCATATATTCTCTTCCATTTTCAAAGTTGTAGGTTCTAAAAGAATCTTCTTCAGGTCAGGAATTATGTTGGCTTTATTCTATATATATTCGTACAGTGCTTTTCAGTACATCAGCTAGAATAATCTTAAATATAATTTAGAATAATCATTAGATCATAATGAAGTCTTGGCGTCCAATCAGCGAATGCGTACGTGTGTGTACAAATTTAGAGAAGAAGTCCTCTTATTCCCATGGTATATAATGGGCTAGCCTAAGAAAATGTAGTGGTCAGTACTCTCATTTTCAATTCCATAATTAAGGCAATACATAGCTGTTATTGCTGCTACTTGGGCTGATGTAGTTAGTATGCATAAACAGCACCATATTAAGGTGCAGCATCTGGTTCACTGACAGCAAGCTATCTTGGTGTGAAGTGAGGGTGGAATGGGACAAGAGAGCGTTACTTCCAGCCTGACTGCCTGGTTCAATCTCTGGTTGTGACCTTGATCCTTGACACTCATCCATCATCTGTGGATTGGCATTAGTATAGGAGGATTGACTGAAGATTTGAGATGATTGTAACTAGTCATTTAACAGTATGAACTTAGGATGATTCAATCAAGCAGTGAATATCACTCTAATTAAGATCAATTGGGCGTTTTATCTAGACCTGCCTGAGGCGGACGTAGACCACTATTCAAGGGCTGCCCCAACACATAACATAGAGAGAACAAACTTAGAAAAAGCAGGGTCATGGCCTTGAAGACCCTCTAGATTCAACTCTTTTACTCAATGTTTGTTTTTCAAGAGATAAAAAGTGAGTAATTCTAATGGTTGACATAGTAATTTTGAAAATTTATTTAAAATGAAAAAGACCCAGGACCCTGCTTTGGTGGGACCCGCACTGGGTAATGACCATTTTTATTTAAAAGGAAAGAGAAGGCCCAAACACAGGTTTGGATTGAGCAAGGAAATAGAAGATCCAAAGGTCTGGACTGAGCAAGGAAATTAGATGGTCCAATGATGATAGTCCAAGGGTAACTCCTGATTGCATTACATAGGTACTTTCAAGTTTCAACTGTTATCAAGGTAAATGAATTGCTTCAACAACATAGGTATGAGTTTTTTTTTTTTGGGTAGAGCAAAGGTCTGAGTTATAGAGCAAAGGTATGAGTTATGACACATTAATAAGAAGAAAAAACCATGAAATTAATTCTGCTAATATACGTTGATAAGGTCATATGCACGGAAAGGTCGGGGTTTCCTAACATAAGTTTACACGTGTAAAGTTTGGTTCAACTTGGACACAGAACAATGTCAGGAAGCAGTAACGAGCATTGAACTGCAAATTAGCAAATCAGAACAATCAAGCTGTTGCTATTAGTTTAAAGGTTCAAGATCGATGGACACCTATTTAAAGTTTAAGATTATTTGAGACCTTACTAATCTGAGAGGCCTGACAAGATCAACATGAGAAAGTGACAAAGTGACTCTTTGCTTCATTTTCGAATATTTATTTTTAATAGTTCATTTTCGAATATATGCTCTCTTACTACCATTTACATCATGTTTTTGCACATGAAAGGTGGAATATACTAGCAGTGGTTATAAACATGAAAGTTTGGATATACTAACGGTGGTTAACATGTAATGTACATTTTTGTTTTCTGATAGATCAGTCTTGAACAAGCTATATCATTTTATGAGTAGGACTCCCATGAAGAAGTTATTAGGTTGTATTTTATGTTACCAGTCAATCACGGTGCATATTAATAGATGCAACAGTTCAAGAAGTTACCACCACTTAGAATATCTATTTGGAAACAAATGGTTGAAGCACACATTGATAACTGCCATTCGTTGTTAGATTCATCAGAATTTCACAGCTGTATGCCAAGAAAAGAGTTGTCATCACCAAGATCAATGGTGACCTTTTTCTCTAACCTAGTGCAGAATTGAAGCTACAGTGCAGATATCATTTTTTATGTTTACCACCACAGTTCATGTGTCCAGCTGGCGCAGCCCTGAACCATCGATCGAATAGACCAACCTCTCAGATGAGGTTGATCGAACCCAACAAAGGGATTCCACACAAAATAACACTCATAGCCATGAACTCAGGGGAATAACTCACATTAATAGATTTGATTGAATAAAAGCATAACAAATAACAAGAGGTTCTTCTGTATATATAGAAGACACTATTTCTAAACGAACCATGACATTGGAAATAGTAACATACCTATTCCTACTCAAAATAGAAATTAGAAAGCAATCCTATTAAGCAACTAATTAATATTACTAATTTAAATAAGGATAGGGAGAGATCATGTGGACCCCATCGGATGGTTCATCAGGACCTGCACGTCCTAGTCTTCTGTTGGGCTGCATCACCAGCTAAATCAAAACAACGGAATTGGTTATGATGGACATGCCATAAATATTATGTCAATTTTCAGGCACATCATGCTCAATACCCTGTCTCCATTTAGTACCAGTGAACATGTTTATATACTAAAGAGACTCTTTTGCTGCTCTGTGCTTGACCCTTCCACTCTTGCATCCAAATTAAAAACATTTATCCCACTGCTGTCTCTAATATTTTTATCCTTGATATCTAAGATATTTATAGCATGGAAAACACAGTTTCATCTGTCTCATGTTTACTTGGACACATCGTTTAGTCCAAGTAAACTAAAATAGAAAAATGATTCTGGAGCAACTCAGCGCATCCATACCTCTATTCCAAGGACTCTGCTGACTCCATACATGTCGTATAAGCCACAAACTATTTCCCTAATCACTGTGTTAAGCCCTGGGCATAGGCCACCACATGTTACGATACAGGCATGCACCTCATCCGACTCAAAATACACCTGAAAAAATATAATTCAAGAAGACTTTATTAACATTTAGAGAGTGTTATAACTATAAGACTCCAATTGCACTCCTCTGGAATAAACATACACACCTTCTGACGGGGTCCAGCACGTCGGAAGTGAGTCCCCCTAGGGCTATCTTTATGAACAACAATCTACAAACAGGTAAATGACTTGATAAGTGAATCTTGCTTGCTGTTGTAAGAAAATGTACCTCTTGGGACATTGTGTACAGCGCCAAACAATGAAGAGAGAATATAAACCTAAACCTAAATCTAAAACATCTATTAAAAAAACAAAACAAGTATAGACCATCATAACATACCCACCTTTTGAGGAACGGTGTCATCCACATTAACAAAATATTGCCTGGAAAAATAGAACTAGACAAATCATGCATCCATAAGATCATTAAGTAGAGAACACAAACTGATTTTATCAAATATAGCTATGAAAATCAGCTTCTAAACTAAATTAACTTACTTGACAACTGAATATGCTGGGTTATGCTGCAAAGGATTTGGATAGGTCTGCCAAAAAGCAAATATAGCGAAAACCATCCGGTAGAAAGAAAATTTGAAGATAAATATGTTTATAATGATTGGTTTAAATATGTGAAAAAACAAAAGATCCAGAAATCGTAAGCAATTCACTGTCGGTCATCAAATGCCTTCACTTTAATCGCAGCTGATTACATCTACCTTTCCTAAATAAAAATGACTAAGTTGAGATATTTCATCCCATTAATGAAATTGGAGGATAGAAATTGAAAAAAAAAAAAAATTACTTGGTAAGTTTAGACCTCCCTCACATTACAAACCGTGTCCAGAATATTCTTTTAGTGCTCCACTGCTCATGGTTGAAAAAATCCAAGTCATCCAATTACTGAACTTCTGCTTGTTAAATGTAAAATATTGGACTTTTTTTTACCATCTTCATGGAGCCATAGGGGGAAGCATCAAATTGTTAACTAAGCAGGATTTCAGAAAATTGGTGATCAACCGCAGAAGGCTCACCAGATGAATTCACAAAGCACTGCCAGAAAGCTCCATCTTCCTTAATGCATCTTTCTGAATTAACTAAGAACTCTATCTACTATGGAGGTTTCATAAACTACATCAAAAGATTATCTCACCAGCTACCTGGCCTTTTTGCTATATTTCTGCACCATATGTCATGTCTCAGCATGTGAAGTGAAACAAGAAAACGGTTGGCAGCAAATGAGCAGTAGGCCATAAAAAGTAAGCAAAACCAAAAATTGAGTCTAACCTACACTGCATTGCAAGAAAAAGGATAGAACTGATATGATTATGAAACCAGCCTTTTTGGTGTGAAGTGAGGGTGGAATGGGACAAGAGAGCGTTACTTCCAGCCTCGCTGCCTGGTTCAATCTCTGGTTGTGACCTTGATCCTTGACACTCATCCATCATCTGTGGATTGGCATTAGTATAGGAGGATTGACTGAAGATTTTAGATGATTGTAACTAGTCATTTAACAGTATGAACTTAGGATGATTCAACCAAGCAGTGAACATCACTCTAATTAAGATCAATTGGGCGTTTTATCTAGACCTGCCTGAGGCGGACGTAGACCACTATTCAAGGGCTGCCCCAACACATAACATAGAGAGAACAAACTTAGAAAAAGCAGGGTCATGGCTTTGAAGACCCTCTAGATTCAACTCTTTTACGCAATGTTTGTTTTTCAAGAGATAAAAAGTGAGTAATTCTAATGGTTGATTTGTATACTTTACCCATGTTAAATTGGTTACAACGTTTGTAAAAGTAAGGTGTGTTCTTCTACCAAAAATTCACAGTGTGATGTTTGCGAAGAATCTCATATCCTTAAACTTATACGTGAGAAACGTGACAACTATATTAACCATAGAGGTCAACATTTGCTAATGTGGCTTACTCTTGATTAACAAACCTTAGGACAGTCCCCGCCAAAAAGAAAAAGAAGAAATTAAGGATTATTCTTAAAAAAATGCATCCCATCTTTGTTATAATTTGGGCTTATTTAACAAATCGAATGGGTGCGATTGTCTTAGATTGGACTTACAAATTGTACTTAACTTTTTTGTACATATTGGCTTGATGTCAAACCTCTCTTATATTGGGTAGGACAGAGATTGGGGTAATCATGAATAGAATATCATACTTAGGGATCAAACCCCAGGCAATTGGTTAAGACAGAGTTGCTAACGAATTGAGCAATTCCCGATTCTCAACAATTATACATGAACCCCACCTAGGAAAGTAGAAAGTGGGGTCGTGGAGAATCTTCCCTGTATAAGAAAGCTGCACTTTTCATGGGGTGTAACAATCTTACCATTGTTTTTCTACAACTTATTTGAGAGAGATTCGATTCTGAGATTCGCGTCAGGACCTAGTTGCTCAAGTTATCGTATATCAGCAGTTTGCAATTTCAATCTGCCGAAGTAATTCTCCCGACGGAATGGAGATGAGAGAGAGAGGGAGAGAGAGAGTCAATTCAGAATTGCAGTGTGCCAATGGTCCCGAAGTGCCTTTTTTTTAAAATCATCTAGAGATTTCTCTTTCAAATACATCAATTGATCTACTGTACTCGATTCTTATTCGCAAATCACATTTTTTAATACTATTCCTTCTTGGGTTTTTGTGGCTGAATTGTGGGTGTGAAATTATGAATACCGATGTGCAGTAATGAGATAGCCAATAACAAATAGGATACAGGAGATAACATCTCAGTACAATGGACTCATCTAAAATTTATTCTATCCTGAGAGTAATCTAATGTTGAATTGATTACATATAAAAACATAACTAATTGCATTGAAGTTAATTATGTATTTCAAATGTGATCAATACAAAAATGGTTCTTGCCCAGAGTGAGGTGATTATATTATGCTTAGGTTGTTTGTCTTTTACACGTGGGATATGTAAATACAATTTATACATGTAAAAGATGAATATTCAAATTTTAGGTACGTAACATTCACACATGTGTTTCTTTTTACAACGTTTGTCTAATAACACCATTTTCGCATCATTTACACATGTGATTCATTTTTTTATGTTTGTTTCAATGATATGTATATATGTATTAAACGATTTTGTAAATGATATTTATTAATCATTAAATTATATTCTACTATAATGATATGAAAATGAGACAAAAAAGGTCTGGTTTATATCAAAATTTTCATTTGCATTTGAAATCCTTAAAAAAGAATATGTCTTTCAACATGAAATATACTTTTCAAAAATAGATATTTCTATCAATGATCGCATTTAAAAAAATACATTCCAACATGTTTGCTTAAGGAAATAAGAGTTTAATAGTCTGATGGTTAAGAAAAATAGGATTATTATTAATATTATTATTAATAAAAATTTAGTTCAATATTATCTTAATTCATTATTCAATTTGCATAAAACTTTACCCATGCATCTCACCGGCTTTATGCCAATATTAATCAATTATAGAAAGTTCTTAAAATGAGTATTTTATTGCTAAGTTCAATTATATTAAAAGTAACACAAATTTATTATGGTTAGATAAAATTGCATTTATATATTATTTTTTTAATGATACCATAATGCTATATAATATACATTCTCCCTTTTCTCTTTCATTCATTTATACATATTTAAATATTTTTAAAGTAATACAATAATAAATAATTTTAGAAAAATCATTAAGACATTGGAAGAAAATCTAAAAGGAGAAGAGAAGATAGCGAATCAAATTCTAAAAGAATAACCTACAGAGTAGATAGATTTTAGAAAGGTTTTTTTTTTTTTTTTTTGTATTTTTTTTTTGTATAGCAAGGCAATAGAGAGAAATAGAGAGGTTACCTTTATAAAAGGGGATAACATGAAGGGAGGATTTTCATTCATAGGTTTCATCAGTCTTTATACATCTTTTATTATTATTTTGTAAATGCGTTGAAGGGGTTTCGAACTCAGAACCTCTTTGATGGAAATGTCTTTTTTATTATTATTTTTCGAAATGCGTTAGAGAGGGTTTCGAACCCAAAACCTCTTTGACGGAAACTACCCAAAACCAAACCGTCCATCTCTAATGGGTATTCTTTAAAATCACATGTACTTTTGGTATTCTCTTTTCCCACCTCAACAGGCGTTCAAATCTTGGTGTGAAAATAGGCTACCTCTTTGACGGAAACTACCTAAAACCAAACCGTCCGTCTCCAACGGGTATTCTTTAAAATCACATGTACTTTTGGTATTCTCTTTTCCCACCTCAACAGGTGTTCAAATCTTAGTGTGAAAATGAGCTCATTTTCACACAATTTACACATCTGATTTACACACAAGATGCGTAAATTCTTGTAAACAAACATTACTAATGCGTAAATATTACGCATATTCACCATTTACATATGTAAATGAGTGTAGACAAACGACCCCTAAGTTCATAAGTATGTGATATGGGGACGTAAAATTCATCAGTTGTGAGCTCCACAAAGAGGGGAAATCCACAAGTGAGCACCCTTATATGAGCATCAGCGGTGAGCACACTCCTTTTTTTTAGCACATGGGACCTTCTATGATAAATCCAACACCCTCATATGAGCATCAGCGGTGAGCACACTCCTTTTTTTAGGACATGGGACCCTCTATAATAAATCTAACACCCTCACACTCACTACCACATGACAAATGCCCAAATCCTACACTCATTCAACTATTACTCACCTTTGGATTAAATCAAATAAATTCATGCCTTTGGAGGCCATAAAAGCTTAAAGGGCCATTAATTAAAGGAATTAGAGGATCTAATGGGATTGATATTTTGTATACCCTTTGGTCTTATTTAGATCTTTTGATCCCAGACTCCCCGCTTTCCCTATTATCGGCATGGCCCCACATGAGACCGACAAGGGTCATGTGCTCACCAAAGATGGTTACGGATGGTGCTTGGCGGAGTGGGGCACGTGAAGTATGTTTTCAGAAAGCTGGACTAAAATAAAAGTTTTAATTCTTTACCTTTCATACACGAAGACGGTAAAAATATCATGGATCCTTTTGCCAAACTATGGGAGTTAGGGGCTGGGACCCACATGATGGTCCATCAGAATGGACCCCACACACACCCCTCTCCCCCTTGAATTTCACATGATCCTTTAGTTTTGCACTCATCTGATTGGATTGGACCGTTGGATCGAATGTACCACCATTTGAATGACCTGTATACTATTTATCTTATGGGGCCTGGACGGAGATGATACGGTTTATGGGTGGGGCTAATTTTTTTACAGGGATGAATGATCTAGGGAGATCTTGCAACTCCCTCCCCCCCAAGTCCTGGCCCCAGTGGGGCCCTACGTTGAGGTGCGCATATTCTTCCAATGCATAAGTCGTGATCATGAGGCGCATGATGTTAGGATTTTATACTCCCCTCATGGTCCATATTAGAGATTTACAATTACCACATGTGAGATTCTCACAACATTACAAAAAGTATAAACTTTTTTCAAGAGGATTAAATATGGCCTTTAATTTCTTGAGCTGAAGGCATGTGCTGAGTTGGTCTAGGACCACGGTTTACATCCGGAGGTTGTGGGTTCAAAACTGCACTACCATACTGGGGCTACAAGAGAGTTTACTTGGCTTCCCTCTAGGCTGGAGGGATTAATCCAGCCTAAAGGGTTGGGAACCCTCCAATAGCAAAAAATAAAAATAAAAATAATAATAAATAATAATAAAAATCTAAGCTTAAGGAGGAAAATACTGTCCTACGAATGGACTGCACTTCAGCTCAGTGGGGCCCCCCTTTGATCGTGCAGTCCTTTTCAAATTCTTATAATCTCATGACTAGTACAAGGCCAAGATTTACGCTCATCAATTCATTCAGAAATTAATTCAATTTGAATCTCAAAATAATACTTAAAAAATGTACGGTTAAAGCACCGTTGAATTGGTTTCAATGGTTGTTGATCAAAAGTTAGCAGTTTTAGTATTTGGTACTGCTGGCTTATGTCCTATTCACATATGGACCATTGGTAGTGATGAATTAGACTGAATTAAGTTTATGATTATCAGGAGATTCAAGGTTTCTATCACGAAAGCAATTCCTATAAATTCACCTCGTTTATGTCTAAATATATACAATGGCTAAATCAATAGTCAAATGCCATCCTAATTTTATTTTTTTGGGGGGATTTGAAATATTAATCCCCCTTAAACCCTGTGTCTCCAAATTTAATTTTTTTTGGGGATTTGAAATATTAATCCCTCTTAAACCCTACGTCCCCAATTTCATGACTGAAATTGAACTAATGTTATCAGAGTCGTTTGACTCTGGTCTTCCTTTTTTTTTTTTACTTTTCTGCCCTGAATCCCATGATATCGTGAGATCAAAATGTAAAAAGTTGAAAATCTTGTACATAAAAAAATCTAGTCCGTGTTCTTATCTAGACCCGGATCCCATGATATCTTGAGTTCAACATTTTATATTTGGATCCCATGACAAAAAAGTTAAAATAATAATTGTGTGACATTAATAGATTTTCAGTCATGAAATTGAGAAAATAGAGTTTATGGAGAACTAAAATGTCATATTCCCTAGTTTACATAGACATGAATAAGAAATTGTAGAAGGTGCCTTGAGTACATTCAATCACTCGGGCTCCTTTTTCCTCCCTTGTAAAAATCATAGGCATAGATAACATAGATAGGGAATATTGGATTTCCTTTCCTACTTGACTGATGTTGATGCTGTTACTGATGCTGTTGTTGAATTTGAGAATGGACTATTGGCTTTTTTTTTCTTTTTTTCAATTAATTTGCTGGTTATTTTATATACTATTATATTCTTCCCCTGCTCTTTCGTACTTTTGTTTCCATTTGCACACATTTCAGTGAGGGAAATATGGGTTGAGTTCTCATATATTTCCTAATTGCTGTGTATCATGGTGGCACCCATGATAACAGATTGGGGTGGAGTAGACACGAAACTTATGTGGCACCCAGTGGCGGACCCAGTCTTCCACACAATAAAGCTTTTTGCGGACTGGTTCAAACTTCGAACCAAGGATTGATGCTGATTTTCTTTCAAGGTAAAATAAAAAATCAGGGTTGATGCTGACTGATTTGGTGACTTCTGCAAATAGTTTACCTAACTGAGAGCTGGGAGATGACTTGATGGTGACAAAGTTTATAGTTGCGTTGTCTTATTAGAGTGAGGTGCCTTTGGCATCTCTATTTCTCAACTAATGTCTAAAACCGGGTTGATATAGACATTTTCTACATTAAGAACATTTGACAAATGCATATTAAATATCTGTTTCAACCGGTCTAATACTCATTTTTGTCTCTGGTAGAAAGTACTAGTGATGAGGGCATTTCAAAACAGGCGTTTTATCCAAAGCGCGCATACAACGCGGCAGAAGGGTGTGATGTTTTCTTTTGGTTTTGTTTTTTTAAATTGTGGGCCACTGAGTCGAGATCCTAACCGTTAGATATTTTAATCAACTCAAACACAGCCATCATGTAAAATTTGAACCGTTGATTCAACACGGATCTCGAGACATTTTTCACAAACCACATACTTTGGACGTGCATTTTTGGAATTATGTGGGCCCCAATATCAAAATCAAAACCGTTGATCCTTTTTGGCTTGCCAAAAGCGACCATAAGGTCAAATCTCTACCTTTCATTCTTTATGGATCTTGAGATAATCGTAAAATACTGTGAGCCATTGATCCTCTCTGTATATGCACTTTGGTTGGGTTTCACATGATATAAGTCAGAATTTTTCTTTTTTCAATTATAGGAAATTAAATGAGATCTGAAATAGTATATCTCTTTGTAATCTCAAACTTGATTACGAAACCAAATTTACATCATTGATCTGTTACGTATCTCGAGAAATGCACGAAACAGTGTCACCACTTAATGTACTCATGTAAAATGACTTTGTTTCACTTGACAAGCATCGGTCTGTTTTTTCTTTATTTTTTTAATTATGGCCTACTGAAATAACATCTGAACCTTTGTATTTCTTGGGAGCCTCAAGCATGACAATGACATCAAATTTGAACCGTTGATTTGTCACGGATCTTGAGATATTGGTGAAAATGGAAAAACCTTAGATTTGCAATTCTTTTATTTTCTGTGGGCCCTAAAATGTGATCCGAACCGTTGATCCCCTTTCAAAGGCTTAAAACATCTAAGACATCAAATTTCATGTCTTGATTTATCATCAATCTTGAAAAATTTGTGAAAAAACATGAATCATTGGATTAAAAAAATGTCTATTTCATTTAGTCTTTTTATTTTACCAAATGATAAATTTTGGAAAACATCTACTTCATACATATCTATACCATATAGGTCTACTCCATTCAAATCTGCTTCACATAGATAAGACTTGCCAAACAAGCCGTAACATGTATTAAAGTTCTACTTTTGTATATGACTAGTGGGAGGTACGTGCGTTGCACGTAGTTGTCAGTGAACCTTGTGATATGTTTATTGTTATGAAAGAGTTTAAACATGCAGTTGTCTAGTTCTAGTTCTAATTAAGTCTGTTTGAGTTCATTAATAAATAGAATAGAACTTCGATCAAATAATGTGGTGTTTCAGCTACAATAACACATTATAAGATAATAATGTATGCTTGTATTCTTGCTTTACAATAACCACGTATAAAACATCTTTTCTTTATTGCCCTAGGAGCAACATATCTATTTAGGCCAAAGATGAATCGGTGAAATGGAAGACACCAATCTCGAACCTTTCAATAAGCCTAACCATCACAAAGAACAGGTACCGGAATTTATGTCAATCATTTCCATCCATAAACCAAATATAAAAAAAAAGATCCTCCCAATTGAGGAAGCAAAATTCTACTTAAATAAAAAAAAAATCAATTGTGAATCGCCACGACATATAACTCCATTGAGCACAATTCAGAGATTATTGTCAGATTAGCCTTTTCAATAAGTCTCATCACAAAGAATATGTATGAAAATTTCTGTTAACAATTTCCACCTAGTCACAAAATAAATAAGGCTGATCATCACAAAGAACATATACCAAAATTTGTGTTAATCATTACCACCCATAAGCCAAAAAAAATTGTATTTTTCACATTATTTATGCTCTACCTATGAATTGAATGCCTTTCCAAGCAATAGATAATATATCCACATAAATATAAAAGGAAAAAATGTAAACCTGAGTATCTCATTGCTATTAAAAACCCAAATATAAAAGAAAAAAAATGTAAACTTGCCCATCTTCAAAGCAATGCACGAAGAGATGACTAACATGATTTCTCTTCTAGCATCGCCCTGAAGTGATGACTAATAGAATGCAAGAACATACCATCAAACATTGATACAAAGTCTAATGGGCTGAAATTTATATCTCCTTATATGTTTTAGTCTTTAACTCCAACAGGTAATGAATCATTACCTTCCATCAAGAGAGGAATTCAAAGTGCTTCAATTTAGATCAAGACACTTGCAAGCAGATCATTAGGGTTGATTTCCTAGATTGATGCTCCAAATTTATTATTTTTAATGGGAAAATCCTATCAACCTCTATAGTCAATTAAGGAAACAAAAAAAGATGAAATTTCAGAAATCCTTCCGTATCTTACGAAACTTTTATGTCTATATTTTTTTTTTCAAGTAGCAGCCCCCTAAGGAAAATTTAAGGTTTTGCTACTTATTTATACACATGCCCATCATAAGCATAAATTGTGGTCGAACTTGAACAAGAGGAGGAGAAGATTGAGAAAGAGAGAGGGAGGGATTAGTCATTTGTTTGTAAGGGAGAAGCGAAGAGTCAAGAGCTTGCATCGAGTTTTCCCTCATTTTAAAGTGTTTTACAGAAGAAGAGTCCATCTTCTTCATAACCTAAAAGGTTAAAATTAATGTCTGCATCAACTCCCCCTGAACTTGATTGCAGGTCCAAAAAGTCAAACACAAGTGAGAATTCTACCCAAACAACCAACACAAAACAATAAAAACAAAAGAAAGCAGCTTCCTTAGGAACTAACAATAACCGTGGTGCAGCATGAGCAGTACATCGAATCCACCTACCCAACAACCCCAACAAAACCCATAAAAACATCATAAAATCAAAATGCGAATTGGAAATCCTAAAATCCAAAAAGAGCACAACCTCCTTACTCAAGACACTAACCTTGCTACTGCATGAGCAGTGTCGAATCAAAACAAAAAATGCAACAAAAAAAATTCCGACTGAGAAGAAAACACCGAAAAAGAATTGTCATTACTGTGGAATTTTGAGGTACGACATTGTGAGTTACTTTTATGGTTGATTATTCCTCTAATGTGAATTTCACTTTCTTGGTAAGCAACACATAAAAACCTGATTGGTTAAACGTGTATGAGTAAAAATCTCATTGGTTAAACGTGAATGAGAGAAAAATAACTAAAAATAATTTTCATCACTGTGGAATCTTGAGGTACTACTTTGTGAGTTACTTTTATGGTTGATTATTCCTCTAATGTGAATTGCACTTTCTTTTTTTTTAATGTCAGTGAATTTCACTTTCTTGGTAAGCAATATAAAAATTATATAGGTTAAACAACATGTAGAGAATAAAAAAACAAAAACCCCACAAAAGAGGTTATACAGGCACATTCCTAAAAGGCTTCTAGCCTTCATGTGTAGATTAGAAAGCACGAATTTTTTTTATTTTAGCCACATGGGTGAGGTGGTCTTTTGATCAGTTTTCCTTCTCTAATAACCCCATTTTCTAATTATTTGCAGCAAAAACTATCGTTATTTTTAAAGTATAAATCAAGAAGATAGATTTCATTCACGTATAATAGGGGACTATTGGTCATTTGCCCTTATCTAATAAACATAAACATGCTCTTTCAAAATGAAAATAAAACCCATTTTAATACAATATTCAACTGAAAAACAGAGCAACATAGTAGACATATCTTCGACCGAGGTTGAGATCATTATTGTCATCGAAATCTTCTGCATCCAGATCATTGCCATCATAAGAATCAAGAAAATACATTCGTAAAAAAAGCTTTATTTGAAAGCCTACCCGAAACTTACAAACAGTAAATTGGAAATAAAAGTTGATGAAATCATAGAAGACCTATTATCTAGTTAGTTTTACATCTAAAAAAAGAATAAAGTATAAGTAGTCACATGCTATATAGAAACAACTGTAAATCTGATGAAATCAATATGCAAACACATTAAATATGACGAAAATAGTGCACTGACTTAATAAGTATCATTCATACCTAAAAATATAACTGATAGGATAAAATAGGTACCTTCAATCTTCTTGGCGACCTTCCAATGGATTTGATGCACCTGTCACAAGATAAAACGTATATTGGTTTTAATTATTGTTGTTTATTACCATTCCCATATAGATGTTTATAAGAAATTAT
>QPKB01000002.1:78237711-78411589 GCA_003546025.1 Camphora micrantha
CACTGACTTAATAAGTATCATTCATACCTAAAAATATAACTGATAGGATAAAATAGGTACCTTCAATCTTCTTGGCGACCTTCCAATGGATTTGATGCACCTGTCACAAGATAAAACGTATATTGGTTTTAATTATTGTTGTTTATTACCATTCCCATATAGATGTTTATAAGAAATTATAGTTTTTCATCTTTTTGGAAATATAAGAGAAAAATGATGGCTATGATAAAAAGCAGCAGGGCTTCTTGGTCCAATGAACATAAGATCTTCACTGACCTTAGCATTGAAGAAGCTCATATAGCAGGTAGACCAAGGACTCATCTAAAGGCTTAAGCATAGAAAAAAAATCACTATTCAATTTAACAAAAAAAAAAAATGAAGCTTAACTTCAATCAAAAGCAATTAAAAAATATGTGGGAGATCATGATACTGTAGATGTCGTGTGTTTTGGTATTTTATTGGAATGCAAAGCGAACATGGACGCTGGTGGAGTTTCATTTGATCGGGATAAATTACCACATTTGATTGAAGAGAAAATAATACATCGCACTAAAGACTTATTCATCAAAATACCATCATTGTGCCTACCTACCAATAAAATGAACAACATGATTGACAATAGAATTTCCTTATGACCATTTCTTGCAAACTATTTTCAAAACGATTGTCATCAATCACTACATCAACCATTTTAAGTCCTCTCCAGTTGATACGTTGATCATTCTACCAACTTTAGGATTTTATCTTCATTCATCATTCACCCAGTTTTAATTGACTTGGGCAATCCCTGAACCATCTTTGATCAACAGTTCCTAGTGAAATGTGTAAATGATTGAATATAAACTATCATTCCAGACAGATTCAATGACTATAATTATAACAAAATCAACAATCCCAAGATTCAAAATAACGAGTATCTGAACTTCTTCAAATATGTCTAGTTTCAAAAACTAAAAATAAGGGTTGGGCTAAAAAGACAAGCCTTTTCTTATTTCCCTCTACATCACTGAAGAATTATGAGTTCATGACAAAGAAGACAACTTGTTAGAATGTTGACCAGGATAATTACAAATCCTATGTATTTTGAATGGATGAATAAAAATACAGTATCAGCTATAATTTTGAACAATACATTTATTAGAATATATAAATGCCATATTCCATCTTTAGACAATATTCTTAGTTCTAAGGTCAAACAATACAAGATATAACCCACTAAATAGATAGGCCTCACCCTTGGTGTTTTGATTGGGATGGTGCATGTCATTAGATGCTCAAATGTAACATCCATTAATGGCCATAGAGTGCAGCAAGAGACCATCATCCACCGAATGGCACAGTCCGACCCCACCAAATGTCTGATAGAAGGTATTGTCATCAATTAGATTAGATGGGATCGCCAATCTAAGTGGCTGCCACATCTACAGAGACATAAATAATGTAGTATTACCAATCTAAGTGGCTGATAGTATTGTACTTTCGATGTTAGATTAACATATTAATATGTAGCTTCTGATAAGAGGCTATTTATTACCTCTTGTATCCATTTCAATACAGCAGGGCTCCAAAAATGGCATTATCCTCATTTGAATTCTTTCCTGAATATCGTAGAATATTAGAGTGCAACTATTTTCTATGCTTCATGGAGTAGTAAATATGAAAGATAATGTATGTGATGATTAGAATTCACATCCAAACTGCCCAGAAATAGAAATAAAAACAATCTGAATACCTACAATCACACACCATCACTACACCAAAAAGGGCAATTACGAACGGACTTAAACCGTTCCTAACGTGAATTGAAACAGTTACAAACCGTTTCAAAAAATGGTGTTCTTAAAATCTTGGAACGGACTGCATTCGTTCCAAAAAATTGAATTTGGAACGGATGTTATCCGTTCCAACACCTAAATTTGGAACACTTGTGAACCGTTTCAATACTGTGCTAGGACCATTCCTGTTATCTGTTAAAAAAAAAAAAATAGAATTTGGAACGGACAACCCTCGTTCCAACTTTTGAATTTGGGAACACTTGTGAACCGTTCCAAAACTGTGCTACAACCGTTCCTATTATCCGTTCCAAAAAAATAGAATTTGGAATGGATAACACTCGTTTCAACATTTGAATTTCGGAACACTTTTAAACCATTTTAATACTGTGCCTCGACCGTTCCTGTTATTTATCTTGGAACAGTTATAAAAACCGTTCCAAAAGTGTCGTCAAACCGTTCCTATTCCAAAAGCGTTCCAAACCATTTCTAATGAGTAAAAAAATATTAAAAAAAAAAAATGCTCATATACTATAGCATTCACACCTATATACACATTCATAGAAAACAATCACCGAATGGTTCACAATATCTAAAATTGAAATCATTAATAGACTAACTTGAACTTAAATATTAAATTTATAATATTTGAATATCCATACATCACACATCCACCTCATACAACCTGCTACTACTTTCATCCACTCCATTTGTGAAAAAAATAATAGCCAAAAAGTCTATCCCATCACATTTTTTGTGGCTAACTTTCTTCAATGTTGTTTATAGCTAGCTGAGTCCAATAGTTATGGTGGAAAAAGCTCTCCAATTAAGTTGTAGCATTCTTTGCAACGAATTGCTTTTCTTGCATGAGTATATATCTTTTGAGCATCCTCCTAAAAAAAAGAATTCAAAAAGAATGGAGGGTTAGTAAACATGGTCAATTGAAGCAGAATATGTCCAAGTAGAATGTGTTTTTTTTTTTTTTTTTGTGGGATCAATGTTTCAATTCTTCGTTGGTGGCCTAAGCATAGTCAATTGAAGCAAAATATGTCCAAGTAGAATGTTTATTGTAGGGTTTGCTTAATTAAAACAATAGTATAGCAAAGTAGACCTCAATCATGTACAATGTTCTTGCACTAACCATAAGACTACATTTACAAAAGTTTCATATAGAGTTTTCATATAACTCTGGATTCAGAGGAAAAATAATATAAACTACCAACTATTAGCTTACGGGCAGGAGAAAATTTGACTTTTAAGAGAAATTGCAGCTTCCCTGGGGTCCAAATAATCCAATGTGACTCAATATTAAAACCTGTCTCTCAGCAGAAGATATAAATTTTAATGCACATACTTTTAAGAGAAAAATCAGCTTCCATGGGATTCAAGAACTATAGAATTCCTGGAATGAATTATGTGGTCAGAAAATTGGGCTCTCTGCTAATGTGGAGTTTTTTCTTCTCATGATTCTCTGTTTGGTTTAATGAATGCCATTATGATCAGATTTCATAGAATGCCTTTCTTACTCAAATATATATATATATATATTTCTTGATTTTCAGATTCGATTTGATAACAATCTAAGAAGAATATCATGATGGAACGAGTTCCACTCACAATTTCCAATGATGATTCATTCGCACTAATTCCTCAAACAATTAAACGTCATTAAGGATTCTGAAATTAATTTTAGTAGCCCCAGGAATTACATAGCTATATGCACATGTAGTGGAAATAACATGAGTCAAGCAACCCAAATTCTCAAATCATCCAATCTAGCAAGGCTTGGATCATGTCCAAAGCTCATAAATGTAGACAACAAACTATTCAAAATATATTGTGTAAGTACTAATTCACCACGCAATATCAAACAAAGGTTATAATATATTCCTTAGTTTTGGTTGGGAAAGATAGGGCATTTCATTGCCTAATGAAGTGTATACTAGGCATATAATTAATCTTAACAGGTGGTGCTAATTTAGCAAGGGAGTCAAAAGGGAATAATATTCATACCTCTATGGGGATGATCAGGAAATCCATCTGGTTGGCCTAACTGCAATACATAACAAAATATAACCAAAAGTGAGATTATGAAAGACCATCACATTCATGTAGAAACAGAGAAATACAAGAGAACAAAGATACCCACCTGAGAATTCATCCAGAACAAGAGATTAATTAAAAAAAAAAAAAAAAATCACACGTGTTAAGAAAAAAAAAAAAAACCCCAGACCAACCATATGCCTTTTCTAACCATTCAGTTTCACTGGTATTTTTTTTAGGCTATATAGCCTAAAACACTGAAAACTTTTTTACAAAACAAGTATGACTAAATGCTAGAAAGTCAATGTGAATTGCATCTTCCCATTGAACTCAACTCACAATAGAACAAGACACGTTTCAGTATGTATCTGATGCATTATAAAAATGGCATTCAGTCACTGGCTCACAAGTAGATGTCTAAGAGTAAACTACAACCATTTCAAAAGGGAGCCAATAATGGCATAGGAACTAGGTTACTTCAGTCTGGGAGATTTTTGGGACAACTCATGTCCTTTAAAAAAGAAAAGAAAAGGGGCTGAGACTGTTTACTGTAATATATTATTTTCCTTCTTTCTTTATTCATGTCATTTAAAATATTCAAACTCACTTTGTGGATGAAATGATATAGCCAGCATAAATAGTTCACTCTGGCTTCTCAATACCTTTGGTTTCAGGGCTTATACATGAAAAGAAAGCCATGGAGTTGAAAGTAATTATCAGTAACTCTGCATTTAGTTAAATCCAACCTTGATTCAGTGTGCAAATGGGCTTCGTGAAACTCAATTAACTTGACTTGCTAATAGGTTTTAGCTTCAACCATAAATGCCAACAATTTATTTAGAAGCAAATGTCTGCATCCACAAGTGTTGATAATCATACGCTATTTAATTTTCTCTCCATTGCTCATGAAACAGTAAGTCAAGAAAAAGCCATCCTCTGAACCAACCTTCTACTTTTCTTTATGGAAATTAAGAGTATTTGAAAGGATAGAAGTTGAGGTCGCTGATAGGCATACCTTGTCTTCTAATCCTTGGAATAGAATAACAGGGCAAGAAAATTTATCAACAAAGTTGATTGGTGACCTCTCAAAATAAGACCTTTCATTCCCTGCAATATATGAAAAACAAGGACCTCACCAGTCAATATTAGATTAAACAAACTAAAAACTGACACAGGTTTTCTGTTCAGTAACTACTTACCAACAAGATTATCAATATAATGAGACTCAAATTTATGGGTCTCTGCTTTCAATGCCGATAAGTCAGCAACCTGTGCAAATAACAGCAAAAGGGAGTGACCTGTAAGACTTGTGTAGTTTTATCTCAGTTCTATTAAAAAATACAGATAATCTGCCTGGCCTATTAGACTTATGTAGTTTTATCTCAGATCAGTTGCATTACTGAATACAGATAATAATCTGCCTTTGCACCAAAAATGAATCTAAGTTCACAATCAGAGCAAAATGAAATAATTTTTTAACACTTCATGTTACCTTGCTATTCCTCTCCCTGCGCAAACCATAATAAGTTGTCATTAGCAATGAAAAGTAATCAACTGAAAGCTGAAAGTGTTATTAGCAATGAAAGCAATCAACTGAAAGCTAAACACGAACAATATCCCACAATCATCTCCTAGTTCAAGTAAACCTTTCCTGTCATACCAACAACATTGAGGGGCACTTTGTGTTGTTAGCAAGATCCAGTCACTCCCCTGAAGGCAATTTCTTTTATAATGGGCTAAAATAGCGAGTGTATACAACAAGGTTCTCTTCTAACCATTACAAATTTAAATCAACTGAAACATATTCCGATATCTTAGTTCTTTTTCTTTTTCTTTTTTTCTTTTTTTTCTTTTGAAGGGTAACAAAATTTTGTTAGAAAGTTGACCGACATAAGAGACAAACATTGAGAAGCTACAAAAACAAATCCATCCAAAAAGAAAACAAGCAACACCTAGAAAAAACTCTACACCACTAAAACAACATAGAGGAACCTGAAACTGTAATAATAGCTGGACGCCCGACGCCCTCATTGGCAAGAAAGTTAGCCATTGAATTAGCACGGTGCTGATATGAACAAAGGAGACTTTAAGCTTGGAAGGTAACAGGAGCAGCTCCCCAACCTTATGAATTTCCAAAGACCAGTTCTCAAGGCAACCATTTCACCGATCTTAGACCAGTTGGGCCAAAGAAATCAAATATGCGTCTATTCATATTATCCCTAATAATGCCTCCAACCCCCGAAGGACCCGGGTTATCTAGTACAAACCAATCAAAGTTTGTTTTAGGAAGCAAGAAGGAGCAGACCATGATGCAACAACTTGGGGCCTAAAGGGTGATGAGTAAGCCACATCAAACCAATTTCTTAAAATGCTAGTGATAGAGACTCCTCTGAAATCAGGAAGAACAGGCACCCAAGAGCTACATATTACTTTGCTCTGTAAGGCTTCAAAAGAATAACAGACCCACTCAAAGCACCGCATGTCCCTCTCTTTCCAAAACATCCATATGATGGCAAGGGACTCTCCACATAACTTTACCCCTGGACTAACTCACTCCCATTCTCGAAGCTAGAAACATGTTACCAAGGGAATTGGGCATCACCCAGCTGCAGTGAGCAGTCAAGGACTCTTGCCATCATATGGATGAGGCTCCAATGTGTGTGGTAGCTTTCGGGTGGCTGATTGTTTCTAGGTGTGTTTTGACGAGGGATAACCTATGGAAGAGTAGAATGATTGTGGTCAATGGGTGCCCTTTGTGTTGAGGGGACGCTGAATCAGTGGGCCATCTTTTGTAAGTGTCAGGTTTGGATGCCAATTCACATGAAAGTGAAGGGATGGTGTGTATAAAGGATCATTTAGGCCCCACTAGTTAGATAAGATGCATGATTATCATTAATAGTAGTTGATATGAAAGACAAGCAGAAATGGTGCCTAAAGGAGATAGAGATAAGTGTATGACAATTTCTAAAATATTATTTGATAGTATCAATATTACTGCTTTGATTACAGAAGTTTTTACTTACAGGGAATCCCTTAAGATTGATGAAAGGCTTAGAAGAAACTTTGTTGTGATCATGGATTTTCTTTGCTAATTGGGGAACGTAGTGTCCTACAAAAAATATGTGAGAAAGGTCAAGAAATTGTATGAATACCACATAGAAATGCTTGAATGATTGTCTATCCTTAACTAATTCAACAAACCTGCATAACTCTGTCCAGCAATGTAAAAATCTCTATGCCTGTACTGTGGAAACCTTTCAAACCATCTTAAAAGAAATATCAGGGCATCCCTAGCTGCTTGCATGAACAGAAAAAAAAAAAAAAGGAATAAGAAATGACCCTTGCTTGAACTATGTCAATTTGACGAGTGGCCACCCATCAACCAATTGCTGCGACCCACTAATGTCAATGATCAAATCCAATCCAAAATGTTTTTGCAACTTGATCAACAGCAACACTGCCTCCAGCGGCATCAATGTAACATAGGCTATGCTGCTGCCTTCTAAGTGTGGAGTTAATGTCAATTCAGGCATTTGTTCTGTTTCAAGTAAACACTTCCACTCCTTTCTCTTTCGTTGCAATTGAAGTACTTCCATCTTCCCATGCTTTTTAGTTTGAGTAAATTCACAGTGCTCTGCTTTTAAGTGTCTATTTGGTTCTTTTGGTACTCTCTTTGAAAAAAAAAAGGTCCTATTTGCATTTATGAAAATACATATAGCTCAACAAAATGTATAAAATACTTGACGTAAAAATAGGGGTGTCAATATGTATCTTATTATCTCAATTTCTAAGACCTTCACTAGAATGTATTGACACTTGCCCTAGTTTGACAGTCATTTCACTAATATAACCTCTTGGATTTAGTAAACAAAGAGATGACTTTATCTAAAGTTAGAAACTTTGAGGCCGCTAAATCATGGGCTAGGATGATTTGCGTGGGACAATTTGATCTTCCGTATTTGACGCGTACCATTCCCCAAAACAAGAACACAAAACCCCATCCTCCTTCCTTCCTTCTCTCATAATTGTCATGCATCCATATGGACTCCATGACAAAAGGAACTCTTTTTTGTAGAATATCACTCCTGGCTCTATACCTTGGTTTTACATTATTAGGATGATAAGAAAATCTTTGATCAAGTAATAAGTGTTTTTTGTGTAGGTTCTCCCAACAACAGGACCATTATTGAACCAAACTCTGGGAGCAGATTTTCATTTGGAGACATCTTGTTGGTTGCTATGCTGCCATTTATCATTCAACCTTTTTGGGCATGATGAAGTAATTCAGCATCAACATGATTGCTTCATGAGTGATCCTGATCAATCCTTTTTGAGTTTTTTCTTTTTTTTTCTTCCTTCTGTCAATTTGCTAGATAGGTCTATTGATCATTAAACCGAGTAAAGGTTATGGTATGTTCCATTGTTCTGAGTCAACATTCTATCTTTGCTAAATGATTAGTAGTGGTTAAAATGCAAATATTGTGCGGTGCCATATAGTAGTGAGGCATAATACCCAAATTACAGGCTTTCATTTGAACCAAGCATTCCACACAAACATGTGGGTCACATCTTATTCCAGTTATCCAAATCATCAATTAGGTGAGAATTATTAGTTCTTCTAAGCAAACCTTTGTGTATCTTTTACTTCCAAGATAGACTAGAAAAAAAAAAGGACTGCATCTATGACTAATTTATAGAGAAACACAAATACAACTCAAACAGGAAAAAGATTTAGAGATCAGAAGGAAATCCGTACAACTTTTTATTTTTGGAAAAAATCGCTTCTTATTAACATTTGTGTGTGAAAGATAACCAACCTGCAAGGGATTTGCTAGTTTTGAAATGTTGCTGGGTTAGAACTTGGTCCCAAATCTTGAATATAGGCTGAGATGAAAGCAACCCAAGCCTAATTTCAATTCAACAGAATAAGATACAAAAATGAGACTCAAGCAACTAGTATAAATTATATATCGATGAAAATACATACCCAATTTTGGAGGTTTCTCACACACTAACTCCTCAACAACTAGTTGATCAACCTGAAGAAAGAAAAAAAGTCTAAAATAAGACGTCTTAACTTTTTTTAGTTCAATGTACAAAATTCAGGAAATCGTTTCATGTGTTGAGTGCAGGTTGGAGAGAGGACATTGAAGTTGCATGTGAAAATGCACTTTCGAGATACAACAGAAAGGCCTATAACCAGATCCTGAAGAATGCAAGGCCAAATGGGTGGTTAGATTGACATGTATATATTTGCATCTATCTACATCTTTTAAACTATTCTATTCCACTTTGCATTGGCCAACATGAAAATTGGTAGTCAGATTGGGTGAGATATTACTTCATCAGTAGTGATTTGGGGGAGAAAGGAAGATGAAAGCTTCAGCCTATTGTTAATATTTTGATTTCTATGCTGTCCCAAAAGCAAAGGAGAATCCAAAGGAGAATGGATGATCGTGTAGAAATTTTCAAAATGAATGAAATTCATGGTACGTCCAAGCATTAAAAGCTGAATTAGATCTCATAAATCAAGTAGCCATTAACGCTAACAAAGAAACAACTGAAATAAATCTAAACCCAAAAAACAAATCAAATCCATCCCCCAACTGAAATAGAACAACACATAAACAACTAAAAGCAAGAACCAATTCAATATAATCCCAAAAAGCACCAAATACATCCTTTCGCAAACTCATCCTAAAAACTCAAAACATCCCAAAACACTCAATAAGATCTAAAGAATACCCATCAATCAGAACAAACCCACCAATTTGGACACCGTAAACCCATAAATTATCTGAAACCAACATTTTGAGGCCTGAGGAATTACTTGGCTGGGCTTGGGCTTACATATGTGCCTGATGCACAACGTTATTAGTGAATATTAGGAAATAAATGGGTTTAAAAGCAGCCAAAAGAAGTGAATGCTATCTAAAACAATGCGAAATACCTGAGGAAGCCACAGGTTTTTCAGTGGTTTTGATAGTTCGATACATCTGCAAAAAGAGAAGCAAGGCAAGTAAAGGGAAAGAAGAGATGAGAAAAAAGAAGGCAGATGAGTGGACTCTATTACAGTGTACTAATATAGACTTCATTTCTTTCCCAAAGACGAGATTTAAAAAATTGACAAAAATAAAGCCATTCAAAATCAAATGAACCTACTGTTTCCTTTTTGGGGTTTTCTTGTTTTTCAATAACCACAAGCCTATAGTTTGGTGAGGTTAGTAATGTCTTGTATTATTGTCCAGAAAATTACTCGTCCATTCATTCACCAATCAGCCAGTCAATCATTCACTATAGCCATTGGCTAAGGTCTCTAGGATGGGAGTTTTTATTGAAAGAGGAAATGGAAGAAAAAATAGTAACATGATATTTAGCACCTTATTTATGATTTGAGTTGGATTTCTTTTTTATTGTATGTACTGTCCCTTGATCTATGTTCAAAGATCCTAACTTTCTAGGATTTGGGTTCTAAAGTTCTCATCCTAAAGTTCAGGCTACACTTTGTAAGTCTTGGGTTCTAATATTCTATTCCCACAGTACAAGCCCTTTTTTCTTATCAAAGCTTGCTGAGGTTTTAAAAGGTTTTTGTGAGGCTTTGTGATTTGGGTTGTGGATCTCTGGCTTTGAGGTGAAAAGGCATCTATGGTTAGCACTTTGATGGATTCTTGCAGTGCCACCTTAACTGTAACTGCCCATCTGGGCAAAATTGGCAATGGAAAAAGTGAAATTTTGAGGGAGAGGCTGAAAGGGAGCATGAAAAGTTGTACATGGGGTACTAAGCTAGGGAAGAGTATGAGAAATGGGGTTTGAATGGGTAAAGTTGGTGATCCTGTCTGTATCCATTCAGATGTCAACAAAGAGACTTTGGTAAGCGATTACCATCCAAGGTTTCATTTCCTCAAAGAAAACTACCATGATCATGTGTATCCATTATAGTTTTTCAATTTTTATTAACTTTCTTGTTCCCTTGAAGAGAGAAATGGTACTGGTTTCTTCATAATCTGATTTGAGCTTACAAATTTGAGCTTCATTGTAGCATTGATTGAGAAATCCTTGTTCTAAAAAAAACTAGTTAACCCACCATAAGGGGATGACAGTTTTTCGATTCTCCAATTGTCTGGTTTTGAGTAAAGACTATGTTGCTTCAAATAGAAATCTGAGCACACTACCCATAGGCAGAAATCAACAAGAGTATTGGATGGTGCTAAGATGAAAATGGAAAGGAGTTCTTGGGAGAAGAAGGATGATTCCTTGTCAAAGTGAATAACTTGGCCCGAAAAAGACGGCCGGTTAATAGCAGTTTGCATGTTGAAAACACAGGCATTGCCAATTCTACTCGTGGAAAGCAAAGAAGCATTACTAGTGATGTATTTCATAGAAATGGTTCTGCACCTTTTGTTCGCTCTATAAATCAGTGTAGTGGTAATAAAGCTTTTCCCAAGAAGGCAGAAGGTAATGATGCAAGGAACAGTAAGGACACGGATCCAGCTTTTTTCACATTTACTTCAAAAAAGAAGCAGGGTACTTCATCTTCTTCTGTAGAAATGAAGAAACAGAGCAAAGGTGAGGTGAGTTGTGATTCCTCTCACAATAAAGAGGCGATATTGGATGCAAACAATGAAAGATCACCACCTTTAATAAGAGCAACTGGATTCAAAGGAGATGCTCTAGGTGCTCTCTTAGAGCAGAAGCTAAGGGAGTTAACTTGTCTAGAGAGGGATGAGTCCGTCACCGGTGATACTTTGTCTGGTAGATCTACTGCCATTCTTCAAGAGTTGATATCTGCACTATCAATGAGCAGGCCAAACTCTCAAGTAAATGGAGACAACTGCTCAGATGGGCTTGGTTTGAAGGGTAGCATGTATAGTAATAGTCATGTGTGCTCTGATTGCACCCTTGTGCAGGAAATGGCTCACAGTCTAGGCAGTAAGTTCGAGGTGAGTTTATCCTTCCGGTTTTTTCAAGTAATTTAGATTAGTTGCAAAGCTATTGATTGGTATCAATATTCTTAGTATATGATTTGAACCTAATTACTTGTCAGTCGTATGATGAAATCTGGAGAGAGCCATTGTCTATCATTTAACGCATGGATATATTCAGTAATAAAACTACTTAATGGTTCAGGTCTTATGCTTGACTATTCTTTGAGCAGAGCTTTTGCATACAAGGTTTGCATGGAAAAGGTCATATGGGATATGGCAATCAAAATTAAAATTGTCATACACAATTCTATACACTTTTGGATGAGCTTTAAGATGCACAACTCTATACGCCTTTGGATGAGCTTTAAGTTGAATGCTTGGACCTCCAAAAAAAAAAAGTTGAATGCTGAGACCTCCAATCTTCAGTTGTATTTTGAAGGGAAATTTTGGTAGAGCATTCTTTCCGATAATCCATATATCTTTACAGATGGGTGTGGTACAAGTTATTTTATCTAGATCAGCCTTTGGTATCAATTTGGACCTTCCATAACCAAGTAAAATTATGATTGTCATGTGCGGCACAGATTGGAACATGGTCACTCTAAAACACAAACTTTAGACTATGGGTATTGTAAAGATATGCCGTCTCTCATGGGTATAATTATGTAAGGATATTTTCTAAAACCGATCTTTTTATTGGTTTTAGAGTTCAGTTCTTACAGTTTACTTGTAATTGTGTTAAACCATATATTACTTCATAATTGTAGTTATGTTGAAACATGTTTAAATATTCTGAATAACTGCTTGGCCTACAGTTCAATACTCAAAACTCAAACAAGTTCCTTTTCTTTAAGGGGCGCTTTTTTTTTTTTTTGGTGTTGGGGGGGGGGTTCTTTCTTTAAGGGGCGCTTTTTTTTTTTGGTGTTGGGGGGGGGTTCCTTTTCTTTAAGGGGCGCTTTTTTTTTTTGGTGTTTGGGGGGGGGGGGGGGGGGGTTTTGGGTTTTTATGGCTAAGTTAGGGGCCAAGTCCATGTTTTGAAACATTGCTTGGATAATCTTATCTTGTGATAAATCCACATTAAAGAGGCAAAAGTTTCATTCTTCCCAAAGTTTCTATCATTCAATCAGTGTGTGTTTCAGCCATAGTAACAATAGGATGGCAGTACACATGGCCACATGTAAGGGAGAAGATGGAAACATAGACATGTTAGATAATAAGATAAGATTATAAGCAACATCATTTTAATTTCCACAATCTTCCAACATCACACGGGATATACAAGTACACAACTAAACAAATAAACAAAGCATGGAGAAAATAAAATACTTGCAATGATTCACCCAGAGAAACATCTCACATAAACTTAATCTCTGTCTTCATCAAGAATGAAAGTCTTTCTATTCAATAAGTTTGCTATGCTAACTATTACAAACACATAAATTTATAGAGAAGGGAAGTAACTGTACAAGCAAAAGCAAATGAAAAGTTATTACACACCTTCTTTATCCCAACTCTGTAGAGGCTTGCTCCTGTAGAATTAAGAAAATTAATACAAAAGGGAGCATGCAAATATGAAACTCACGAGAGTGGAGACTAGGCATTTAAGCGCAGAAGTATACCCGAGGCTGTACAAAATGGATAAAAATACAGATTGAAATGTCTTCTTAAACATTGCACAAAACAATCCTTATATAGCTTAAACAGGTAAAGAAGAAGAAGAAATAAAATCCCTTTTTCTTCTCTCCATAATCAATGGTAAAGATTCAAGATGCATTTGCTTCATCAAACTTCAGCTCATCAAAAACCCATCTCTACAGTTCAAATCCATTACTGAAATCCAAAATCCCCAAATCTACATCCAGACCCCTGCTCCTTCAGCCCCCACTTTGGGGACTAATTTGTGTTGTTTTATGGCTGCTCCACGGAAATTTAGATTTATTTGTAGTAGTTAATAAACTGAAATCTGAATGCATGACCATCGATTATTTAAAACATGCTGACTTTGTTACAGCTGCTTTATTAATTGATATTATTGAGATTTAAAGCATGTTAAATTTATGGAAATTGTTGTGGACTGGTACACATGCATCACATTGTGGGTTTAAGCAAGGACATCAATGTTATTATTAGTGTGATGGACTGTTTGATGTGAAGGTGATGTGTTATGATTAACTTGTAATTGAATGTTATCCTCAAATCTATAAAGGGTTAGTTAAGGGACTGCCATTACACCACCAGAAACCAATAGTGAAACGGTGAGGGGAAAAATAGATCTGGGTTAAGTGAAAGGGGCTGGTTTTAAATTAACTCGTTACAGGTGTTGAGGACATTTTCGAATATCAATATGGAAAAATCGAGGAGCTAGGATGACTTACTTGGTTGGAGGAACCCTTACAGACACCCATAGATTGTTAGCACTGTATGGTCTGACATCCCCATACAAATGGCCAATTCTGGAGACTCGAGGACTACAAATAGTTTTGGGAGAATTTGATTCAGAGCCTAGGGTTAAAACCACAAGTCCATATAGGAGTTCTGGGCTGACCAAATTGATCCGGTGGGTCCAAGGCTATGGCCGAACCCCAATGTTTAGATTCCAGTTATGCCAGACCCAAATCTGAGTTGCTGGTCGCTGGTCGACATTAGTTTGGAGTGCAAATCTTGTAGTAATTGTAATCTGACATAATATAATTGAATGATTCCTATTCCTTTGTATGATAGCTCTTCATTCTCGCTGTCTATAGTCTTGATGTTGATCAAAAGTTTGGAATTGATGTATAATTTGAACTATATAAGACTGCAAAATACTGGTATGTACGCTAGTTATGGGCAGCGAAGAAGAAGAAGAAGAAGAAGGGAGCAGCACACAAGTAAAGAAGGAGCAAGAGAAAGGAAAACTTACCTGGTCCGATTTGTCTTTGCTAGAAGGGAGCAGAACACAAGTCTCTCCCCTCCTTCCGCCTGCAGAATACACCTTTCTGGGTTTTTTCTTCCTTCCGATAGACACTCTGTATCTCGTCTCAGTTGCTTATTTCAGCAGAACCCAATCAAACCCTAGGAGACGGAGACGAGGAAGAGTGGGAACCAATCAAACCCTGGGAGACAGAGACGAGGAAGAGGGGGAACGCTTGGAGAAAGAGAAGGAGAATCAATCTCATTAGCCCTTTAAGAGAAAGAGAAGGAGAACTGAAGGCGGGAAGAAATGGCGCCAACGAAAATGGGGAGGGTAGTAGTACTCGTTCTTTTCTGGTGCCAACGAAAATGGGGAGCCCACGATTTTTTAGGATGAAACGGATTTTAGAGTTGGAACGGCTTGGGACCTTATTAGATTAGGGAGGGTCACTGGCCGTTTCAACGGTCCGTTTCTATTTCACGTTTTTGGTGTAGTGATATAATAGAAAATAAGCGTATAAGACGCAATATAAAGCTAACCTTTCAACATAACCAATGTTGTTTTTCTTAAAGACTGCTTATCACTTGCTTAAATAAATTAATCTCTCTATACCTTTAAATTTCATATAATTCGGAATCCCAAAATGGCCAAAATGGAATTTAGGAAATAAGAGCATGTCATTAACTAATAAGAACATATTAGAACCTAGTACTTGAATAAAATGAAAGCAAGCTAGATATATATTAACAATCCTATCAGAAGATAAAACAAGATTATGCCTCTAAATTCTTTTATAACACTAAATTTCTTTAATCTTCACACTCTTCTTCATCTTAAAACTATCTACTATGTAGTTAAGGCCAATAACACTTAAAAAAATGAATCAATATGCTCCTGATTACATTAACCATTATAAGTCATGTGAAAATCTACTAACCATTATATCCATGTAATATTCATCTTCCCTGCATTTCACAACTAAGTTTACCAAAAGTGCTGATATATATTGAGCACCACCTGATGCAGCGAATGGATACATCTAGTAGAAAAAATTCAAGAAACACCAATTAGTAAAGGATTTATGAAACTGTGCAAATTCAGATGGTCTAACCCATTGGCCCCAAAGAGAACATATTATACTAATTTTGATAAGCAGAACATATTATACTATTATAGCCATAAAAAGTTTTCTGTTTAGAGGTTCCTAACAATCCAGTTGGTGGCCTTTTAAACAATGGTGAAGAAGAAAAATTACTTGTCAAGATTAAAAAGGTGAACTCAGATGTATAGTCTAGTTTCTGTGCTACATTAGAAAATGTTTACATGGTAGAGCATTCAAATGCGTAGTTTTAAAAGTCAGAATCGTATTGCAAATCATTCATAACCATGAATCAAATTGAATCATAAATCGTATTGTGAATCGTAGGATTTTTAATTTTTCTACAAAAAAATAAAATTAAAAAATAAAAATTAAATGGAAATAAAAAAAAGCAGTTATTTATAATCCATCCATTTTCCCATTCATAGCAATATAAATACCATCACAAATAAGTCAATCATACAATCATGTCAAGAACGTCATGACATTAATATATAATAAATGATGTGTGAATAGTTTTTATAAGCAAACTTTCTTACAACAGAGTTTTTTTATTTTCTACGTAAACTCTTTTGCTATGATGCAAATGGAATTAAAAAGATGTGGGGAATATACATAAGCCAGTGGAGAAACAGGTCCTAAGAAACAATACAACTAATAAGATCCACAGAGAAAAACACACAGATGGAAAAAAAGAAAAGGAAAGGAAGCGCTATAAAAAAACATAAAGCACTTTGGAAAAAATGCAAAGAACTTAAACCTGACTGCTATAACTTCTGAATGTTTAGGATAACAAAATTGACATTTAAAGAGGGCTGGAGAAAAACTTGGAGATTTTGCAAAGGAAGACAATAGCTTCAGCTTCGAATAGATTAAATGCAAAGTTGAAAGAGATCATCCCTCCTATTATTGAATACACAGTCATTCCTTAGTCTTCATAGAGCATGCAAATAGATGATGACGACTTTAGCTAGACCAAGTTTGACAGTCTTAGAAGAATTTATTGAGAGAGACAATCAGAAGCTATATAGCATATAGCTTCTCTATTGTCTTGAATGAAACACCAATGAAAAAAATACTACAATTTGATTGGAAATGACCTTCAAACAAATGGCCTCCTCAAATATGTCCTGATGATTCGAAGTTGGTAGATCTCAACTATATTTTTTAAGTGAATGGAACATATCACAAACCTTGTAAACTGCACAATTTTGGGCTTAATGAGGAATTGATAGAATAAGCCATTAAACAGAAATGATTTAAAAATGGAAATCTTTTCTAAATGGTGGTCCAAAACAATTTTTTATTGCATTGAATCAAAAGGTTGGTTGCTCTTGCTAGTTGGTCCCTCGTTGTTGAAGGAACACAGCTAAATAACGAAAATCATATAAAAATATCAACAAGCCAACCATTATCATATTTAAGCCTTATCTCATCAATGGGAGTTGCTTGATGGAGTCCAAATTTTTATTTAAATATGAATATAACTCATAGTGAAGTGTAGCAAATCCTAATATGCAACTTCTTATTTCATATATCCCTCGTTTATCTAAGCCTGGGACCATTATATATTGATTAAGCACACATGGGGAAGAATGATGATGGACTCTTCAGGGAGAAAGAAACTAATTTAATTTGACACCAATAGAAACTTCCTAATTAAAAAAAAAAAAAGAATAGAGAGCCTCACCTTTAAAATTCACAAGACCTAAAATTTCAGCACCTGTACTTTTCCTATTCCCTTGTGTTAATTAGCTTTCTCTTAATTTCATAGAATGCCAACTCCAACAACGAGGTATGTCTGAATCCCCCGTCTTTATGTGGTGCTTCAATGGCGCAATGTTTTATATAAACTTTCATCAATAGTTTTTTTATTCATAGACATCAGTCATCACCCACAAACATGTTTCTCTATTTCAAGATTCTCAAAAAGAATAAAATAGAAGTAGTGTATAAGGGTTGTCTGTATGTGCAAAAAATTGTGAGCCCTAAGAATATTTCAGCAGAATAGAAACCAATCCAAGGTGTTACAGATTCCAAGTACTGAATGATATAGGATTTTTTTTCCACAAAATGACTACCTAATTATACTCTAAGAAAATATTATGCCATTTGAGATTATTTGACATTTTGGGCATGTACATTGAAAGTCTGAAATGAATTAGCTCTTCTACCACATCTCAAAAGGCTATGGCAGGGATGAGGAGATAATACTTGACAAACAAAACCCATAGAAAACATGGTAATGGGGTCAATTGAATCATACGTCAAGCAATATGGATAAAATTTACAAGACCACTATTGAAAGAAACAGGAAGAAAACTAAATCCAAAGATATGGAAATCACATTTTGAGCTTATTAAAAGAAGAGCATAAAAGAAAAGGAATGTCAAGCATTTGACTATAATATAGCACTTAATATAAAAAACTACAATCAAACCATTAGTTAAAAAAGAACAAACTCAATTGAAGAATACCATCGAAAAATAAAAAATAAAAATAATCACAAAGAGAATCATAAGCCCGAGTTTTTTGGTAGAAATTGAGATGCATTAACAAAACAAGAACTACAAAAATTTCTATTTTTAATCTTATTTTTTCTCGATTTAAAGATAGAATATTTTAATATAGACTGGATTATAATATTTATTTTTCTTGGAGGGAGTGAGTGAAATTTGTTCTTTACAAGGCAGTAATAGAACTCAACCGAACATATTCCCTTTCAATTGAGAAATCAAATATAGTTTTGGTGTTGTTACACTTCAGAAGCAAATCAAAGGAAAAATAAAAAGTAAAAAAATATATAGCATATCTCAAGTGATTTGACCTGATTCCTTATATACAAAACAATTTAAGCACTTTGGTAATCTGAATTTGATTTTTTAGGTAGAGACAATAATTTTTTTTTTTTTTTTTTTTTTTTTGCTCATTTAAGCTCCCTAACATTAAACATAGTAAGAAAGAAGGTGCTACACTTCTAACAGAGGGGTAAAACCTTTGAATTAATCATGACTTTAAGATTCAATTTCAATTAGACCTTTAATGAAACAACTTAGGATTTGCAAAAGAAGGAAAAAAAACCCAAGTAATTAAGATTGGACTTTTATAAATTTGTGATCGAACACTTCATCCTCAACCTAAGATTTGTAAAAAGGAAGAATGAAAAAAAAAAAAAAAAAAAGCATTACGAACATAGTACAGTGCTCCAACAATGAAAAAGGAAAAAAAATTTTAAAGCAAAATACATATAAACAGTGGAAGCTCAACCTAAAAATTGTGAGAAAGGAAGGGGAGGTATTTATGGATGGGAAGGCATTGTAAAGTGAGTTGAGAGAGGAATTGATGAGATGACCGTTGTTGTTCCTTCGTAGGGGAGGGAGGGAGAGACAGTGAAGAGGGGCCCTAAGTATATATACATACTACTGGACACAAAGGATTAGCATAATAACCTCAAACAAAGGCACTTTGCATTAACACAACACACGAATACAATATAAGTTATGTATTCATTACCCGTAGTTTGATTGCCAACCAAGACATCTCCCTTATCAAATCTGATTTCAGTTTCTTGCTTCTTGATACCACTCAATTGTACTTCACTTTTCACAAAATTACAATAATTAAGAACAAGTTCACATCATAATATATAATTTGATTCAGATAAAAAAATACTATAAAATAAATGGAATGATAGATTGTCCAAAATATACCTTTTAATGTATCCTCTTACAACATTTGCACATATTTCCATTAAGCTGAGGTTTGGATTGGGCTTGTGTCCGAGGAAGTTTTTCATCAATATGCATAGGGCTTGTTGATCTATGCTCAACTTTCATTTCTCTGGTACCATTGCTAACAGCTTTTCCTGATCCTGTTCCACTATGCTGGGATCTCAAAGGAGCCAACTGCTTTTTTGAATCCTATGATTTCCTCTATGTTTCCTCTAGCTAACAAAAAATATAGCTTCTATTCCTAACAACAAAAAGACATTGCTTACAACATAACATGTTGACTTATAATCCAATACCCAATACATAGAAATAAAAAAATTAGAAATCAATTTTCTTTATTGGCTCAGGTTGCAAAACACCTACCACTTAAAAACAAACCTATATATTCATATAGATCTAATATTCAGCTTTTCTATAGTTATACTATGCAAAGAAATTTTTTTGGGTTGGCTCACCATTGTAGAAGATGATGACAACCCAAAAGAAGATATGTTTTATAAACTAACAACAATTTTTACCCAAACACATTCAGACGAATCAGACCCAAGTGGTAAATCCTGCTATGTGGAAAAAAAAAAAAAAAAAAGCAAAAAATATCTCGTGTTCTACCACGCCAAACAGTTAAAATTGAACATTTTCCGTGTTCTACCACACCAAACAGTTAAGATTGAAATATATTTACATTTTTTTTAATCCAATTAGACTACTTACCAGTAAGTATTTGCTCTAGTATAGTAGGAGTAATGGCATTAGGTTAAGAATTGTGAGCTTCAGGGGCCTCGAATTTATTGAAATCCATATTAACTCAAAACGGTAAAGATGAAAAAGTAAATGTCAATGTAACTATGTAATACAGACTTTGAAACTAAATCAGATAAAGGAATTTCATCCTCCTCATTTAAATCATTCATTCATGAACAGAAAATGAAAATGTAAACAGATAACAAATTTCACTATATAACAAATTACAACTGGATGAGAAAATTTCACCAAGAAAAAAAGAAAAAGAAAAAACGCTACTAACAAATCAGAAAGAGGAATTCGTTACCTCACACGCCTTATAAATAGGGAACGAGAGAAGGAGAAGATTTGGGGGTTTAGTGTGATCGTCGGTAAAACAACAAATCGACAGAAATAAAAGAGGGATTTTCGAAAACCCTCAATTTCTCGTTTCTTATTTCAGCATGAGGAACAGTTGATGCTGTCCAAAAAAAATAAAGAAATGCAAAAGCCCAACACTATACAACCTAAAGATAAAGATGAAAAATCATACAGGAAAGAAACAGAGAAAAGAAAGGAGAGAAAAGAGGGAAGAAGAAGAAGAAGAACCGGCGGTGGATCGAAGAGAGAGGAGACGACTTCGGCGATCGATGGCTCGAGCTCCGGCGGTGGATCGATGAGAGAGGGCAGAGCAGCGAGACCTGGTTGAAACCCTCGTTGCCCGTTGGGAAAAAAGAATGAGAACAGATAAAGAAGAGAAATAAAAATGAGATAAGGATGGCACGTACGTGAATGGGGTATCGCACGTGCATGGGTATAGAGAGTCGACGAAAACTGCATTATATTATATATTATTATATGGGTAAGGATAAGGATAAGGACTAGCAAAACAGAGTTAATTGACTTCAAGCAATTTTGCAGTGGAGGCCAGGTAGGAACTAGAGTAGGAGACGCAAGCAGGCAACTGGGCCGTGTCGACTTTCTCATTGATTCCTTTCTCGATGTTTCTTTTTTGAAAAAGTCTGCAGAGCCCTGGACACTGTGTAGCACGGCTGTTCTTTTTTACCACAATTGGTGTGCAACGACTGCTTGGCAATTGAGTTGATCTTATTGAAAGAGATGGATATAGATTACTGGGAATGGATTTCCATTTCTATTTGATTTCTTTTTTTTATCATTGACACTTATTTTTAATTAATTAGGAATTAAAAGTCATCTCATATCTACCCTAATTGAAAAGTGTGCGCATAAAAACGAAAGTATTATTAATAATAAAAAAAAGGAAGACCGAATAGATCCAATAAATTAACAAGAGAATTATTCATAAAAACAAAGTCAATATATATAATCCATTACTCAACTTCAATACAACAACAACAACATCAACACCAGCATAACAACAACAACACCACCACCACCACCACCACCACCACGAACAACAAAATAAAACTAATAATTTGATCAGGGCCAGAATTCCCCACGAATAAACGAATGTACCGTGGCCAGAATTCTGTACGAATATATAAACGAATTTAATCATCATTTACACGTACAATCTCTACATAAGCCACACTTCCAGTCTTCATGACACTTCCTGATGATCTTATTAGTTATACCATGTGGGCCGCGGATCCCACACAAAATAGAGCAACTAGTCTTTGTGATGCAACCGTCTATGTCATTGCAACAGTCCTTGGACGCATGACCGTCACATTCGTCCAAAGCGCATGGTTGTTGGCAATGGGCCACCATGATTATGTGGCTGAGGATCACCATTGCAAGCAGAAAGAGATTGGAAGAGAAACGAGGATAAATCGCCATGCTTCCACCGCTCCACATTTCCCTGCGACTTGTGATGTTCTTGCAGGGGTTGTGTTCTAGGCATTAATGTATTTATAAGTTGGCTTTGCTCCTGAGTAGATCTTTCCTATGGATTGATGTTGGCCAGTCTGGCGGTTTGAATTGTTCAAGTTTACTTTCGCTTCGTAACCGTACTACAGGAATTTGTGGAGGATCATGAGGTATGAGCTGACGCATTCTTCAATCTTCAATTTTATTTAGAGTCTTATTTTCTTTTTTTTTATAGGGGTTTTAACGAAAAAAAACCCTGTAAAACAGGCTATTAATGAATTTAGCTCCAATAAAAAATGCAAAACAGAATAGGCCCTAAATTGATGTTTCTCTTCTTTCTTCTTTTTCTTCTTCTTCTTTTTTTTTTTTTTTTTTGTCTTTTAGCGTCATAGTTGATATCAACACTCGTCAAAACCTTCATTCATCTCTTCCTCTCTGAGGTAGGAACTGAAGCATTCTTCAGTTTTATTTAGAGTCTTTTTTTTTTTTTTTATATAAACCCCTTAAGGTTTATAGGATTTGTAAATAAGTGTTTTGAGTAAAATGACGTTTTTATCCATCTGTAATCTCTTTATCCATAAATATATAATTCCAAATGCTTGCTTTTATTTTTCTTTAAAGCTTAACGATTACTATAGTACATTTAGTAGGATTGAATAACCCTACGTAAATACATTTTTATCAATACGGATCCCATTTCATCAAATCTAAATCTATCACAATGACAATCAACATTTGTACTTATAATTGGTTATAATTTGCCCAATTCATGCACAACAACCTATTAGATTGATGAGAGTTTCAAATACATGATTATGCTTCATGTGCATTGAAGAATTTGAGTGAGACTATTGGCACTTGGGATAAAATAAGAATATTTTTATAAATAATGACATACTTCTCTTTATTTAATGAATATAAAGGCAAAGTTGTCATTTTTAAAAAAAATTAAATACAAATCTTTTAGTAGTCGCTTTTTTTTGTCATAAATAGTGATTTTGGGACATGAAAGGTATTAAAATGAAATGTAGGAGGTATATATGCAAATACTGAAACTACATGGATCTATTTACAAATTCTATATGGGTATGTAAAGAAAAAACTCTTTTCTTTATTTATTAGTTTCTTTTAGTAGAAGCATTCTTCAATTACGCGGTGTTTACTATTCATTGTTTGTTTTTTTTTTTAATCTTGGTGTGTGACAGCTGGCATTGGACTTGAATAGTTGACTTTATTTTATGCTAACTGTGCGCAGGGAGATGAGAGCTTAAATGAGATTTCCCTATGAGGGCTTCCGGCTTCCTCGTGATCGAGTAGAAGTGGGCCACGCCCACTAAAGTCAATGAAATGCCTTTGAAGAAGAAAACCGATAGGGGTTTATCTTTTTACTCGAAAGGACCCATCTAAGCCCATGTTTGGCATCTCTATTTCATGCCTCTATTTCTCTATATGTCTAAATCGTTCAGAGGTTTGAACAATTAGAGCGTTTGGCACAAAATTTTAGACTCTTTCCGCTTTAGACATTTATAGCCAAATCCTCTAAAATCTAAATGCTCCAAAAGTAGGCAGATGAGAAATAGAGCTTTTGGGTCTTAAAATATAGAGGCTATGTATTTAAAATAAATTCGTGCGTTACCGAACGCGTTTTTTTTTTATTCTAGCCTCTTTTTTTTATGGCTCTTTTTTTAATGGATCTATTTTAGATTGATTTATAAAAAAAAGAGTAGAGATACCAAACAAGCCCTAATATTCCCTAACCAAAGGTCTGATTTTGGAGTCCAATGAGTTCATGTAACTAATTTTTAATCACTTAAAAAGTACAAAATTAACAATATTTCAGAAGGATTTTTTTTTTATTTTGGTTTTTAAAACGGGAGGTGTTGCAACTATTTGGGCTAGACTAATCCTTACGGGACAAGGAGAGTCGGGTAAATCCCATGTGGCCCTAATGTGGTGGTAGTGTAGTTTCGAACACTCAACCTTTAAATAGAATGATTTATATAAGTTAAAGGTTTGAATAAGATAATAGTGTGAAACAATTTGATTTAGTAAGAGGAACGTACATTCTTATGAATTTAAGTTATTTTCACTCAAAATGGAAAATTGAGAAGCTGCTCTTACACTTGAAATCGAAGAAGCCATGAGGATACTGTTAGGAAAATTGTGTTGCTCGACTATCATTGGACCCACACCAAGTCGAGTCGACAAAGTGCTGTAAATGAACTCCTAACAAGTCTTGATTTGGTAGAGTCAAACTCTGCCAGAATTTCCACATTAGTGGGGAGATGTGGGATTTCAGAAAGAATATAATTCAGATAAAGTTGTAATTCTTAGAAATTGCTCTATATAAGGAAGATTAAAATCCTTATTCACACCGGAACGTATAAATTTCTAAACGAGTTCGGTTGCGACATTCATTTGGGACTAATTAGTTTTTTCGATAGGTATCAAAGCCTGATTAATGCATTTGACAGTATGGATGTTGTGATAAGGCTGGGGATCACCAGATTTAAGACCTCTTCATCGTAGTTTTCTTCTCTCCGGTAGCTCGGTTGGTTCTCTCCAACAGAAGCAAAGAAGAAGAAGAAGAAGCCGGATTTCTTCTCCTCGGGCACAGGGAAGACTTCTCCTTTGGCGTGCTTTAAAACAGGAGGAGTTTTCGTTTGATGATTTGCAAGAAAGAAGAAAAGTTGCAACTGTCCTTTCAATTCCTGGCATCATTGCTAAGCCTTTTTCCAACCTCGTGACGCGCGCCAGAGAATTTTGGTGCAAGCCAATTCCTCGGGCCAGGCCACGGTGACCCGACCCGTCTTCAGCCTGGCCCACTTCATGGTGAGAATCTGTTGCGGCGCTGGTACAGTGACGCCGGCGCAACGCAGTTGCTGATACAAGCGTGGTCCCGGTCTTATCGGTCGACAGAAATTTTGACCATCCATAACATTTTCATCCGGATTTGGATAGACGAGCGGTTTGATTCCACAGTTTTGTGGTGACGAGCACTATCCAAAAGCATTGACAAATTTTGAATCCAGTGATCAAAATTTTTTTTTGACCCGTTGTAGTCATCTTTGACGTTCAAACTTTGTCGCGTGATATCTAGGTCATTTAAGTTATGATGGACGATCCGTTTGCACCTGTGGACTCCTGGCAAAGAAATCTATATAGAGGCAATGAGAGATTGACGATCCAATGGTTAGAAACGTTATTGGTCAGTTACCACGGTCAGTGGTATCTTGACGTTTTCTTTTATTTATGTGTTGGATTTGTCTCATATAAGTTTGCGTTGTATGACCTACTCGAGAGTGATATCTTCAGCGAGAAGTACCCACTTATGTAGAGATATCAGATGGGTGCCTTGTCTTTTGATGAACCCTTGGCGACAACTACAGTATTCTTTGAAGGTAATTTGGGCATTACCTTCTGCAGTGGGGGTATAATAATTGATCCGTTAAATATTTAATCTACGGATCAAGGGGTCAATGATTTAATAGAAAGAACGTGAGCACAATCCAACGGCACAAAAGAGACGTATGATCTTTGGTCAGTGGTTTAAGAATTGATAAAAAAAACCATTAGATCTTGGATGAAAATAATCTATGATGCATGCATGTACTATTGATTGCTTAATGGATGCGTGACTAACAACTAGGTTGATCGTATCACTAATAAAGTGTTGACCACAATGGAAAAATTAATTGATCAATGTGTTCTAATTCTATGTCTATTGTCATGGTCTTCCACTTCAGTGGGGGTGTATCTCTTAAGTCCTACGCCTCTTAAATATTTAAATTTCAATGAAATTTGAGGTAAGAAATAACAATAATTTATTTAAGTCAATGGGACAAGAGAATATGATGAGAAATATCTGATGAAGGTGTAAGAATGGAACTAGTGGATCGATTTGTGGTTTTCCATGTAATCTCAAGGATGGAAATTGAATTTTTGAATTCATGAAAATAAAATCCGGAGATTGTAAGTATTTATAAATATGGAATAAATTTTGTGATGTGTTCAAAAATGATGTGAGTCTAAATTATATTTGACTCTGAAAATCCAATTTGTCATATTTTGGGGATGCTTTACTAATTACTATTCTTTGATGAGTAAAAATTCGTGGCTCAACTGGTGATAGAATAGATTAAGGAAATCTATTATGAGGCAGTATAGTTATAATTTGCATGCATGGAAGATTGTTGCATTTTTTTTTTTATTTCCGAGATGATACTTGCTTGCTTAATAGAGCTTGTAATGTATAAATCTTCTAATTTTAATTATTCTGTATGTGTCGGATGTGTGGTTTGGCACACTTATGGCATTGAAAATATGACACGTCAACAAAGACAGAATAAACAGACTGTTTGGAATGATATCTTTACCTGACCTTGGTATTTGTGAGCCATGTCTGAGAGGAAGATGGTTGAGTAACTCTTTTCAGGAATAATTAGAAATGAAGTTGAGTGAGATCATACATTCTATAATATGCTAACCGTTTTATTTGTCCAAATTTAAGTGGGTGGGAGCAATTTGCTACTCCGATCGATGACTTTAGCAAATACATCTAAATTTATCTGATTTAATATAATCTTGAGGCACTGTAGAAGTGTTTTGAGTGGTATACTGCAGAGTCATGGACTAAAAGAGCTGAAAAGTTAATGGATGAGATCTGTTAAGTAGGGGAGAGTACCTATGAACGATTTAAGTATATTGTGCATGCATAGGATCATACATTTATATTTAATTCTATACACCCCACAGCTAAAATGATGTGGTTGGAAACTTTTAAATCATTTTATGCTTAGATATATTAGATCTATGTTAACTACACGTATCTTCCATTGTGTGATGTAAGGGGGATATTATTATGTGGAAAATATATATTGAGTCAAATACCTTCTAAAATTTAGCCCAATAGACCCATTTATGAGTTATGGATTGGTGCCAAACTTAAAACTTTACCTATGACATTGAGAGGATGTGTTGTACATAAACTATTGCGGGCTACAATTATAATACCAACTGCAAATGGAAACGAAGAAAATCGTTCTTTCGTTGGAAAATTGAATCATTCAAAGGGATATCGCATGATCAATCTCAAGTATCGGATGATAACCACAGGTCGAAATGTGTGTTTCCTCATGGATCCCATATATTTCCTAGAGATGCACCACAACATCTCTAAGGATGGAGGGTGTTACGGAAAGTGGGAGTTTCAACGTTGGCAGCATTGGAGGTGTAAGTCCTGGCCATGGGCCCACTTGACAATGAACAACCTGGGTTATTGGGAGTCCCGTAGGATTGATAACATTCGACGTGGTTGGATAATTGGTGCAGTTATTTGGTAAAAAGCGTACAAAAATCTTAATATGTCATTCGTTGTCAATCTATGCAATAGGATAATTGACTATACACTATAGACGTGAATATAAAATAAGAATCGGGCATGGCAATTAGTCGATCCATCTTAGGTTTGAAGGGCCATGAGTTCTTGGCAATAAAATGATAATGACAGATTTGTAGATAAGCACGATGGGTGGCATAAGGATTTAGAAATAGAAGGATTTGATTATGTGAAGATTATCTCTCCGGGCGTAAACTCCTATTTATGTGAATCGTAAGGGCAATAGTTAGTTGTGAGAATATGTAGTTGCACCTAGTGGATGTAAATGATGTGTTCTTAAACGGCGAAAAGTAGGAAAAGCTTTATATGTAATATGTGGATTTGGTTGTGCGAAGATCATAAGGATAAATTTGTACAAATTATTTTAATATGAGAATTTCACAAGGCCATACGTGAAACTCATTTATCCTCGTAATATGAGATATGCATTTAGGTCAAACAAATGGGGGTAGTTATATATTTATCATTGGATGATATATTGATTGTTGGTGGCGAATTGAAAACAATCTCCAAGCAATAGTGTTGAAGTCTTGATTTGAGATGGAAAACATGAGTTAAAACATGATGTATTGGGCATATACAGCAACCATGTAAGTCGAATCTGGTACAAACTTTGTCACATGGGTCCGAGTAGGACGTTGTGTTAAAACAGTAGGATATGGAGATGTGCAAGCCAATCGACACTCCCATTTGCATGTGTATGAAATTGTCCAACAATCAAAATCCCATTAGTGAGAAGGACATGCTCATGACCGGAGACATGCCTTACTTGAGGATAGTGGGAGGAGCATAATGCATGACACCCTCATCGTGCATAAAATGCTATAATTCCGGATTTGTGACACCAGAAATGGATCGTCGTTGGTCTCATAATCAGATTCCTAAGTTATCTAGGTATGCCTATTATGACAAGTGAAAAAGAGGAATCTGGGTACATCAAAGACATTTGCCAAACCATTTTTTGTGGCACAATTGTTGTCTTGGAACTGCATGGTTGTATGATTGCCTTTAGGGATGATGACTTGGACAAGAGGGAGTCTATGTCTGGTTATATTTTAATCCTTTAGCAAATGTCTTGATTTTCTGGTATAAAGAAAATAGATATGGTAACTCTGTTGAGAATAAAAGCTGGGATACAACCTGTGATGCAGTAAACCAAGTGGCCATCATGTTGGATCTCTTCATTGATATTTGAAGTTGATAGGAACCGATGCGCCGGTACAAATGTTATGAGTCTGCCATTACATTGATGAATGGAACCACAATTCCACAATCCCCTCATGATATTGAATTGTAATATCCGTATACCTAAAATATGGGAGAGAAACTTAAGATTTCAATCTCGAGGATCCCATTGGTAGAATTGATGTGTTTCCTTTCATTAAGCCTTTTGCTTGGCTGGTGTTGATGTCAAAATTTTGCCGAACAAAAAATGCAGATGGGAATTGGTCTAAGCCCATTAAATTAGCATGATTTAATGACATGAGTCATCAAAATTTCAAAACATTTTTTTAGTAAAAAAACTATATAAGTAGCTGTTGGTAAAGTGGTGGAAGCCAATGCACATCATCCTAAAGGTCTAAGTTTCAAATCCCTGCATAAACCGTGACGTGCCCCTTAAGGGGGGGTGGATTGTGACGCTCCGGAGTCCCACATCGACTATAAAGAGAAAAGTAAAGTGAATGGGGTTATATGTAGAGCTTATGAGGCATTTTGATGGGTTGAGCCCATCAAAAGCAAAACCGTGAGGCCCGTGGGCCAAAGCAGACAATATCATGCATGTATGTAAGGGTGAGGCGTTACAAATGGTATCAGAGCCGACTTTCGACGTGTGAGTCCCCTGCCGTGGGGGGGTCTCCATGTGGGCGCCAGTTACAAATGGTATCAGAGCCGACTATTGACTAGTTTGAGTGTGGGAAAGTCTCCATGTGGGCAGGCCAAGAGGGTTGGCTACAGAGACTGGCAGGCTACTGCAAAGGGACGTGCAGTCTTAAGGGGGGTGGATTGTGATGCCCCAGAGTCCCACATCGACTATAGAGAGGAAAGTAAAGTGAATGTGGTTATATGTAGAGCTTACACCCTTACCATGCATGAGGCCTTTTGATGGGTTGAGCCCATCAAAAGCAAAACTGTGAGGCCCGTGGGCCAAAGCGGACAATATCATGCATGTGTGTAAGGGTGAAACTCCCCACGATCTCATCATTGGAAGTTGCATAACTTCTCAAAAAGAGAAATAAAAGGGGGAGAAATAAAGAAAGGAGAATTTGTTGGGTATTGCTGAGAGAGGTGAAAAAAAAAAAAAAAAAAAAAACCAAAGAAAGAGAGAGAAGAGAAAGAGAGAGGAAAAGGAAAGAAGAAGAAGGTAATGAAGTTTCTCTTCTTCTTTGTCTTTGTCATAACCTCATTCTATCTTCCCATCTCACCTTTTCCATGTTGGAGATTCAGAACCCTCTTTAGAGGGATTCTGCCCTCCAGCCACTACATCACCTTCATACCCACTCCATCTTCATCTTGCTCACCACATCATCTCCATTTTCATGTCCTCTATTACATCATCTCATCTTCCTCATGTATCATAGCTGTTTTGTAAATGGAGATTCGGAATCCCATGACAAGGGAATTCTGCCCTCCTCTCTTAAAAATAAAAAATAAATCTACACCTATCAAAAAAAAAAAAAAAAAAGGAGATTCAGATTTCTCTGAACATAAATCTGCCCTCCTAAAAGAGTAGCCATAGTCCTGGACATGGAGATTTGGATGGTGGAAATCTGCTCTCTTCTTTATATATATATATATATATATATATATATATAAAATCCACACCTATCATAAAAAAGATGGAGATTCAGATTTCTCTAAACAGGAATCTGCCCTCCACATAAACTTGGAATCCTCCTAAACAAACAGCCCATATATTTGCTGCAAATGGGTTAAAAATTCAGTCCAGGCTGGGTCTCTAATTGGGTTAAGAGATAGCCCAAATATTGGCTGAACTGAGCTGCGACATAATAAAAAAAATGGTTACAAATGGTTGCAGAAAACCCAAACAATGGTTTTAAATGGTTGAACGTCTAGCCTGAAATGGTTAAGTTGAAAACCAGCCCATGCAGCAAAAATGATTGGTCTGAAAATAACATTTGCAAATGGGTCTGAATTCTTGCCTCAAACTGGGTTGGGTTTTAGCCCAAATACTTGCTGCAATTGGGCTGAGTTACTGCCAGATTTTGTCTGCAAACTGGTTGCAAAATTGGTTAAGATTAGGGCACTAATTGGGTCAAAAGCCACCTTAAATAAATGGATATGGTGGGCTAAAACACAGTTTAAAATATGGATCCAAAGAGGCTGAAAACTAGTTCAACACTCTTATAAACAAGCTGAAAATCAGTTTTGAAAGTAGGCTTAAATCAGGCCAGATTTTGGGCCTAATTCAGGCCAAATATTGGCTGAAAGTGGTTTTAAATAAGGCCAGATTTTTGGTCTAATTCATGCCAGATTTTAAGCCTAAATAAGGTCAGGTTTTGGGCCTAGTTCCTAACCAAAAAAAAGAAAAAAAGAAAAAAAAATGCAAACTATCTCATTATTTATTGGGTTACAATTTTGCCCAGATTCCCCTTAGTAAACTGTCTCAAGAATTGGCCCAAAAGAGGCTGAAATTGGCCAGGGTCTCAGCTCATATAATGACAAGAATTCTGGGTCCAATTTAGGCCAGGATTCTGTGTCTAACTAAGGCCAGGTTTTAGGCCTAATTCTAGACAGATTTTTGGATCTAAATCAAACCAAGTTTTGAGTCTAACTCAAGACAGATTTTTAGGTTTAAATCAGGCTAGGTTTAGGGTCTAATTCAAGAAAGAATATTGAGCCTAATCCAAGATAGATTTTGGATCTAAATCAGGCCATAATTCTGGGTCTGACCCAGTACAGAATTCTTGGTCTAATTCAGGCCAAAATTACAAATTCAAGTCAGTCTAGACTTATAACTGTAAATCAGACCAGATTTTGGGTCCAATTTAAGACAGATTTTGGGCCTAAATAAGGCCAGATTTTGGGTCCAATTTAAGACAGATTTTGGTCATAAATAAGGCCAGATTTTGGGTCCAATTTAAGACAGATTTTGGGCCTAAATAAGGCTAGATTTTGGGTCCAATTTAAGACAAATTTTGCTCATAAATAAGGCCAGATTTTGGGTCCAATTTAAGACAGATTTTTGGGCCTAAATAAAGCCAGATTTTGGGCCTAAATATGACCAGATTTTGGGTCTAAATTAGATCAGATTTTGGGTCTGAATCAGGCTAGAATATTGGATCTAATCTAATATAGATTTTGGGCCATAATTCTGGGTCTGACCCAGGACAGAATTCTTGGCCAAAATTACAGATTCAAATCAAACCAGATTTTTTTTTTAGGTCTAAATCAGGCCAGAATTACATGCTTAAATTAGGCTCAGAATTATAAGCATAAATCAAGATATAATTACAGGCCTAAGATCCAAATCAAGCCATACTTATAAATCATGTAATGTGACCAAAAATTGGGTTGCAATACTGTCTAAAAAAAAATGATTGGAATAAATCATTACATGTGTCCATTAAAAAATGAATTTGTTACTTAATCAAATGTTTATGGACATCATTTGATACATAGAAACAAACAGAATATACTTGTGAACTATGGATATTTTATACAAAAAAAAATATGATAGATTATCCAAAAGAGGTCATACATACATTTGATATCTAATTGAGTGGTAGTGCTGCTAGTTCCAATCTCTTCAATGCTGCCAATTCCAACCTCTTCAATATCTCAGCAAATTCAAATTTTTTGAGCTCATTAACCCTTACGTAATATGGAATGGGTACAAGAAGTTAAAAGGGATAAGATGGAAAAGGTTGAGAACTACTACTCCTTGATACAAGGGAGCTCAAACCACCCTTTTCAAATTTAAAATTTCTCTAGGAGAAAAGTTTAAAGCCCACCATCTAACTGTAAACTGTGGGTCAACCTACCCAATTCAACTTGATTTACAGTAAGGCCCGACCATTTCAAGTCCATTATGAACATAATTCTAATGGGCCACAAAATACAATGAATGACCCACTAAAAAAAATCATCATCAAATTCATCAATTCATGAACCTAATCGAGAAGTGATCATGAAGATTCAGGTGAATCTAAAGAACTACTTCTGACAGCAAAGGCGAAGAGCAGGAACCTGTCAATTTTATTTATTTAATTCCTGTATTTTCTTTGTAAATTTTATTGAGTCAATGTCTTGATAATCAGACGTTTTTCATTGAGGATGTAATTAATGATCGATGAGTTCTCACGATCGGGAGTATGATGTACCCATAAAATTGAATGTAAAAGCTCCCATTAAATAGAGGGAAATTTGTATCTAATGAATTTTGATGCATTTCTTTATTTATTCATGAATTTATTGTGTACAGCTTGAGATGTAGGGACTGGAGTATATGTTGATGTACTTTGGCACGTTTGATTTACATGGCATTCGTGCCGAGTGAGAGATTGTTAGGAAAATTATGTGGCCCAACTGCCATTGAGCCCACGCCAGATCGAGCCTGGCGGAGTCTTGCAGATGAACTCCCAACAAGTCTTGATCTGGTTGAGTCAGATAAGGATCAAACTCTTTGTGATAGAGTTTGGATTAAGTTCAAACTCACTTAGCAGTATTCCCACAAGGGTTAGGAGATGTAGGATTTCAGGAGGTGTAGAGTCTGGATAGAGTTGTAACTCTTAGGGATTGCTCTATGTAAGGGAGATCGGAACCCTTGCTTGATTATCTAGTAGATATGAGAGTATTCGCATTGAGTTCGCAGGTCTACCTCACACTGGAACGCACAAGGTTCTTGGCAAATTCGGTTCCGACACCATCTGAAACCAGTTAGTTCTTTCAGATACGATACCTTGATACGTTCAACTAGGCAGTATATCCATATCACATTGTATCAAATTCTTCATTTCCATTTGCAGAAGTCATGTCTCCGCCTTATCAAGGTATGCCCTTGCTGTATGCTTGCCATGGGTGAATTTGGATGCATCCCAAATAACAAGCAATACTAAGTTTTCTTGCCCAAGATGGGTGGGTGTGTAACTCAGCTCAGGGTAAATCCGTATAGAATTTTAATGGCTTATGCTGTTGAACCAGAAGTTTGAACCTATTCTTTGTGTTGTTATTTTATTTTTTTTATTTTTTTATTTTTTGTTTTGAATTATAAGAAGACTGTTAGGAGTTGATTAATAATAATTTGAAAAGTTCCCGCTCATCTCTTAATATTGGACCAGGTTCTCAATTTCACATAGGTTGGAAAATGAAAAGCACAACCCAAAATTAGCCCTAGCTGGGTTCGGCTTAGTCGAGCTCCGGCTGGGCTTGAAATTTCTCATGATCATGATCAGTGGTGAAAAGATAACAGTAGTATTTCAGAAGTTAGAACGCATTGCAGCCGGTGGGTACATGTCTTTAGCCTCTAATATTGCTCGGGTTCTTAAAAAAAAAAAAAAAAAAAAAAACACATAACACGAATTACGTATACGAAGTTATAGTGCTAAGTGCATACTTAATTTAAAGCCCAGGGCGTGGGCCCGGGCTTGGGTCCACCTTTGATCAATGCAACTTTTTCCAAACTCCTATCCCTGATGATAGCTCACTATGCTCAATTTTATGCTCATCAACTACTCGAATTCTTTCTTTATTACCAAAAGCTTGAATTCCTCATTTTTTATTCTAAAAAGAAGATAAAAAAAGGAAAAAGCGTGACTGCAATTCTGTGGCTCATTTCCTAGCCAAATCATAACCTCCTTTAATACTAATCTTAAGAAAAGAGAGCGGCTCCTTACACAAGTGATAAAGAGTAGCAGTTCTCAACTGGCTATATAGCAATCGAACCCTACTATGCCCCTCTTTTTCCCGTCCCCACCCCCACACACAGGCAGAGAGAGCTTGAGATGGCCAGGGCTCGTATCTAATGGGCAGATCCAACAAATGAGAATTGGAAGGATGTGTCTCAATTCTTTCTCACCCACCTTTCTCAGCTTGTGCAGTGGCATCGGTTGACTCGTCTCCTTGGAAGGGAGTAATTGTAGAGGGTAACCTGAGTTGAGAAATCATTTAAGACAGATGGATATAGACTTGGCTGGAATAGATTTCATTTTCTGATTGATTTCTCCTTGTAACGATGGATATTGCTTTGCAATTAGGAATCAAAACTCATCCCTCTCTAACTAAAACGGGTGCATAAGAAAACAAAAGTAAAGTTAAAAATTGAAAACAGGAAAACCAATAGTCTATAAACTAACTATCAAATTAATCAGAAAACAAAGTGAGAAGTAGGCCATGTTCAACTTCAAGAGCAGCAATAGCAGCAATATCAACATCAACATCAACACCAAAACATATGCATGCATACAACAACAACAACAACAACAACAACAATAATAATTCTCTTGTAAACAAAGACTGAAGAATTCCCTCGTAATAACAATCAAATTCATTATAGTGATGGGATTCCCAAGGCAGAGACCAATTGTGTATGCTCTCTTTCTTTGTCAAAGTCTGGGCTTCGAATTCCTGCATCAGGGTTGTCGACAATGAAACTGAAATGCATGTTGTCGGATGTTATCTTCTCAGGATTACCGGATTTCTCAACTCAGGTTACCCTCTACAATTACTCACTTCATTGTCACTTCATCAATTTTGTCGGTGGAAGGAGAAAAGCTTTGTCTCCCCTTTTCATCACCTACCTTACCAGCCAAACTGTTTTCACCTACCTTACCAGCCCAACAACTTTAACATCCATGAGATCTCTGTTTGGATTTTGAAAACAAATCTCTCTCACTTTCCTTTTTTTTTTTTTTTGGATTTTTTTTTATAAAAAAATAGCCATAAACCCTGATTACACAAATTGACTAAAAAAGATAATAAAATATCGAATTAGGTCGCAACCAAAAGACTAATTTGCTCAAGAACGACATTGTTAGGGGTCATTTCCAAAGAAACCTTTATTAGAGTCTTCCCCATTTTCATTTCACATTTTCTTTCTAAAATCTACATTCTCTATGCAAAGCAAATACACTATTGCTACCAAAATCATATTCAAGCAACACTTGGAAAAGTATAGTATTAACCGTCAATTGCAAAAGGATATCAAGATCAAGAATGCTCTCACAAGGGCAGAGAACTTACTAATAGAGTTCTAGGTACAAATTTACTGGTAAAATTATAGGTACAATCTACAAGACCTATTGAATAGATTATTAGTATATATTTTGGTATTTGTGACACAATATGTTCATCTGTTCCTCTATCTCTTATCCATAGCTGGGACTAAGCCCAGCAGCTCTCTCTGCCGTTGCCCATCAGCCATCGAACTTAGGATTGTGAAGACAAGGGAGAAAACAAATACAGGGGAAGAAGAAGAAGGAACAAACTGCAAAGGAGGCCTTTGTTTTTTTGAATGCGTCCTAACGATATTGTTTTGAAGAAGAAGAAGGGAAAAACCAAAAAGAGGTTTTCTTAAACATGCCCAAACAATATCATTCCAGGGAGAATTGGTCTTTTTTGGCTACGTACGATACCCTAATTCGATGTTTTAGTGTATTTTTTAATTAATTTATGTAATCAGATTGTCTTATTGGATTGTTACTACAGGGTAAGCGTCCACCTCTTTTTTGAGTTTTTCCTGTTGGAGACCACTTTTAATCAGCCCAATATAATAAAACACCTCCTTTGAATTTGCTTCAACCATGTTTTACATTGTTCCAGCACTCAGTAATGCTCGTTAAGTTTTGTCACACCAAAACTGAACAGCAAATAATTTTTTAGAACTCAAAACTAAGGATCAAGATGTTCTAACCTGATTATCTCATAATTTCCTCCTATATGTCCAATTGTTTTCATCTCTTTATTATCACACATCTAGATAGACTCACTAAATAGGTACTTATTTTTTATAAGCAAGAATTAGTCATGCCCATAATTTTACTATAGGAGGAAGATTCCCACGGCTGGTTTATGGACATCATTTGTTGCATCTGTAGTTCTGTACCCTTGATGAATTGGGTTTTGTACTTTTGTGGAACTGTAAATTTTCGAGGTGTCCATGACAGTGTGCACATTGTGATTCGGATGGTTTGGTTTAAGGTAGATCTTAGTAATGGGATTTGGGCTTGTTTGCTTACTTTCTATCGAATGCCCAATGGGATTTCACGTGTCTAATCACTATGAAGTAAATTAATCACTGATACAACATCCCAGAGAGCGCGCGTCGGAGAAACCAACCAAGTAGACGAGCTTTTGTTTCTATGATATGATTCCATTGAAGAGAGCAATGGCTTACATCAAGTGGGCAGATTCAACCAAAGGGAATTGGAAGAATCTTTATCATTCTCTCACCATGGTGAGATCCCAGCCGTCCATGTAATGTCTTTTTCCTGACTGAATGCTTTGACCCATTAGAGAGAGGTGATCCAACTTGTCTCCTCAGAAGGAAGGTGTTGAGGTCAACGTCTACCATCGCTCTTGAGCGGTCATAATTGTGGTCGAATCCTCGCCCACATCATAAAACTATTGTTGTGCCGATTCTTATCACAAATTAATTTTGGGATAAGTGGTAGTTCAATTGGGCCCTTTTTTTTTTTTTTTTTTTTTGTTTCCTTATAAAAAATCATTGAGAGAGATGGGTATATATTTAGATTTTCCATTTGCTGCCTCCTTTCCAGCATAGACAATACTTAGCAATTAGGAATCAAAAGTCATTTCTTCCCTAAAATTGTGTGCATAAGAAAACATAGGTATTATTTAAAAACCGAAATGGAAAACCAATAGTCTATAAACTAACCAACAAATTAATCGTAAAACAAAGTCACTAGTCCATGCTTAACTTTACCAACAGGAAGCAACATCAAAATCAACACCACCACCAACAATAACATAACTAATACAAAAGGAAGGCATTCTAAGAGAGAGAGAGAGTACCCTGTAGATAGAGGCAGAGAGTAGTAGTGCTCAGAAACAAAGACTGAAGAGTTCCATCCAAATAATGATAAAAACCATTAGACTGGCTGGATTCTCATGACACAGACCGATTGCGAATGCTCTTTCTTTCAAAGTCTGGGCTTTGGGTTCCTACATGACGGTTGTAGGCAATGAAACTGCAATGCAGCTAGAACTGTTGTTGTTGGAAGAGGAGGGGAGTAGTCGTTGTTCTTCCGTGTCGCTTGAGATCCAACTATCAATATGTTCTTTGTAATCAGGATACGAACCAATCTCTAGCTTTATGAGAATTTCTTCAGTTTCACCAAGAAGATACGCTGCATCTCTGACGCTCTCTTCTTTCGATTCCATGGCACAGCAAATGCATTTCTTGTATATCACTCTTGGTAAGTTGGTAAGACAAGCACCAACTATATCAGCAATTGTTTTTTGCACCCATGTAAACATTCTATCTGCATTGCCAAGCTCTGTAAGAAGAATTGTCCGGCAGATTTTATACATCGAATTAGCTGCTAAAACCTTGGCAGGCCAATCACGAGGATCATTTTCTTTTTCTCTGCTAGTAGTATAACCCAAAACATATTTTTCCATACTTCGTGCAAGTTCTTCGAGAATCCTATCAGCACTTTTTTCAAGGGCCAATTTCTTAAGATCCTCGCCGAGCCAACGGTCATTAGTATCGATATCTAGCCAGAAAATATCTGCTGCCTTCCTCATGTTAATCAACCCTCGATCATCCAGTTTCTCTTCTATGAGTCTGATGTACTTGAGACTTTCATGTACGCCACGTCGCAATAGTGTGACATCTTTTCCAAAGGAGGGAGGTGCTATGGCGATCGCGATGCTTGTGAGGGTCACTATAGGTAGAGCCCAACAATTTTGAGAAGGTTCTTCAGTACCTAACAAGGCAACTTCGGTTCTGTTAAAATCCACCACTCCTTGGAAGCCTTGCGAAATTGTAGACTTCATTAAAAGTTGTTTAAAATATTTTGGTGGGTTGTTTTTGCCCCTCCGGATCCAATGCTCTGTGTCCTCGTAGCCATTGGTCATGATCAATTGGACCAAGTCTTCCTCCCCATCAAGGTGTAAAACATGTCCCCTAAGACTCTCATTTGACCCAGACTCAGATCCTTTATCCTTCCTCCCTAGTCTCTTGCAGCAGCAGGAGAGTCCACTCAGACTGAGCCTAATCAATTTGCTCACTATTACTACTGCATATTGCATTCCCATGAACACATTAAAAATTTGATTTCTGGAGAAATGGGAGATTTTCCTGAGCCCCCTGCTGCTGATGTGGAATGGTAAAGGGCTTTGTTTCCATTCCACTAATTTCTGAACCCAGTATTTCTCTACCTTAAACTTGCCTTTGGGGCTCCTGAAGCTAATGACATTGAACAATCTGATAACAGGGGCAATGGTACCCAAACCTATGGCAATTGCTTGAGAGATTAATACCAATGTCATTGACCACGTGTAATCAGATTTGCTATCACAGAAAGCTAAAGACCTCATAATGAAGGATCTAACTGTTGCCTGCAGTAAGATCAGTCCACCGAGGAGACAGAAAGCTCCTGAAGCAGTGCAAGTTGCAGAGCGCCCCACTACATACTGAGGACTGCTTGTGTGAGCAATCATCCAATGTTTCTCGACATGCTTTCTCAGTTTCTCGTCAAACGTTCTCAGTTCTTCATCACTAGAGCGCTTTTGATTATACTGTTCTTTTAACAATTTCTTTGCAGGGGGAATCATTATGGCAGTGGAGCACAACATCACAAGCAAAACTAACATAAGAAACATGATTACAGCATGTTCAGGTAAGAAAACATAAATCACACCAGTACCCATCTGAATTCCAATGTTTATGATCACGGTGACGACAAGGATGCCCAGAGCAACGATGTTGGCCATCATCTCTGATCCATCCATTGTTCCTAAAGAGGTCATGAAATTACCCATCACAGTGCAAATCAAGACGGTGCCACTGAGCTTGGCGAGCTGATCTTGAGCGCGTGGCATGGAGGTGTTGAGATCCACTGGTAGTTTTGTCGCAACCGACAGGAGGGTCAAGGAAGTGGCATTGAGGGAGAAGAATCTGCAAGGAAACCAGAGCTTTCGGCTGCGGAAACCGAGAAAGGTGTCGAGTCCCATGAGAAGAGAGCACAAGGAAGAAGCTCCTGCTATATAGAGGCCAATCCATGGCAGCGGTTCACTAAATTTAGAACTGTCCACCTTGCACAGCGAACTCATCTCTTTTCTTCAACTATTCTGAAATGTTTCTTTGGTTACTGCCTCTGTCTCGTACTGGTTTTTCCGGCAAAGATCTTATTCCTCCAAGTCTTCCCAAGTCTTCTTTTTTTCTGTGTACTTGACGAGGTTGGAAAAATAAAATATACTTTAACAGGGCTCACGATAAAGAAACAATAGTTTATCCAAAAAATTAATAATAAAGGAAGACTACTTTGACTTTGACTGGTCCCTGTTAATTAGCCGCCACATAAATATTTTTTAATAGAAAATGTACAATATATAGAAAAATATATATCACTGATCTAGCGTGCAACATGTACATTGAATCTTTGTGTGAGCCCCTTGCCAATTTACATTGATGTGGTCTTTTTCACTTATAAATGGTCTAAATCTTTTTATATATATATATATATATATAAATATATATGGAGATGTTCGTATGAGAGATATCTCTTTCCTTATAAGAGATTGTGTGGGGGACTTTACATTCATATGCAATGTCATCTACTTAAATGTGAGGGTCCTCATCCATATCTCTCATAGTAGCATCTCCCTATATATATATACAAAAAAAAACTTTATATATACATATATAAATTTTTTTCTGTTATTTGCAATTTTCAATATTGCAATATTCCATATTCAAGAACACTAATCACATTATTAATGACATGTATGATTTTACAGTACCGGTGCTAACTTATATTGAGTTAAAATTTGAGAATAATTATAAATATGGTATTTATTTTCAGTGACTCGGGTTTTTTTTTTAGCCGTGCTATGTGCAAATATAGGGGATATATTATATCATATTATCAAACTTCAAAGTGACAACAATTTTCATGCTATAGATTATTTGTGAATTCTCCAAATTTATTTGTATCTTACATGGGAAATTGTCAAAGAAAGTTAAAATAGAAAAAAAAACACCAATTTTACAATTCTCTCACTTTACTTTTCCATATAGTTTATCACACCTTTCTTTTACCTCATCTTTACTGTGATATGAAACCCGTTAATTTTACCACGCATGCAAATAAATACATCACGGTAGATCTGTAAAAAGTAAAGACTTTACAATTTTGTAAACCGCATATCGATAGATTTTTTATATTGTAGAGAAATTTCTATTAGGGGGTGAGAAAATATTGTGATTTTTGAGAGAAAATGATCTTTTCTTTTTATTTTTCTTGGGTTGCCAAACATACAAGATATATATTTTTTAAAATAAAAGATTAAATTTTCTAAAATATTATATTCTTGTATTTTCTTTTGCATCTAAGCAAACCCTTAGGTCAAAACTTAAAATATTTTCCAATGGCTTTCATATCACTCATACATATGTTATATTTTGTTAATTTATTCACATCAACGTACACTTCCAGAAAAAAAAAATCATGTTCTTTCTCCCTTGGATTGGTTGACCAAAAAACAATTCTTGTTCTTCTCCCTCGGATTGGTAGATTGAATCGAAGTTGTGGCAATATTCATATGTTTGTAACCAAAACCCATCCAAACCACATTGTGGGATTCGTATATGGTAGGTCCTATTTCCAAAAAGTGTAAAATTTAGAGAGAGAGAGAGAGAGAGAATATTATGATTTGAAGTGGCCTAAATTGATCCATTAGTGGAGTAAAATTGATCCTCTTAGATGTCACGTGCGCGAAAAAGGACCTTATAGTTTCTACTGTATAACAAAGGTTTTCTCGGGGGTTGGTCTCCCTCCCAATTGGGAGGAGGATGGAGGGGGAAGGGGAGGCGGGGTGATTTAGGGAAAAAGGTTTCTTTTGTGTGGAGAGTGATTTCTTGTGTACTAATAGAAGCTCCCATTTATTTAAGTACTCATATTTTGAGGAAAAGCATTAATAGTTACCTTCTTGAATTCATCCTTCATATTGATGTGCCATTCTTTTATTGAATGGAGAGTGACTAGGCCTGTAAATGGGACCCGTTGAAATGGGTAGAAAGCCCGGTCTGGCCTAGCCCAAGTCTGAAAATACAGGGGTTTTAAAAAAAAAATTTGAGCCCAGTGGATTGAGCTTGGACAATACATTTTAAAGCCCGACCAAAATGGGACTGGGACCAGGTAGAAACAACCCAGCCCGTTCAAGCCCGGCTCGGCCAGCAGCAAAGTCATTTAATGCTAAAAGGATTTATGAGGAGTATCATGTGAGATTTGGTGCTAAAGAAAGTGATTAAATAGTAGATAAAAATGATGCAACTAGTTGACAATTTAAAAAACAGGCTGGTGATGATGAACATGGAAAGGCTCGTTCTTTTTTTTTAAAGTATTGAAATGAAATCACCAATAAGGAAATTATAGAAGAAAAAACAGAATTAGATTGTTATTTTGATGACAAGTCTGTAGAAGAAGATGACACGATAGATACATTACAATAATGAAAATTAAATTCAACTAAGTATCCTATTTTATCTCGAATGACTCATGATATTTTAGCTATTCCAATCTCTACTGTTGCTTCAGAGTCAACATTTAGCACAGAAGGGAGGGTACTTGACTCACGTAGGACTTCTTTGAAACCAGATACGGTAGAAGCATTAGTTTGTGCCCAAGATTGGTTTAGTCATGATCCAACTAGTGATGATGATTTAGACAATGATGAGAATGCATTAACTGATGTTTTAGAAATATTAAAAAATAAAAATTTATGTTGATTTCTTTTTTACATTGTTTGACCTATATAGGATATTCATTCTCCTTAATTTTATTGATTTTCTGATTTTCTACTTTCACAGGCAAAAAAAGAAAAAAAAGAAGAAGAAGTTCTAAACTGATACTACATTACTTTAACTTGACTTATATAGGATACTCATTCTCATTCATTTCTATTGATTTTCTGATTTTCTACTTTCACTGGTTAAAAAAAAAAAAAAAATGTTTTAACCGTTCCTACATTACTTGATCCATATAGCCCATAGGATATTAATTCATTTCTATTGATTTTCTGATTTTCTACTGTCACCGGCAAAAAAAAAGACTTTTTAACTCCGCCATGTTGCTTGTTGCATTGCATTGCCAATCCCAAGCTCAGGAAAAAAGAGGAGGGTTTAAAGTCCGGTTCACACTGGTTTTCTGGTGACAGTTGAATAATTAGAGAATGTTTTGCTTATGTCTAGGATCGGACTAAGCCCAGGCCCGGCCCTGTCCCAACTCAGACCCGTACGGGACGGGATTTGAAATAAGTTCGTTCAATTTAGAGCCAAGATTGGACAACACCTGACAGATCATCCTATTTTCAGGACGTGATTGGACAATCCAAGCTCAGGCACAGCCCGTCCTACTGTTAGGCCTAAGTGTGACGCTGCATACTACTAATAGGAACCGTTGTTGTAACCAAGCCCGCCCCAATAGAAAAAAAAGGTTATTTTTAAAAACATGGGCCAGGCTCCGGTACAACAACTTTATACTATAACATGATATAGCTCCTGCCTCGTTCAATGATATTATTCCACGTCACCATGGCAATAGGAGAACTCAAACGATCTTTTCACTTACTACTTTGCTGGAGTGGTTTAAAGAACATTCATTTATATAAGGTATTTCCCTTACCATCTAATCTCTGTTGCATAACCCCCCATTGTTACTGGCTGGATCGAGCAGGGGCCCACTATTCATCATTTAATCCATCCCAGCTGTCATATGCATGAGTATATTTTTCGTGGACCATACAAAATCCTCTAAATCAATTTAATAAAGCTTGAGGTGATGTCATATATCTTCTATTTACTCAGTTGAAAATTTATTTAAAATGTCAATATACTTTTATCATTTAATCGCTTGATTTTTCATTTACATAGTGCCACATATGTTTTTATTATTTAATAAATTAATTATTAATTTAAATTTTCTATATATTTTCATAATTTAATTTTTGTGATTTACAAGAGTCTTTAATAATAAAAGAGAACGTACAAGAAATCCAAGTTCTAATATGATAAGTCCTAACATGGAAATATATATGTTTTGTAGCCACGTGGGGCTTGTGCTCTATTCATGTGAAATTCAAGGCGGGGATATTTGATAGATCTTATGTCAAATGCAAGCCATGATAGAAATAAATAAATAAGACCCCTATTCCATTATATAAGCCTCGCACATAACTTTCGTTCGAGGTAGTTTGGTGGGCCCAAATATCAAATCTAGGGTCAATTTCATGCCTCCAACTCCTTCATCTGCGTCCCATAAGTTTAATAACTTCGTATAATAAAATTTGACCCCATGATCTAATGGTTTAGTCCATTCAAATTGGTGCAAACTCAACAGACCCAGTATAATTATGGGGAAGGATTTTGATATTTCATTTTGAATCACTATCTAGTTGGGCCCCACATGCTACCTTGCATGGATTCATCTTTGTAAGGTGTGTACCCAAATATTAGCCAAAAAATGAATATGTTTTATTAACACCATGTAGGCCATGCCTTTTGAGCTAATATCAATAATTTATCAGTTTGTGTAATCCTTCTTTCTTTGAAGGCATTGCATGTCTCTATTTTCTTTTGATTTCCTTGACTCCTAATTTAGGACTCGAAAGAAATTTCTTTTGTCATTATTATTGGTAGTGTTGCGGAATTACTAACATCAACTCATCACTTTCATCTGCTAACATCCACGGCAGATTTTCTTCATTTTTATGTTGTCAAATTTTATAAATTACGGGTCCTCTCTTTCTAATTCACAATTCAATGAAAGAAGGAGAGGGAAAAGAGAGGAAGAGTAAGAGAAACAAAGAAGAGGAATGATGGTGATGGTGACGGTGACGGTGACTGTAGGTCTCGTACAATGCCACATCAAAAGGATCACCGACCAAACATAGATGCAGTTGTATTTCGGAAGCACGTGCCTTTTTTGCATATTCAAAAGCTGATACATCACTTCACAATCAAATCATCGGTCAGAGACCTATGTTTCTGCGAAGCAGCCTACACTCTAAACTCAACCGTGGATATGCTATCAATCCTGCTAGTTGGACAGCGTTGGGATCGATTTTTAGACCAATCTCAATGTTATGATTCAAATAGGCTTTTTCACGTGCCATTATGTACCTGATGTACAAAAGTAAAGCGACTTACCCCTGCTAAAATCCGTGCGCTGAGTGTGCACAATGCACTTAGTCATCCATTGAGAATCATGTGAGGACCAGAATAGCTATTTGCTGATGGTGGCTGGTTTAGTGTTTCAAAGTAAATATATCCCAGCATCCTGATTTTTCCTTCTGCACTCATTCCCACCGTAGACGGTAGACGGCAAAAGTTAATGGACTTTTGTTGCTCTGTTATATCTTTATCATTATTGTTAGCTGTTTATCTTCTATAGTACCTTGATCTCTCATTTAAATTTTAATTTATTTTTTTTATTTTAATTAAAAAAAATTAGATTTTAATAAAAAAATAATTCAAGAGTGCTTCATGTGGATTCGACTTGTAATTGTCACTATTTCAAAAAAAAACAATTATGCACTTACAGTATTCAACAGCGGATAGTGACCACTTCAGTTTGGTGCTGACAGATGTCTAAATTAAAGCGAAAATTCTTTGTTCAATGTTTAGAAGACTTAACAAAGGAGTCAATTGCACTGCAACGCGTTTTGTAGGCAGGTGAGACTAGACTGGAGGAAGGACGAACTAGGACCCGTAGGCATCTCCATATTGTACTGTGTTGATTATTCATTGCTTCCTTCTTTTATATATTGGCCGACAGCAACAACTCAGCAATTGACCTTGCGCAGATTGTCGCGGAAGGGAGATTCCATTTGGCCTGCTCCTTAATCCATACCGGGCCGCCTTTTATCTCTATGTAGCTTTATATCTACTGCTATTATATAGGAGGTAAAGTTGCAATTTTTTTTTTTACTACACTATTGTGGGGCCCACACCCAAATATTATCTCTATCTCTATCTCTTCTATTCTTATAAAAGAGAATAAAATGCACTTTGTTTTCACTATACCACATGGCCCACTTGCTTGTGGGTCCATTTGAATGCAAGTGTATGTATATATAAATATATATATATATATACACACACATATACACTTATCTACTATCTGCTACTATCATAAAAGAGGAAAAGTTGTAAACTTTTTTCACAACACCATTGTGGGGCCCACCCCCAAATATTATAATATAATATAATAATATATTATTATGAGAAATTGCGAACTTTTTCACTAGACCTTTGTGGGGCCCAACCCCAAATATTACAATGCAAACTTTTTCATTACACCATTGTGGGGTTCACCTCCAAATAGTATAATATAATATAATAATATATTATTATGAGAAATTACAAACTTTTTCATTACACCATTGTGGGGCTCACCCCAAATATTATAATATAATATAATAATATATTATTTTGAGAAATTGTAAACTTTTTAACTACACCTTTGTGGGCCTACCCTAAAATATTATAATGCAAACATTTTCACTACACCATTGTGAGGCTCACCTCCATATATCTACTATTTACTATCTACTATCTGCTACTATTATAAAAGAGGCAAAGTTACTAGACCTTTGTGGGGCCCAACCCCAAATATTATAATGCAAACTTTTTCATTATACCATTGTGGGGTTCACCTCCAAATAGTATAACATAATATAATAATATATTATTATGAGAAATTACAAACTTTTTCATTACACCATTGTGAGGCCCACCGCCAAATATTATAATATAATATGATAATATATTATTATAATGCAAAATTTTTCACTATACCATTGTGGGGCCCACCCCCAAATATTATAATATAATATAATATAACAATATATTATATAATAATAATAATAATAATAGAAAATCAATACCCTTATTATAAAAGAGAAGAGAAGTTGCATACTTTTTCACTACACCTTTGTGGGCTCCCCTTCCTCAAATATTATAATATAATACAATAATATATTCTTGTTATATTATAATAGTAATCATATAATATCTATGCCCTTATTACAAAAGAATAAAAAGTGTCATGCTTTTTCTCTACACATCTATGGGCCCCACTTAGTATTATGATATTATATATATACAATTTCTCCTATTTTGTAATACTAATAGATATATATAAAATAAAAGAGAACTACACATATGTGGGCCAAAATAAAAGAAAAGAACTTGTCATGCTTTTTCTCTACACATATGTGGGCCTCACTTAGTATTATTATATTATATTATATATTTATAATAAAAAAGAACTACACGTCTGTGGGCCCCATTTAGTAGAAGAACTTATCATGCTTTTTCTCTACATCTAGACATATGTGGGCCCCACTTAGTATTATTATATTATATATATATAATACAAGAGAACTACACATCTGTGGCCCCTACCTCGTATTATTATATTATATATGTATAAATAAAATAAAACTACATATCTGTGGGCCTCACTTAGTATTATTATATTATACCACTTAGTAGAAGAACTTAGCATGCTTTTTCTCTACACATCTTTGGGCCCCATTTAATATTATTATAATATCTGTATGCCCCACTTAGTATTATTATATTAGATATATATATAATAAAACGAGAACTACACATCTATGGGCCCCACTTAGTATTATTATATTATATATATATATATAATAAAAGAGAACCACACATTTGTGGGCCCCACTTAGTAGCAAAACTTATCATGCTTTTTATCTACACATCTGTGGGCCCCACTTAGTATTATTATATTTCGATGAAATGCTTAGCTCAAATGATCATGAAAAGGGTTGTGTTTGAAGAATTTGTTCATTCGTTGCAAGAGTTCAAATGAGAAATTTCAGTTGAGATTTTCATGTATAGAAAATTTTAACTTTGATCTCAATGCCTATAAAGACACGATTTGCTTGTTAGAGGAAGAGATGAGAACGCCAAAAATTGCTTGGAATCCTTGTGATTTGTTGTTGATTCGTTTAAAGTTATGAGTTGGGTACTATTTTGGTTAGCTAGTATTTTGTTTTATTGAATTTGGTATGTATTGGTTTCAGACAATTTTTTTTGGGAAATACGCCGGACTATTAATCTATATTGAAATTGGTTAGTGTTTTGCCTAATCATGTATGGCCAGAAAAGGTTGGTGTTCAACTTTTTTTTTTAATTAGTTTCCTTCCATATATCTTGTTATTCCATCTTCTTCTTACTTTTTTCTATTGAAGCTTTAACTAAATTTCATAAGAACAATGAGTGAATGTAAATTATTTAATTTGCCAAAAAAATGAGCTATATGTAAACTGGTCATTCTCTATTGGGATAATTAATATTGAGTTTTTAAATGATTTTATTTTTTTAAATTATCATACTGAAAGAGTATGTTCCCTGCACGTGCATTCACTAGTATTTATATAACAAACACCCCATCTTGCTTCATTGCTTCCAGATGAAATCTCCACACCCCCATGGGGCCCACTTGAGATGCATGTATGCCTTTTCTATTGAATGATTTTCTACTCATTGCATAGGCAGTCATGGGGAATGAGTTTGAGACTTCCAAGTGTGGCAGATTAAGCATAGGACCTGAATTATTCATCAAAATCAGATGAATTGAAACGAAAAACAAAACTGTATTCAGTGAAGTGATAAAGACTTAAGAGAGTGACTCTTAACATTTTATCATGTTTAATTTCAAGTCAGTAACGAATAAATTAATATATGACATTGAAATATGAATATAAGAATACAATAGATTGAATGATTTTAAAAGTCCAAGCAAGCATGATATGATTATTGATAACTTATAGTGACAATGTAAGTCAGGGAACTTCCAAATGGCAATAAATCTTTTATAGTTGTTATATATATATATATATTTATATATATATGGGAAGTTTCAAATACAAAAGGGGGTCTTTCTAAAATGTACAAAGGCTCTTTTGTACTTGAAACTTCCCCAAAAGGGCTGTCCCTCTCCACACATGGTGAGGGATAGATGCACTTGAATATTTTCCATATATATATGGTGAGGGATAGATGCACATGAATATCCTCATATATATATATATATTTCTTTATATAAGAATTCAAACTCACGCACTCACACACATACTAAATAAGTCCTAATCATAAACGAATGTCGTGACTTAATTAACATAGAAGCTAACTAGGATGTTGGGGGTGGATTGTCTTCTGAGCAGCGAATGGCCCAACAACTAATGTGAAAGAGTCAGGGAATCGCTCAGTAGTACACATACCAGGCCGAAGGCCATGGCGCGCCAAATTTTTTAGTCCCTACCTTGCCCAATGGGTAGGGACTCACACATGATCCTTTGTCCAAGACTTATGCATGATTGTCAGAACACAAGGTGAAAGTATTGACCACTGAAGCACCCGAACAGTGTCAAAGTTCTGGCCTTAGATAATAATTGTGCAAGCGATTGAAACCACAACATGATTTTATTAGGTGAAATGCTAATCAACCAATCATGGAAAACCATCCCTTTGTACAAAAACACAGTAATTAAGTTTAACTGAATAATGAAACATAGTAGAATTTCATGAATTGACTAGTTGTTAGAAGTAAGATTCAGCTATAAGTCTATACACACCTCCTGCCACATTGAGAAAACTGTTAATGCAATCACATGAACTTCTGCATTCCAACGATGATTGTGGAGGCCCTGGCCCTGTGAACTGCAATCTCATCGTTGCTGTCACCTTCGCCATTGTATTGAAAACTATGGCCTTATCACTAGACGTTCCATGAAATGCATATATAGCTATTAGGGGGTTGCATATGCGTCTGCAACTGGTTAGAGGATGGTATCAAGCATCCTCCAAGAAAAGTAGGACTATGAAATTGAAATTGATTTGTTGCTAGCTACAACATGATTTGGTGAAATGGACCCACTTCTTAATTTACATTATCTTGATCTATAATTACTGACAATTAGGGTGGCCTATGCTATCCTGTGGCAACCTCCGTAAGTTGGCCTCATAGGAAGCAGAATCATAAATCGTAAACACATTGATATGCTAATACAACAACAACTACAAGTACTTACATTAAAAAAATGAGAATGTTGTCAATTTGAGGGATTCCTTTTATCATTTATTCTCTTCCATCTAAAAGTTGTAGGCTCTAAAAGAATGTTCTTCAGTTCAGGAATTATGTTGACTTTATTCTATATGCCAGCAACAATGCCCCGTGCTTAGCCCGGGTCAAAAAGTAAGATATTATATTTTTAATTTATGTGATATCAAAATTAATTATAAACATATAAGAATATATTCATACATATTTATATAAAAACAGTCGACACATCTTCAATCATGAAAACAATTGTTATCTTCACATAGGCCAATGGTCATTTAAATCCATCCGCACAAATTTCTTCTCTACTCCTTTGAAGTAGCACTAATACCATTTTAGAATCGATTAAACCGTTTTTAAGCTCTAGATTTTAAAGAAAAATGTATAAACATCTTAACTTTAAAAGCCATAAATTATGAGACTTTAACCTAGAAAACTATATCTATGCATAATCCATGAGTGGGTCCCACTGCAGAATTAAATGTGCAGGGCCCACTAATTGATTTGCATCCATTAAGAAACCAGACAACAGCTAATAGGCTTGCCTCCCTCTATCAGTGGGGCCCACTTTTAGAAAAAAAGGGGTTAAGAGAAGGCCATTCAATACTAGAGTCCAATCTTGAAATATATTTAATACGAACTGGTGGCCACTATTGGATCCATCCATTTAGGGAAAAGAAATGAAAGGAGAGTAAATGAGCAATATTTTGGATTTTAATCATCGGTAGGGCCCAAAAAACATATTTAACATGAGACCCATTGATGATTGAAGATCTAAGGAAAAGAAAACAAACCGTTGATGATTGAATATCTAAGGAAAAGAAAACAAACTGACTGTAAAGATTTGCTTATAATTTGGATAATGCAAGAATATGACTCAAATTCAAACGTTCATAAAAATCTCTTATGAGAGAGGTTTTAGGAGAGAAAGAGTAGCCCTCTTTGAAAAGAAATACTTTTTAGGGATGATGTGGCACCCCTCACAGCCCAAGAGACTTTTTAGGGATGAGGTGACACCCCTCACAGCCCATATGACTCAAATTCAAAATTCAAACGTTCATAAAAATCTCTTATGAGAGAGGTTTAAGGAGAGAAAGAGTAGCCTTCTTTGAAAAGATAGACTTTTTAAAGATGATGTGACACCCCTCACAACGCAAGAGACTTTTTAGGGATGCGGTGACACCCCTCATAGCCCATTCCCTCCTTTGCTTTAATATATATATAATTCGTATAGTGCTTTTCAGTACATCAGCTAGAATGATCTTAAAGATAATTTAGAATCATCATTAGATCATAACAAAGTCTTGGCGTCCAATCAGCGAATGTGTACGTGTGTGTACAAATTTAGAGAGGAAGTCCTCTTTTCCCATGGTATATAATGGGCTAGCCTAAGAAAATGTTGTGGTCAGTGCTCTCATTTTCAATTCCATAATTAAGGCAATACATAGCTGTTATTGCTGCTACTTGGGCTGATGTAGTTAGTATGCATAAACAACACCATATTAAGGTGCAGCATCTGGTTCACTGACAGCAAGCTATCTTGGTGTGATGTGAGGGTGGAATGGGACAAGAGAGCGACACTTCCTGCATGACTGCCAGGTTCGATCTTTGGTTGCATCACATTCCGGTCCCGAATCACCCTGGCATAGGGTAATTCCCGAGGTGAGACACACGTACTCCCATGATGATGTACCTGTCTCGAGCCAAATACAACACACAAAGGAGAAAAGCAACTTTTTTCCACACGTGAGTCAAGCTCACTATAACCTGTCAAAAACATTTAATTTATAGCGGAAGCTGTAATTCATACACCTGAATGTATCATTTCACATTTAGTCGAATTAACATTCAAGTTTGATACAAAAGAATTATACAAATATATATTTTATTTTACAAAAGAGGGCGTATAAAAGAACCCTATACAACTATACCAAAAATATGATCACAAGCATTGACTGAACATCCAAGTGTGGCCCACACAAAAAGGGGCTAGCCACACACTACTGGATCCCTCAAAATGTTCATCGCGCGCTCCGAAAGAGATATCTACGCTGGCCCCTGATCCGGCCACTCTTCTAATCCCGCAGGAACCTCTTTGGTACCCTCCTCTTCCTCCTGGGCCTTTTTAAGGCCGGAAGTTGCACGTGTGACTGTGACACCAAGAGTAGTATCTCAATACGATGATTCAACAAGTATAGGCATTAATAAGGAAATACACTATGTTATAAATTGAATTAAAAGACAATTAAATTAACAGATGTCAATGTTAGATAATAGCAAGGCAAATTATGCGAGAATCGAATAATTTATGCTTGAGAATCAAAGGAAAATAAAACATACTAATTGGTTACTACATTGAGCTTATCCTCTCAAAAGAGAGCGAATCTAGTTGGGATGTAACCAGTGGCCCGGCCAAAGGTTAGCTGGCTGCCCGGTCTAGAATTCCAGTGCACCAGATGACTTACTGAAGTAGTCTCGAATAACTAAACTAAGTTCAACCCCGTCGGGTATCACATGGTCGAAGCTAAGTAATGCTGACTCAATTGAATCAAATAATAATCGAATTTGAGTAAGTCTATATTCTTTTGTTCATAATCAAATTGAATAGTACACTCATACATATGAATACTTACTTAATCCACAATTTCAACGAATACCGAAACAGTTGTGCGACAATTAAGCCACGAATTAGAATTAGAAGCTCGAACCAAGAATTAATACTAATAATGCAACTAATTAATAAATTTGGATTTGATCTCAATAAGGAAAATTTACTTCAATATGAAATGCAATAATTTAGAGAATTCAAGGTCTTTACTAGCCAACCCTAATCTATTTCTCTTAGTCCTTCATCGTCCAATGCAAGGTAGTTTCGGAAAGTCGACGTACTACTATCTTGTTGGGTGTCCCATTAGACCAAATAACAAGTTAACGGTTCATTTCTAGGGTCATAAATGTCTTTGAAGCCTTAATTTCCTATGGGACAAGGTTGTGCACTATAATTACCTATGGGAGATGATTATGGTGGGTTATCATGAATCAAGGGTGATAATTTACCCTAAAATTTGGGTCAAAAAGGACCTAGCCTACAGCTTCAAGTTTGTTCAAGTGGACCCATGTTCGCTCTAGCGAACCTCATCCAAAAAGTTGATCGCTCGCGTGACCCCTTGCATTCGCTTGAGCGGTGGTTTCAGAAGAGTTCGCTTGAGCGGACCCATGTTCACTCGAGCGGACTCCATCAAGAGAGGTGATCGCTCGGGTAGTCCTTCTGATCACCCGAAGGAGTGTTCCAAGAAGGGGTTCGCTCGAGCGAACACTCCAGAATTCCTGAATTTTGGAATTCCCATGTGTTCTTCCTTCCATTTCATCTCACACCTTCTTCTCTCACAAAACCTGCACAATGGAGCCTCCTTGCTCCCATTTACCACATTTAATCCTTCCATTAACTCCATCAATTAATTCATCAAACAATCTAACCCATTCATTTCATTAAAAGTAGAATCATCAAGAGAGAGTTTCATTTGAATCAAGGGCAACTAACAACATGTAAATCCAAATTTAAGATTATACTTGCCTCAAATAGAGCTTTCCAAATCTTCTTTACACTCTAGCTCAAAAGAACCCAAGAACCCCCAAATTACCAAACCCTAGATACAAATACACATGGAAAATGGCAAAGAATATGCATGTATGATTAACCATGAGTTCCTTGACTCTTTTCAACTCAAAATCTAAACAAAAAGGGTTTGATGCCTACCTCTTAACAAGAATTTCAAATTTGGAGAAGATAGGAGGTGGTGGAGAGGTTCTTTGTCAACAAGGAAGAGAGGAAGATGAAGAGGAGTCCTCTCCTAGCTCCCAAGTGCACATGCCAAGTCCTCTTGATGATTGAGAAAGAGAAAAAGAGAAATGAAGTAGAGGAAAAAAGAAGTAAGAGGAGCTCCTTAGCTACAAGGAAGATGGGCCAAATGAGATAGTTATTGAAGAAGATATAAGGGATAAGGTTCCCTTTTATAAGGAAGCCCCCCACTTACTAGTATTTTCATAAAGAGTCAAATGGGGGTCCACTTGTTCAATGGTTGGTTAAAAGAAGTAAAGTATAATACGAAAATCAACATGCTCGTCGAAATACAAGTGATGACGCGAAAATGACGTGCAAATAATGTAAAATGAAAAAATTAATAATTACGAAAAAGCCCTTGACTCTACTCAACCGAGTCAAATCGATTCCAACTCACCTATCCGAAGTTCAAGACCCAACTAACTCAACTTATAAAGACCAATTAACACTAATTACCATAATTAGTAACTAAGCACAATTAATTTAGCTAAAATATGATTAATTAGCACTAAATAAGGTTAAATTGGGTCGGGGTGTAACAGGTTGTGACCTTGATCCTTGACACTAATCCATCATCTGTGGATTGGCAATAGTATAGAAGGATTGACTGAAGATTTTATATAATCGTAACTAGTCATTTAACAGTATGAACTTAGGATGATTCAATCAAGCAGTGAATATCACTCTAAATAAGATCAATTGGGCGTTTTATCTAGACCTGCCTGAGGCGGACGTGCTGCCCCTACACATAACATTGATAGAACGAACTTAGAAAAGGCAGGGTCATGGCATTACTTTGAAGCCCCCTCTAGATTCTAACTATTTTAGGGAATGTTTGTTTTTCAAGAGATAAAGTGATTAATTCTAATGGTTGATTTTTATACTTCATCCATGTTAAATTGGTCACAACATTTGAAAAGGTAAGGTGTGATCTTCTACCAAAAAATCAGAGTGTGATGTCAAACCTCTCTTACATCGGGTAAGGCAGAGGTAGGGGTGTTCATGGTCCGGTTGAGCCGAGCTGAGACATTCAAGGCTAGGCCTGACTTAAGAAACATAGGCCGGCCCGTATCAGGTACAACTCCATCACAGGCCGTAAATGTCAACTTGAGCCCACCCATCTAGTTAATCAGGCTGGGCCACGCCAAGCCAGGCTTTCTAGAAATTATTTGGACAACTTATCTCTAAATTAAAAGAACTCATTACTTGGGCCGGGCTTGGGGCTTTCTACCACTTAATCCAGGCCCAGACCATTTTGGGTTGGCCCGGCCCAGGAACACCCCTAGGCAGAGGGCCACTTAAGTGGATCCATCCTTAAGGCCACAGAGGACATGCCCATGGATGTGTGGATCCATCGTCAAAGTCCACTAATGTATGATGCCCAATGGACCTCGTTTACTAATTGCATTAAAAGATATTTGATTGGAAAATACTGGGAATTTCTCTCTTAGCAATTCCCACTTTACGTGGGGCCCATCTGAATGCTTAGGCAACGAAAATAAGTAAATGGATGGATAAAATTGAATGTGGATTGTATTTTTATATTGGTTGGATCAAATGATTATTATCATTGGGGCCTTTATAATAGCTTTTAACAGTGAAAATATTATTGTGATTAAATCAAAAGATGAATAATAGTTGAGTCAATGTCAAACTGGAGTTGGTGCCACTTCTCTTAAAGACTTTTTGTTTGTTTGTATAATTGAATACAAAGGAATTATAAGGCTCCTATTATTAAAAAGTGGTTTTAATTAAAGAAAGAAAAGTGAATTTTCAAAAATAACCATCAAATATCTCTTCATTAATGGTAAATGAATAAATGGGAGATGGAAAATCGATACGTAGACATCACCCTAGTGATTCAGATTTTAGAAAAGTGAGGGCTGCATTTACATCTTCGTCTTATATCCTTCACCTCTCACCATATATCTCCTTCATCATTCACCTCTTAACTACATTTCAGTCCCACCATTGAGTAGTATCAATCTAGGGAAAAGAAAATTCATATGTATTCTAGCCAAGAGGGCTCAGGCCATAAGAGAGCCCACACACACGCACACGCACACATGTAGAAATAGAGCTTTGGGATGAATCCCTAGGCGATTGATTTAGAGAGACTATTAACCAATTGAGCAATTCCTGATTCTCAACAATTATACATGAACCCCACCTAGGAAAGTAGAAAGTGGGGTCGGGTAGAACCTTCCCGTATACGAAAGCTGCACTGTGGTGCAGACGATGGGACTAATGCAATCTCTTTTCATGGGGTGTAATAATCTTACCATCGTTTTTCTACAACTTATTTGAGAGAGATTCGATTCTGTATATGAGCAGTTTGGAATTTCCATCTGCAGAAGTAATTCTCCCAACGGAATGGAGAAGAGAGAGAGAGTCAATTCAGAATTGCAATGTGCCAATGGTCCTGAAGTGCTTTTTTTTTTAATCATCTATAGCTTTCTCCTTCAAATACGTCAATTGATCTACTGAACTCGATTCTTATTCGCAAATCACATTTTTTTTATACTATTCTTTTTTTGGTTTTTGTGGCTGAATTGTGGGTGTGAAATTATGAATACCGATGTGCAATAATGAGATACCACAATTAACATCTCAGTACAATGAACTCATCTAAAATTTATTCCATCCTGAGAGTACTCTAATGTTGAATTAATTACATATAAAAACATAACTAATTGCATTGAAGTTAATTATGTATTTCAAATATGATCAATTTAACAATGGTTTTTGCCCAGAGTCGAGTGATTTTCATTTTATATTATGCTTATATATTGATAGTTATGTGATATGGGGACTTAAAATTCATGAGTTGTGAGCTCCACAAAGAGAGGAGATCCACAAGTAAGCACCCTTATATGAGCATTGAGCACTCCCTTTTTCTAGCACATGAGACCCTCTATAATAAATCTAATACCCTCTGAGTCACTACGCCAGCATGAGTTGACAAAAGCCCAAATCTTACACTCATCCAACTATTACTCACTATTGGATTAAATCAAATAAATTCATGCCTTTTTTGAAACTTAAAAGCCATTAATCAAAGGAATAAGAGGATCTAATGAGATTGATATTTTGTGTATCCCTTGATCTTGTTTAGATCTTTCGATCTCCGATCCCCCGCTTTCCCAGCTTTCCCATGAATGGCATAGCTCCACCTGAGACAAACAAGGGTCATGTGCTCGCCAAAGATGGTTACGGAGGTTGCTTGGCAGAGGGTGGCCCATGAAGTATGTTTTCAGAAAGCTGTATGGACTAAAAAGTTATACTTCTTTACCTTTCATGGATCTCACACAAAGACAGTAAAAAAAAAAAATCATGGATCTCACGCGAAGACATGTGGTTTGCATCATTTTCCCGAAGCATGGGGGTTGGGGGGTGGGACCCACATGCTGGTCCATCTGAATGGACCCCACACACCACTCTCCCCCTTGAATTTCACATGGCCCTTGGGTTTGTACCCATCACCCATCTAGATGAATTAGACAATTGGATCGAATGTACCGCTGTATGATTGACCTGTATATCATTAAACTTATGGAATCCAGATGGAGATGATAATGTTTATGAGCGGGACTGATTTTTTTTGCAGAGATGAAGGGCTGGGAGATCTTTGGTTCCCCCAAGGTATGGTCCCAGGTGGGGCCCTACGTTGAGGTGCGCATAATCTTCCGGTACATGAGTCTTGATCATGAGGCGCATGAGTGGTCTGTAGATGTTAGGATTTTATACTACCCCCATGGCCCATATGCTTAGAGATTTACAATTACCAGATGTGAAACTTTCACAACATCACAGAAAGTATAAACTTTTTTCAAGAGGATTTAGTTGGCCTTTAGTTTCATGAGCCGAAGGCATGTGCTTTTGTCGTCTCCTTTACCTTTATCCGGCAAACATCGTGTAAGATCTGAACTTGAGAGGAAATTATTGAACCACGAATGGACAGCACTTCAGATCAGTGGGGCCATTTTTGATCGTGCAGTCCTTTTCAAACTCTTGTCATCTCATGTACAAGGCCAAAACTTACACTCATCAATTCATTCACCATTGAATTGAATCTCAAAATAATACTAAAAAATGTACGGTTGGATTGGTTTCAATGGATGTGGATCAAAAGTTATCATTTTTAGTATTTGGTACTATTGGCTAATGTCCTATTCATATATGGACCATTGGTAGTGGTGAATTAGACTAAATTAAGTTTATGCCTATCGAGAGATTCAAGGTTTCTTTCACGAAAGTAATTCCTATAAATTCACCTCGTTTATGTCTAATCTATACAATGAAAAATCAATAGTAAAACGCGATGCTAACTGTAGTTTTTATTTTTTTTTTGAATTTGACGTATTAATTTTCCTTAAACCATTTTCAATTTCATAGCAGAAAATACATTAATGTCATCAGAGTCATTTGACTCTGGTCCTTTTTTTTTTTTTTTTTCTTTACTTTTCTGCCATGGATATATCAAGGGATCCAAATGTAAAAAATTGAAAATCTCATACATTTAAAAATCTAGATCGTTTTCTTACCTAGACCTGGATCCCATGATATCATGGGTTCAACTTTTTACATTTGAATCTCATGATATCTGGGATCCAGGCAAAAAAGTAAAAAGAAGAATTATGGACCAGAGTCAAACGAATTTGGTGACATTAGTAGATTTTCAGTCATAAAATTGGGAAAACAAGATTTAAGGGGTAATAGTATATCAAAGCCCCCTAGTTTTTTCCTTCGACATGAAGAAGAAATTGTAGTAGGTGCCTTGATTACGAAATTGTAGTAGGTGCCTTGATTACATTCTGTCACGCGGCCTCCTTTTTCCTCCCTAGTAGAATTCATTGGCATAGATAACACAGACAGTGAATATTGGATTTCCTTTCCTATATGATTGATGTTGATGCTGTTGTTGAAGTTGAGAATGGACTATTGGCTTCTTTTTTTTTTTCCAATTAATTGGATGGTTATTTTATATACTATTGTTTTCTTCCCCTGCTCTTTCGTACTTTTGTTTTATATGCACACATTTGTGAGGGAAATATGGGTCGAGTTCTCATGTTTCCTAATTGCAGTGTATCATGGTGGCTATTGATAACAAATTGGGGTGGAGAAGACAGGAAACTTATGTGGCACCTAAATTTAAGTGCAGCCCCATAAGGTCAAAACATGGTGCCAGGATAAGCCATCTGCTATATTGAAGTATTAAACTGCTTGCAATTTGGGAACATCCAAATACGCACTTATACTGTTTCATGTTATTCATTCTCCATGTTCTCATGATTTGGATTTTGGAGTAAGTGTTTCAGGTGTACCCAGTCTCAAACGATCAGAAAGAGTAAAAAAAAAAAAAAAACGAACGGATTGATGATTGAAATTGTTTAAAGACCAATCTTTGGAAACATGGCAAGATCTAATTCATGACGAACAAACACAATTAATGCATAAACAAACGAACCATATAAACTCCCCATCATAGGTTACAGCAATGCCTTCATCCTTTGCATGAATTACACTGCTTACATATCTCGCACTTCCAATTCATAATACACGTCGAGACAACGTTTAGTTGCTTTATAATGGATGAGGAAAACACACACTAGAGCAACCTGCCTTTTTTTATCTCATTGGGCGTAGTGTGTATTTAAAACTAGGCTGTGTTCCTTTGTCAGTGTTCCACACAATAAAGCCTTTTCCGGACTGGTTCAAACTTCGAACCAACGATTGATGCTGACTGTTTCGGTGACTATGATTTTAAAGGGCTTTTCAAATTTGACTTGGGGCGGCTGCCCCAAATACAACTAACGTGGTTCCAGCCACTGAATGTGATCATTTTATACTGTGAATGCTTTGACATATTAAGGGGGAGTCTGGATTTGCTGTTGTGGGTATCTTGCAGCACATGCGGTGAACTCCATCACATCCTTTGTAGAAGAAGATCGCAGAATTTGGTTTTTAGTAGCCATACTAAGAACCTAATGATTGAGTTTGTGAAAATAGCCATTGTTTTTAATTTATATGAACCATCATATTACCATGGAAGATGAGATAAAATAGATTAAATGCATTATAGGATTCTTTTTCTTAGATTTGAGATAAAGAGGCTTGGAGAATTCAAACACGACTTTATTTTGAACATTAATGCTATACTATGGTCCTATTGGCCTATTTTTTTTGTTCTAAAAGTAGGTAGGTGATGTCATTTCATGGAAAAGTTCAACATGATCAATTGCAACCCAATGTATTGCCACAATATTAGAGAAAAATTCTTATGTGATGAAATGAAAAATGAGAAATCTTTGAACAATTTTTTATTTTCTTTGTTTTTATAACTATTTATATATAATTTAATTGGCATGATTTGCAGTAATCCCTTTTGATTAGGGTTTGATAAATATTTCTATTTCTGCAGATGTTTAGGGTGTTATAACGAGTGTTGTGAAGAAAGATGAGTGAGATTTTGAGGCAAAGGCCTATTGGTGAGTATTCTGATGGATATGTCTTACCCATTGCGAATCTTGAGTAAGTTGTTATCCTATTCAATAAAATTTCTTCCTTTACCACCTATTCCATATCGGATAATTATGATGATGATGATGATTTAACACATTTCTCATTTAAAGTTGTCGATTTTTTACTGTGTATTTGATCACATTCTTGAAATGCAAGCTTTCGTGTGTCACGTGCGAAAGGTAAAAAAATCCTAACCCTTGGACAACAAGGGTCCACATCCAAAAGATGAAGGCTAAAAATTGGATGGTTAGGATCTTCCACTTTATGGTTTGCTCATCATTGTCCTGATCTAAGTGACAACATTGGCCATGGTCTTCAATATGGTGTTCAATATAAAGTTTTCTGGTGAGTTTTAGAATTTTCATTTGTGGATGGTTTGCTCATCATTGTCCAGTCTGTGTGATGCTGTCCATAATAGGATTCTTCCATGTTAAACTACGGACTTCTTCCATATGAATTGGTGTGAACTGGCACTTGAATACCCTAATGCTTCAATAATGATAATAAAATGTGAAGTTTTAGTGAATTATGTGTATATTTTTTTTGTATTAATGATTGATTTGATTTATTGTGGTGGTTGGGTTCTCTGTGAAATAATTTGATAGCTAATATAAAGGACTTATTGTGGTTTGATTTCTTATTTAGAGCTGAGTTACATTTATGAGGTTTATTTGCATTTAAGTACTATTTTGGATTCCAATTTTTCCAATTTTGACAAGTTTTAATTGATTTTGACTGCTAGCAATACTTGCAAATCCCCTTCTTCAAAACTGATTAGCTCTCCTCCATATTCTTTAAAAGGAAAATAAGAAGACAAAACTGATTTGATCTGCACCTTTTGGTATACATGGTGGTACATTTACATTTGATGTCTAGGGTATACAACAAAGTAAATTTGAATTGACCCAAGCTGTGTAAATAGATTGCTACTCACACCAAATGTCCTGGTTTACTAATTTTGACTTGTGAATTATTTATATTGTTGATTATAATCAATACCGTTAACATAATAAGGGTAGATTTTAATTGAGCCGAGCTGTGTAAATAGATTGCTACTCGCGGCAAATGCTTTGGTTTACTAATTTTGACTTGTAAATTATTTATACTGCTGATTATTATCAATACCCTTAACAAAATAAGGGATGACTTTAATTTTATTCTACTACATATGATCTTGCAAATGATGGCCTATACATTGGCATCACCCATGATTGATTCGATAATCCTTTGTCTTTATTAATTATTGGATAAGAATGATATCTCATTGGCCTTGCCTAATGCCTCTACCCTCCCCCAACCCCCGGTTTCTCCTTCCCCGTTTTTTTCCACCACAGCTCTTAATCATTATCTTCTTAAAATATTTGAGGGAAGGGGAGGGTGAAGTAGCATCTCATCATGCATGTTAAACTTCCATAGATTTTATCAATAATAGCAAGTGAGCTAGACGCTAGTAGCAACCTGCAAACCACTAGTTCCACACTCTCCATCCCTCAATTCACATTTGGCCACATGCCCCCATTGTGCAAGCAAACTACTTTAGACGTCTTTATGGCAACAATTGCTCTACAAAACAAAAGAAGACCGAAGTAGCAATGAAGGAGAAATTAAGAACTTTTTGTAAATCAGTCCATTATCATCAGCATATATAGATCCATATGAAAGAAACAACACCCCCAACTAACAGAATCAAAAGCAGCGCTGAATTAAATCCATTGTCCATTGCAACCCCTCTGCAGTGCTCATCCTCTACAAGTCACTTCATCTTCTAATAGAAAATCAAAAGCTAACAAATCCAAATGGGGCTAGTGAGTTTAAATGTAAATCCATTGTCCATTACAACTCTTCTGCTTGTGGCCATTAAGTCTATGTAAATGGCACCCACATTGACTTTGTCTTTTGTATGTATGTCTCAATTTTAAACTTAAATAGTTATATTTATGTCTCAATTTGATTTTGAAAACATTGAAATACTGTAATTCGATTTCAATCGTATCTTGGTGTAATGGTTCAATTGAGGTTAAAAATGTGAAAAAAATATTTATTTAATACAATTTGTTTGTATTTTTGTTTTTGTAAACCATATGGTGTAGAGGTGCTTTCAATATTAGTCCAACGAGCCATATATTTTTGGCTCCTACTTTGTGCAAATTTATTGTGAGGGGGCATCTGATATTAGCAAAGTGTTTGGATTTATGTGCTTTGAGGTAGAGGTGCCTTTTAAACGTTTGGAATCTTTGCCATCTTCCAATGTTATTATGTGCTGAATTGAGTACTGGGTATGCTCCCTAGTTCATATTTTTACTGGAATATATATTAACTGAGTTTCCAATGTTAATATGAGATGTTATACACTTTCCAAAAAATAGCCTGCATTTGGTTCAGCATAGCTGTCCATCACACATCATTTAACAACATATATGTGTTGGGATGGATCAACGGTGATAGTGAGTTTTGGATGCTGATGGGTCAAAATCACTCAAGGAAAAACCAACCAAAAAAATAAGACAAACAGTATCAAATACAAGCAAAAGGACCATCCTTATCCACACCTTCTTTGGCTAGTGACTCCGCGGAAACATTAGCCAAATGGAAAACATTCTTGAATACCATCCACGTCAAAGAAGACAAAGCTCTAATCTCATTAAGGATGTAGAGAAATTTCCTAGGTGCCTTGTTTTTTTGTGAAACCCAAGAAATAACAAGTGAGTCATTTAAATTAAGAAGCTCATCTATTCGAGAAATTCTATTTAGATTTGATGTTATTAACTTACATCTATGTTTACTTATTCATACAATAATGTGTAGCAAAAGTTTACTCTCCAGGATGAACCCCATATCAAGGAAGTTGTGTATCAACAACTAAATCGCCAATATAGGGATTATTGACACAGGTTGCATAAGGATTATTATTGCAAATATGGCACCGATGAGATGAGATTGGAGAATCCCCCCTCATGTGTGAGCAACAATGATTGGGTCGATCTTGTTAGGTATTTCGGATCTGAAGACGTTAAGGTATGCACGTTAATTAAGTTATATTGTCTGCCCTTTTAATCTATCTATCATACATGTATTGCTTATAATTTATGGTACCCGAATGCATAAAATAAGTAATAGAAATAAGGAAAACTGGGAAAAGCAAAAAATAGGCCATGTTGCTGGGACGAAGGCTTTTGCTCGAATTAGCTATCATAGTGTAAACTTCTCTCATAATGTTTCTTGGAATTTATTATTAAATATATATTATTTGTGTTAACTTTTATAATGACAGCATAATCTTGAGACGGGGGACGAGCATTCTCGGACTAAATTGTGGTTCATTATCCGGTATAACAAGAGCAAAGAAGTTTGGGTGGACTCGACTTCGCAAAAAGTGTATGTGACTTATTGTTCCCTTCTCTATTTTCTTATCAATCTTCTTATATATTATATATAATACTAAATTGATAAATAATAACAATTAGTTTTTGAATATAGGAGGAGCTTAAGAGACTGGAGTCTCAGCCATTAGAGGAAGGCACTCCTCATGATTGAGGACCTGAAATTCGAGGCAGTGCTCGTTCCAGAGCGATTAGGATATATACGTAGTCGTGGGGCTGGACCAAAGTCTAAGACCTCTACAGTTGGGCAACGAATCCATGCGCAGCTAGAGAGGAATTGAGGAGTTTAGGAGGCGAGTTGAGGCGGATACAAGGCACTTGGAGTTGTTGGAAAAGGAGAATAGTGAGATGACTTTGCGAATGGAGTCTTTAGAGTCCCAACTAGCCTCGCAGCAGATACAAGTACAAGCTCAGGTGCAGGCAGCGCTCTAGTCCTAAGCAGAATCGCAACAGACACAGGTACATGCTCAGCTGCAAGCTGCGTTACAGTCCCAGCTTAACATTCTCCTCTAGTAGTTCAATGAGTCATGCCAAATTCCAATGTGATGCACAACTACTCAAAAGCTGGATGATAATGATTTATTATTTTATTTATATTTCTATGCTGATGTAAACTTTACTCTTGCTACTCAAGTACAGTAGAACTTAATGTTTTTAAATTTGAGGTTATTTTCTAATACTTGATGGTGATGAAGTTTTCATATTCTCATATTATATAAGCAGGTTCAGGAAAATTTGAAAAGGGATCAATAAATTAATTTTATTCTTCCTTTTAATTAATTTTAACTTTTTAGTCGCGGGAACAAGTCGTCGGTAGAACTATTATACTTAATACTTTTAGGGATGATTTGTTGTCGTGGCTTAAAGTAAAACGTTTAGCTGCGATTGCAAGTTGCCGCTGAAACTACCACTAAAGGTGCTATATCTAGTACTTGTAGTGGCGATTTGTGTCGCAGTTAAAATTTATACATTTAGCTGCGATAACAAGTTGCCACTAAAATTACTATATATACAACTTTTAGTTGCCGTTAAAATTAAACTTTTAGCCGCGATTTAAGATTGCCCCTAAAACCCTACTTTCATATATTTATAATGGGGAACATTCATGTGCATCTATTCCTCACCATAGGGTGAGAGACACTTCCATAAATGGGGATTTTCAAGTACAAAAGTGAATTTTCAAGTACATAGGGTGATGTACAATTCCTTGTCTTCATGTGCAAAAAGGAAAAGTGCCCTTCACCTTATGATGAGGGATAGATGCACTTGAATATTTCCCATTTATAATAAATGTTTAGCGGCGATTTTATACTTTTAGTGACGACAATTTTTTAAATAAGCGGCGATAAATCTTGCGGCTAATTATTAGACTTTTAGCTACAATTTTGGAGTTTTGGGTAAAAGTCCAACTTTTAGTCGCGATGTTTTAAAAACGCGGCTAAAACAATTAGTGACAGCACTATTAGCAACGACAGCACTATTAGTAACGACTCAGCGGCGATCAAAATATTGCCGCTAAAACTTTTAGCCGCGACTTTAAGACCTTTAGCCGCGAAAAATTTCACAGCTAAATGTCAAGTTTCTTGTAGTGCTAGCCTAAGAAAATGTAGTGGTCAGTACTCTCATTTTCAATTCCATAATTAAGGCAATACATAGCTGTTATTGCAGCTACTTGGGCTGATGTAGTTAGTATGCATAAACAGCACCATATTAAGGTGCAGCATCTGGTTCACTGACAGCAAGCTATCTTGGAGTGAAGTGAGGGTGGAATGGGACAAGAGAGCGTTACTTCCAGCCTGACTGCCTGGTTCGATCTCTGGTTGTGACCTTGATCCTTGCCACTCATCCATCATCTGTGGATTGGCGATAGTATAGGAGGATTGACTGAAGATTTTAGATGATTGTGACTAGTCATTTAACAGTATGAACTTGGGATGATTCAATCAAGCAGTGAATATCACTCTAATTAAGATCAATTGGATGTTTTATTTAGACCTGCCTGAGGCGGTCGTAGACCATGCACTATTCAAGGGCTGCCCCAACACATAACATGGAGAGAACAAAACTTAGAAAAAGCAGGGTCATGGCTTTGAAGATCCTCTAGATTCAACTCTTTTATGCAATGTTTGTTTTTCAAGAGATAAAAAGTGAGTAATTCTAATGGTTGATTTGTATATTTTACCCATGTTAAATTGGTTACAACGTTTGTAAAAGTAAGGTGTGTTCTTCTACCAAAAAATCACAGTGTGATGTTTGCGAAGCATCTCATATCCTTAAACTTATACGTGAGAAACGTACCATAGAGGTCAACATTTGCTAATGTGGCTTACTCTTGATTAACAAACCTTAGGACAGTCCCCGCCAAAAAGAAAAAGAAGACATTAAGGATTATTCTTAAAAATATGCATCCCATCTTTGTTATAATTTGGGCTTCTTTAACAAATCGAATGGGTGCGATTGTCTTAGATTGGACTTACAAATTGGACTTAACTTTTTTGTACATATTGGCTTGATGTCAAACCTCTCTTATATTGGGTAGGACAGAGATTGGGGTATTCATGAATAGAATATCATACTTAGGGATCAAACCCCAGGCAATTGGTTAAGACAGAGTTGCTAACGAATTGAGCAATTCCCGATTCTCAACAATTATACATGAACCCCACCTAGGAAAGTAGAAAGTGGGGTCGTGGAGAATCTTCCCTGTATAAGAAAGCTGCACTTTTCATGGGGTGTAACAATCTTACCATTGTTTTTCTACAACTTATTTGAGAGAGATTCGATTCTGAGATTCGCGTCAAGACCTAGTTGCTCAAGTTATCGTATATCAGCAGTTTGCAATTTCAATCTGCCGAAGTAATTCTCCCGACGGAATGGAGATGAGAGAGAGAGGGAGAGAGAAAGGGAGAGAGAGAGTCAATTCAGAATTGCAGTGTGCCAATGGTCCCGAAGTGCCTTTTTTTTAAAATCATCTAGAGATTTCTCTTTCAAATACGTCAATTGATCTACTGTACTCGATTCTTATTCGCAAATCACATTTTTTTATACTGTTCTTTTTTGGGTTTTTGTGGCTGCGTTGTGGGTGTGAAATTATGAATACCGATGTGCAGTAATGAGCTAGCCAATAACAAATAGCATACAGGAGATGACTTCTCAGTACGATGAACTCATCTAAAATTTATTCTATCCTGAGACTAATCTAATATTGAATTGATTACATATAAAAACATAACTAATTGCATTGAAGTTAATGATGTATTTCAAATGCGATCAATCCAAAAATGGTTCTTGCCCAGAGTGAAGTGCTTATATTATGCTTATAAGTTCATAATTATGTGATATGGGGACGTAAAATTCATGAATTGTGAGCTCCACAAAGATGGGAAATCCACAAGTGAGCACCCTTATATGAGCATCAGCGGTGAGCACACTCCTTTTTTTAAGCACATGGGACCCTCTATAATAAATCCAACACCCTCATATGAGGACACTCCTTATTTTAGCACATGGAACCCTGTATGATAAACCCAACACCCTCACACTCACTACCACATGACAAAAGCCCAAATCCTACACTCATTCAACTATTACTCACCTTTGGATTAAATCAAATAAATTCACGCCTTTTGAGGCCATGAAAACTTAAAAGGCCATTAATTAAAGGAATTAGTGGATCTAATGGGATTGATATTTTGTATACCTTTTGGTCTTATTTAGATCTTCTGATCCCCGACTCCCCGCTTTCCCCATTATTGGCATGGGCCCACATGAGACCAACAAGGGTCATGTGCTCACCAAAGATGGTTACGGATGGTGCTTGGCAGAGTGGGGCTCGTGAAGTATTTTTCAGAAAGCTGGACTAAAATAAAAGTTATAATTCTTTACCTTTCGTACACGAAGACAGTAAAAATATCATGGATCCTTTTGCCGAACTATGGGAGTTAGGGGGTGGCACCCACATGATGGTCCATCGGAATGGACCCCTCACACACCCCTCCCCCTTGAATTTCACATGGCCCTTGAGTTTTGCACCCATCTGATTGGATTGGACCGTTGAATCGAATGTACCACCATTTGAATGACTCGTATACTATTAATCTTATGGGGCCTGGACGAGATGATACGGTTTATGGGTGGGGCTAATTTTTTTACAGAGATGAATGACCTAGGGAGATCTTGCAACTCCCTCCCCCCCAGGTCTCGGCCCCAGGTGGGGCCCTACGTTGAGGTGCGCATAGTCTTCCGGTGCGTAAGTCGTGATCACGAGGCACATAATGTTAGGATTTTATACGCCCCTCATGGTCCATATTAGAGATTTACAATTACCACATGTGAGATTCTCACAACATTACAAAAAGCATAAACTTTTTTCAAGAGGATTAAATATGGCCTTTAATTTCTTGAGCCGAAGCATGTGCTGAGTTGGCCTAGAACCACGGTTTGCACCCGGAGGTTGTAGGTTCAAAACTGCACTATCATACTGGGGCTACAAGAGAGTTTACCCTGCTTTCCTCTAGACTGGAGGGATTAGTCCAGCCCAAAGGGTTAGGAACCCTCCGATAGCAAAAAAAAATAAAAAATAATAATAATAATAATAAATAATAATAAAAATCTAAGCTTAAGGAGGAAAATACTGTCCTACGAATGCACTGCACTTCAGTGGGGCCCACCTTTGATCGTGCAGTCCTTTTCAAATTCTTATAATCTCATGACTAGTACAAGGCCAAAATATACGCTCATCAATTCATTCAGAAATTAATTCACTTTGAATCTCAAAATAATACTTAAAAAATGTACGGTTAAAGCACCGTTGGATTGGTTTCAATGGTTGTTGATCAAAAGTTAGCAGTTTTAGTATTTGGTACTACTGGCTTATGTCCTATTCACATATGGACCATTGGTAGTGATGAATTAGACTGAATTACACTACAACAATTTACATATTTATCGACGAATTTTTTCGTCGCTACAAGTCACTAAAACGTCGGTAAAAATTTTTACCGACGAAAATAATTTCGCCGGCCAGACGTCGGTAAAAAGTCGTGGAGAAAACTTTTTACCGACGAAATTATTTTCCGTCGGCAAAACTATACTTTTTACCGACGTTGTTTTTCGTCGGTAAAAGTAATTAGAAAAATAAATAAAAAATAAAATACATTTACCGACGTTTTATTTCGTCGGCAAAGGAAAATAGAAAAAATAAATAAAAAATAAAATACATTTACCGACGTTTTGTTTCGTCGGCAAAAGAAAATAGAAAAAAAATAAAAAATAGAAAAACTTTTAACGACGTTTTTTCCGTCGACAAAAGAAAATAAAAAAATAAAAAAATAACTAAATATACTTTTGCCGACGTTAGTTTTCGTCGGCAAAAGAAATAAATAATAAAAATACGTTTGCCGACGTTACTTTTCGTCGGTAAAAGTTTTTTATTTTTTTTAATATTATATTTGTTTTTTCAATATAATTTTTCTATAAACCTGTTTAAACACCTATATCAAAAATAAACACGCTCATGTACCTGCGTTCAATTTAAAAAATGCATACAAACAAAATTTACTAAATAAACAAACAACCATCGCCATTTTTCATCAAATCATTCATTTCATTAACCAAATATTACAATCATTAATGATACAGTCCCATATAAATGTCCAATATACATACACAAATCACTACAAGGAAAATTACATTTAGCGGCGGTTTTTAAACAAGTGCCATTCTTCTGGGTAAAAACCCATTTAACATGGCAATATAAAACAACAAAATCTTTTCAGCTACTCCAACAAAATCTTTTTAATCCCGCTTATTCAATGCTTGGGAGCATTGACCAACAGACCCGAAAATTTTATTTAAGCCTCACAGATAGCACGGTGGCATTACAGTCTTACTAATCAAGTCCAAAACGTTAATTGTAGTATTGACTTGTAATTTAGCCACTCTTGACAATCAGTTGTCCACGACCTCGACAAGGGTTGGTTCATAATCACTTGGAGCCTCGAACCCATGGAGATTCATTACAGTCGCAGTGACATTGGCAAGACCTCCGTTGGGTACATCCTTCTGGAACCTGACACCAGGAGCCAGACCAGGTCCTCCAATGGCGACGGGCACCTATTATAAGATTGCAGACAACACCATTAAGATGAGGATTATTGAAAGCAAGTAAATGGCTAGAGAGTACTAAACTGAATTTAAAGAAAGAAAGAAATAAAAAATATTAGGTCATGAAAATTCAATGAGATACTAAGAAATGCAGGACAATGGGATGTGTCATATAATTCTCTGGGTCAAGTTGATGAGGAGGATTTTGGCATCCCACCTATTCAGGTCAGACTCGTCTTGCCCTGCACAAACATCTCCTAAGAAACCCTAGATGCTGTACAAACCTCTCCTAAGGGAAGGTTGGCCCACCAATTTCATCCTTATCCACCTTTCACTCGATGATGACTCACTGGAAAGTTTAGCTCACTTACTGGTTGTAGAGTATGGGAGGTGAGGATTTGGATGTTTCCATCTTTATCTAGTAGAGGCTCCCCCTTCTTGTTCCTCTTCACCATATCCTCAGCATTTCCATGGTCATTAGTGACAACGTATATCCCTCCAACTTGCTCTATTGCATCAAAGATCATCTGCAAAAAAAACCACACACAGCCTTTGTTTTGTGAACAACAATAAAAATACTCCGCACGGTCAAAAGGAAAGCCAAACACAAGTTCTTCAATGAACTACTTATCATACATGAAGTAGTAAAACATCTCTAAAATTTCATATTCCACTGTTCTTGAACATCTGAACAAGAAATAGGGACAGTGGCAGCCTTAAATGTGTTTCACTTCCAACCTCAGTCATAAATTTTGATTTATTTCAGCCAAACTGGCTAAAAATATCTGTTTCGGTCAGCGGGCCGAATAGGATGGCTATACATTTTGCTAAAGTACTAAAACTTGGTCGCATTTTGTGTGCGTCCAAATGCACCATCAACCAATCTAAAAGATCAATACCCAGTTAAAGATCAAGTTGTTTTAAGCCTCTTTTTTCTTTAATGGAAGTTGTTTACTAATAAAAATGTTGATCAAATGTTCTAAAAGCCAATGACAAAGGAAATAGGTCCTCAGCTAGCTCTCTAATTTAAAAAACAGAGGTCATTTTGACATTTGGAATTTTTTTTTTTTTTGAAGGATTATATTACTTTTAACAAGGATTTGGCCAGTATAATAACCTTTCTGGTTCAGAATATGGTTGCAGGCTAACTCATGATCACCTATAGAAAATATATAATCAGGAGGAAAGTGTGAGAGTTCATTTCTACTTTCTTGCCTCTTAGAGGCTATTCATCTCCATTAAAATGACAGCAATTGGACTTGTATGTATGAAGTAGCAGCAAGCATGTCCATTTTTTTGTAACATAGAGGAAACTAATTCAAGCACTCACTAAGCTTTATGGCCCAATTGACTAAATGGGCAGGTTTGAGCCGGATATTTATACCCTGTATTTGGCCCGAGTTGGATACAAGCTGCTGTTTCTAAAGTTGGGCTGGCCTCGATGTGATTCAGCCTAGCCCAGCCTGGCCATGAACATCCCTAATCAGTGGACTACTGCACAATGGAATTGGAGTAGTAAATTGTGAAATCCAACTTGAAAATAAATTGCATTGTGCACATTTTACCTAGTCAGAGGTTCCCCTTTTACAGGATGAAGTTCGAGGGGAAAAAGATCATTCTCATGCAATTTAATTGATAAAAATGCTGATAAGCGTTACATGATTTTGGCATACAAAAACAAAGTCTAGAGAGTTCTACTTATAATCCCAACTGCACTTGATATCACAAAAAAAAAAAAAAAAAAAAAAAAAAAAAAAAAAAAAAAAAAAAAACCCAACTTGTCTAGAGAGTTCTACTTACAAGTCCAACAATGTCTGATACATGAGAAATTGTAGTCCCCAAAGCAGCTCCAAGATAGAAAACTTTGGATCCAGGAGTCTTCGATTTGGGGAAAAAGAAAAAGTAAACAGTTCAATAGTTGAAAAAGAAAAGCAATGGAAAAAAGTAAGATACAAACAAAAACAACTGATTTCACTAATTAAAGAATTAGAAATATGGAATTGCTCGTAAACTCAAAGTAATAACATAAAAAAAAATAATAATTACTCCTAGAAAGAGATGAGCACCCACAAAAGAAAAAGGCAAAGATCCATATCCATATTCCATTGATCGGTTCCTATCAAGAAGAAAAGAAGAAAAGGACAGGCAAGGAAAAAGAAAGCAACCAAAAAAAAAAAAAGGTCATCAATAACTGCAACAGCAGCACTGAAACTAACATGAAAAAAATGCTCTTAGAACTCCATCACCATATGAATAAATAGCAAATAGAATAAGAGCTCTGGAAAGAAGGCACCGACCTCTTAAGCCAGATACTCAAAATCAGAACAAGGAGGACTTGACACATCATTTCCTCTCTATATGCCTCCAGGTATCGTTAGCAGAAGATGAAACTAGCCAATGAAAGCAAGATCAATAGTCATATTATAAATCAAAAGAAACAAAAGATAAAATGAAGTTGCAATAACACTGCAACTGAATTGAGACCAATCCCATAAGCATATTTCTTAGATGAATGAACATAAAGGCCCTCCTGCAAGAACACTACAACAGAATTGGAACTTGGTCTGGACACCCTTTAACTTTATTTGCTTTTCACTAATTATAGAAATGAACAGAGCAATTGTTACTTGCAGGTAACTCAGGTTTTTCAAAGTTCAAATGCCCTCATTTATTGATAATGGTCTACCATGATTATAAAAAGGCAAACAATAAAAAGATATAAGTAGAATTAATGAATTTAATCTCCACCCGCTATCATATCACTGAAAGAAATTAAAATTCAACCACTTCTACCTACAGCCGATTGCCAGATGCAACCTCGACAGATGCTCCCTTACACCATTGTGATGTGAATGCATCGCAAAATCATTGTACAACATTCGCCTTGTTATACGCCAATTCATACTACTCGTCGCTATCCAATCTCAGCCTTTACTTGGGACTCAATCAAACAGGAATTGCAGAAGCAAGTGGACTAACTATTGGAATGGAGGTTAGATTCTGATGCAGACACAACCGTACAATTCCAAAAATAAAAAAGAAAACAAATGAAATCTGAGTGTCAGCATTCTATATGGACAGCACAAGGGGATATTTTTTCAGTAACACAAAAAACTTTCAAGTGCATAACATGGGCTTTTGGAACTGAAAAGTTAAGAATTTCATTTCCATCAATTGAGGACTCGCTGACTGAATACCACTAATCTACTCCCATAGGTGTAAAGAGGAGTCATAGGGATTTTACCTTCGTAGGATCAGGGATGGACTTGGCAATTCGATAATTCTGCAAACAACATACAAAGATTGATTCAGGCCTCCAATTAAAATTTGGAAAAAAAAAAAAAAAAAGAAGAAAAGGAAATCATTAATGTATAATAAAATATAAAACCTGTAGGTGGGATTGAAAACACACCCCCCTGTTCCATAGCTGTCTAGAGCCCAAATTCTGGAAAGTATGGTTGGGGATATCTAAAGAATAGTGGTTGGTGAATGAATCATGCTTATCTTGCTGGAAAACAAACTTATGAGTATTCATTTGCCAAATGATTTTGAAGTTTCAAAACCCAGTAACAGCAACTACACCACAAGAAAGAAACCAAACTACATCCTATAAGAATGGACTGAATTATTTACTTTCTCTCAGTTGTACCAAAACATAAATGACTAAGAAGAATCCACAATCCACATTATCAAAAAAAAAAAAAAAAAGAATCCACAATCCACTCCACTAGTATTCTTCATGGACATGCCATGGAAACAAAAAGAGAAATCAACTAACACTGTTGTGGAAATTCAAAAGGTTTATTCTCAGAGATTGGGTGTCTCTCTTATTCCCTGGGTGTCTCTCTTATTCCCTAAGCCTTCTTACAAAAGCTAAGAATATAATGCACAATCCCATGGAAGTTTTAAATTATTACTTAAGATGGATGGGGTTGAAGTGAATAAGCACTGATCCAGTGATACAACCAAAGCATATAGCATTAAAAAACTATCTTGCAACAAACAAATAACTTTGCTCTATCTATCAAGGCAAAAATGAATTTTTTTTTAAGGGTATTTGAAGCTTGACTGGAATAAAGATGAATTATATAAAACTTGAACAATGTTGCAGAGTATGAGAAGACCCTTTGGTTTCTACATCCTTGATGCATAAGACCTTAGGACTGATATTAAGTTACAACAAATAGATCGTCCCATTCTTAAAATTTTCTGAAGTAATTAAATTCTTCAAAAAAATATGATAAAAGGCTACTTTCTGTAATTGTATCTTTCTAATGCAGGTTCACAAAGCCAACTAAAACTAACAAAACATAGAACATCACTAAAAGCCATCAGAATTATAAAAAAATCACGGAATAGTACCTGAACATTTACTACAAGAATAGGTGGAACCTTTCCAGATGAATTCATAGTGGGAAGTTCCACAAACCATCTATGTGATCAATTTTCCGCTGACATAAGAAGACATCAACACCAAATGGATAAAATGCAGCATAATTTGGAGTAAATTCTTTCTTTTTATCCCTGCAATGCAAGTGCATAAAATGGATGCTAAATTAAGATCCACTATATCTTCCGGTAGAGCATAAGATAAACTGTCAACAACACTATACCAACTCCCAACAAATGAACACATCATTCCCAAATTCTCCCCAACTCCGACATCTGATGAAACAAACCACCACGACAGACAACTTCAGATTCCAAGCCCTCACTCCAAATAAAAAAAAACACAAAACACCCACAATCACTCACCCAGAACCCTGACCAATCCAATCCAATCATTCAACCATTCCCTAGAATCTCATGCAACCAAATCAAAACACACATACTAAAGAACAAAAAAAGAAAAAAAAAGGGACTACAAGTCAAGAACAAAGCAAACTGAAATACCTCCTCCTTTTTCGATTCTCTGTCAGAGATAGAGCAGAAAAGGGCAAATGCTTCTGGAGAAGACAACCAGAAAAGGAGTCAACCTTGTGCTGCGTCTGGAGAAACGACCGGAAAAGGGGTCAAACTTGTGCTGGCTTTGGAGAAGACGACCGGAAAAGGGGGCACCGATTTTCTTCAATGGGATGGGTCTGCGCCTGATAACAGAGATGGGTTTTTGGAGACGGAGAGAGCGAGAGAAAGAGAGCAGAGAGAGACTGACAGCGAGAGAGAGAGCAGAGAGAGACCGAGAGAGCGAGGGGCAGAGAGCAGAGGGAGACTGAGAGCGAGAGAGAGAGCAGAGAGAGACCAAGAGCGAGAGAGAGAGAGAGAGAGAGAGAGAGAGAGAGAGACCGAGTGAGCGAGAGAGCAGAGAGAGACCGACAGATCGAGCGAGAGAGAGCGCCGAGAGATCAAGCGAGAGAGAGAGAGAGAGAGAGAGAGAGAGATCGAGCAGAGAGAGAGAGAGAAACAACAGAGAGACAGAGAGAGACAAAGGAGAAAAGAGGGATTTTGTGGCGGGAGAGGGGAAAAAGGGAGTGGGAAAAATTAAAGGGATTACCGACGTTTTAAATTAAATGTCGGTAATACATTTTCCAACGTTAATTTTTCGTTGGTAAACAAAAATTCATAGGTAAAGATCACTGATTTTAAATTTTTCTAAAAATAAAATTAAACTTTACCGACATTTAAAAAAAAATGTCACTAAAAGTTCATTTTACTAATAGTCACTAATATTTATTTTTCTTAAAAATGAAGTTAATAATAAAATTGAACTTTGCAACGGTTTTCAAGGAAACATCACTAAAAGTTGATTTTACTGAAATTTTGTAATTTGTTGGTATTTTTATAAGGAAAATTAATTTCTTGAGACTCACGAAAATGATAAATCAATTGAATAATTAAAAAATGAAAACCAAGGTATTGAAGCTCTACATGGGGTCTACACTACCCTGTTTGGAAGATTCAATTCAAGCCAAACAAAGAAGAAAAAAAAATTGCAAAAGAAAATCCAGCCATATGAAAGACATCTAAGGTAAGGGAATTTCAAGCATTGTACACAGAAGTGGGGCCCATCATGTGTTCCAATTGATAATACAAAACTGAATTTCAGATTTTGAATTATTTAAGCCAAGATGTAATTTGAAGAATTTCTTAAGAGAGGAAGTGGGCCCAGATTTTGATAGACTCAAGCAAATTTCAGAGTCCTAAATATAGAGGGTAGTAACCAAAAAGTTGCAAAATAAATTCAAATCCAAAGAATCCATGTTTCCTTAACAACTCTACAAGTTGGATTTCGGTCAATATATGTTTCTAAATATTTGAAAACTTTTGCAAGCCAAGAAGCTATCCAAATGAGATATCACACGTCCAACCCTTTGCCTTCTCAAGCTTCTCTATTCCAAGTTGACGTCTAAGCCATGATCGAAGATAAAATTTAAGTTTCAAATTTTGAATCTTGAATCAAGAAAGAAAATAAAACAAAGAAAAAAAAATCCAAAAGAGGCTTTACATATCCAAAGCCATGAAGGTTCAAGATGATATAGTCCAAGTGGGGTCCAAATGCATTCAAATTAGAATTGCATTGCAAATCTGATTTTTATATTTGAAATTTATTTGGAAGAAAACTGGGCCCAAGAGAGGAAGTTGCATGCGATAAGAAAAATCCTATTTTCACTAAGATTGTGGGCCAACCCCTAGAAACTCTCTCAAAACCCTCTTGGACCCCACACTACTAATCCTAATTCAACTTGGACCCCACACTATTAATCATTACCCAAATCAAAACCTAACAAGCCAAGTCATCAAAAATACATAAAAGGAGCCAAAAAGAGGCAGCACGTGAATCCATCTTCCCCCATTCCTCTTGGACGACCAGCAACACTTTCTCTTTTTTCATTACTTTTTTCTGCATCTCTCCTTATTTCCATCAATATTTCATCCAAGGCCTTCCCTAAAGAACACCACCACTTGGATTTTTATGCTGTTGCGCTACCGCCGTTGCTACCGTTACTCCATCATTGGAACAGTCATTCATCATCTTCCCTTGCTTCAATTTGTAATTCGTCGGTATTTCTACTTTTCCTAAAAATAAGTTAAATTTAAGATTAAAAGCAGCCTTTTAGCGACGTTTTTTAGAAAATGTCGGTATAAGTAGTGTTTTACCGACGTTTTTCTTACAAACGTCGCTAAAATGCGGGTATTACCGACGGTTTAATTCGTCGGTAAAAGTCTCTGATTTTCTAAATAACTAATTCTAAAATTGACTTTTCCCGACGTTTAAAAAAAACACGTCGGTACAATTAGAGTTTTAACGACGTTTTAATTCGTCGGTAAAAGTCTCTGATTTTCTACAAATAAAAAACTTAACTTTTACAGACGTTTTTCATAAAACGTTGGTAAAAACCTGAATTTTACCGACGTTTTATTGAAAACGTCGATGAAAACCTGAGTTTGACCGACGTTTTCAATAAAACGTCGGTGAAAGTCAGACGTTTAGCGACGTATTCTAAAAAACGTCGGTAAAATTCAGGTTTTTACCAACAAAATTGTATACGTCGGTAAAGAGTACTCTTTACCGACGAATTTATAAAAGCGTCGCTAAAAAACGTCGCTAAAAGTGCACTTTGTTGTAGTGATGATTATCAGGAGATTCAAGGTTTCTATCACGAAAGCAATTCCTATAAATTCACCTCGTTTATGTCTAAATATATACAATGGCTAAATCAATAGTCAAATGCCATCCTAATTTTATTTTTTTGGGGGGATTTGAAATATTAATCCCCCTTAAAACCTGTGTCCCCAAATTTAATTTTTTGGGGGATTTGAAATATTAATCCATCTTAAACCTTGCATCCCCAATTTCATGACTGAAATTGAACTAATGTTATCAGAGTTATTTGGCTCTGGTCTTCATTTTTTTCTTTACTTTTCTGTCTTGAATCCCATGATATCGTGAGATCAAAATGTAAAAAGTTGAAAATCTTGCACATTAAAAAATCTAGTCTGTGTTCTTATCTAGACCTGGATTCCATGATATCTTAAGTTCAACATTTTATATTTGTATCCCATGACAGAAAAGTTAAAATAATAATTGTGTGACATTAGTAGATTTTCAATCATAAAATTGAGAGAACAGGGTTTATGGAGAACTAAAATTTCATATTCCCTAGTTTTTTCCATAGACATGAAGAAGAAATTGATGAAGAAGAAATTGTAGAAGGTGCCTTGAGTACATTCAGTCACTCGGCCTCCTTTTTCCTCCCACGTAAATATCATAGGCATAGATAACATAGATAGGGAATATTGGATTGTGAAAGTCTAGATGGACAGAACTTTTGTGATCGGTCTGATCCCAAAGTCGGTCCATCTATCACAGCTCTATTGGATTTCCTTTCCTATTTGACTGATGTTGATGCTGTTACTGATGCTGTTGTTGAATTTGAGAATGGACTAATGGATTTATTTTTTTTTTCAATTAATTTGCTGGTTATTTTATATACTATTATTTTCTTCGCCTGCTCTTTCGTACTTTTGTTTCCATATGCACCCATTTCAGTGAGGTAAATATGGGTTGAGTTCTCATATATTTCCTAATTGCAGTGTATCATGGTGGCACCAATGATAACAGATTGGGGTGGAGAAGACACGAAACTAATGTGGCACCCAGTGGCGGACCCAGTCTTCCACACAATAAAGCCTTTTGTGGACTGGTTCAAACTTCGAACCAAGGATTGATGCTGATTTTCTTTCAAGGTAAAATAAAAAATCAGGGTTGATGCTGACTGATTTGGTGACTTCTGCAAATAGTTTACCGAACTGAGAGCTGGGAGATGACTTGATGGTGACAAAGTTTATGGTTGCGTTGTCTTATTAGAGTGAGGTGCCTTTGGCATCTCTATTTCTCAACTAATGTCTAAAACCGGATTGATATAGACATTTTCTACATTAAGAACATTTGACAAATGCATATTAAATATCTGTTTCAACCGGTCTAATACTCATTTTTGTCTAATACATTAAGAACATTTGACAAATGCATATTAAATATCTGTTTCAACCGGTCTAATACTCATTTTTGTCTTTGGTAGAAAGTACCACTGATGAGGCTTTTTAAAACAGACGTTTTATCTGAAGTACACAGGCAACGCGTTTCTACAGTAATAATAGCATAAGGATGTGATGTTTTCTTTTGATTTTGTTTTTTTAAATTGTGGGCCACTGAGTCGAGATCCTAACCATTAGATATCTTAATCAACTTAAACACGTCCATCATGTAAAATTTGAACCGTTGATTCAACACGGATCTCGAGATATTTTTCACAAACCACATACCTTTGGATGTGTATTTTTGGAATTCTGTGGGCCCCAATATCAAAATCAAAACCGTTGATCCTTTTTGGCATGCCAAAAGTGACCACTGGGTCAAATCTCTACCTTTCATTCTTTATGGATCTTGAGATAATCGTAAAATACTGTGAGCCATTGATCCTCTCTGTATATGCACTTTGGCTGGGTTTCACGTGATATAAGTCAGAGTTTTTCTTTTTTCAATTATGGGAAATTAAATGAGATCTGAAATAGTATATCTCTTTGCAACCCAAAATTGACTACAAAACCAAATTTACGTCATTAATCTGTTACGTATCTCAAGAAATGCACGAAACAGTGTTACCACTTAATGTACTCATGTAAAATGACTTCGTTTCACTTGACAAGCATCAGTCTGTTTTTTCTTTATTTTTTTAATTATGGCCTACTGAAATAACATCTGAACCTTTGTATTTCTTGGGAGCCTTAAGCATGACAATGACATCAAATTTGAACCGTTGATCTATCACGGATCTTGAGATATTGGTGAAAATGGAAAAACCTTAGATCTGCAATTCTTTTATTTTCTGTGGGCCCCAAAATATGATTCAAACCATTAATCCCCATTGAAAGGCTTATAACATCTAAGACATCAAATTTCATGTCTTGATTTATCATCAATCTCGAAAAATTTGTGAAAAAATATGAATCATTGGATTAAAAAATATCTATTTCATATAGTCTTTTCATTTTACCACACGATAAATTTTGAAAAACATCTACTTCTTCCATTTCTATACCATATAAGTCTACTCCATTCATACCTGCTTTACACTGGTAAGACTTGTCAAACAAGCACTGACATGCATTAAAGTTCTACTTTTGTATGTGACCAGCAAAATAGAGTTAATTGACTTCAACCAATTTTGCAGGGGAGGCCAGGTAGGAACTATAGTAGGAGACGCAAGCAGGCAACTGGACCGTGTTGACTTTTTCATTGCTACCTTTCTCGATGTTTCTTTTTTACCACAATTGGTGTGCAACGACCGCTTGGCAATTGACTTGATCTTATTGAGACAGATGGATATAGATTACTGGGAATGGATTTCCATTTCTATTTGATTTCTTTTTTTTTCATCATTGACACTTATTTTTAATTAATTAGGAATTAAAAGTCATCTCATATCTACCCTAATTGAAAAGTGTGCGCATGAAAACGAAAGTATTATTAATAAAAAAAAAGGAAGACCAATAGATCCAATAAATTAACAAGAGAATTATTCAAAAAAACAAAGTCAATATATATATTCCATACTCAACTTCAATACAACAACAGCAACATCAACACCAGCATAACAACACCACCAGCAGCAGCAGGAACAACAAAAAAAAATAAATTATTAATTTGATCAGCGCCAGAATTCTCCACGAATAAACGAACTTACCGTCGCCAGAATTCTGTACGATTAAAACGAATTTGATCGTCGACACCTACATAACTCACAGTTCGTTTCGTGGACAGCTACATGACACAGACATCCCGTTTTTACGACATTTTTCGAGGAGTCCATCATTTATACCGTACTTGGGGTGTATCCGTGCTTCCCCACACAAAGCAGGGCAGCTGTTCATTGTGATGTAATTGTCTATGGCCTTGCAACAGTCCCCGTTCGCTACTCCACTGCAACTTTCCAAACCCTTGCAATGGGCCACCATGATCACGTCGCTGAGGATCACCAGTGCAAGCAGAAAGAGATTGAAAGAGAAACGAGGAGAAATCGCCATGCTTCTACCGCTCCCCATTTCCCTGCGACTTGTGATGTTCTTATAGGCGTTGTGGTCTATGCATTAAAAAGTTGGCTTTGCTCCTAAGTAGATCTTTCATATGCATTGATGTTTGCCAGTCTGGTGGTTTGAATTGTTCAAGTTTACTTTCGTTACATGCCAGCCTTGCAACCGTACCATAGGAATTTTTGGAGGATCATAAGAGGTAGGAAGTGAAGCATTCTTCAATTTTATTTAGAGTCTTTTTGTTTTTTTTTTTTTTTTTATATAAACCCCTTAAGGTTTTTAGGATTTGTAAATAAGTGTTTTGAATAAAATAATACTTTTACCCATTTCTTTATCCATAAATATATAATTCCAAATGCTTGTTTTTATTTTTCTTTAAAGCTTAACAATTACTATAGTACATTTAGTAGGATTGAATAACCCTACGTAAATCCATTTTTATCAATATGGGTCCCATTTCATCAAATCTAAATCTATCACAATGACAATCAACACTTGTACCTATAATTGGTTATAATTTGCCCAATTCATGCACAACAACCTATTAGATTGATGAGAGTTTCAACTACATGATTATGCTTCATGTGCATTGGAGAATTTGAATGAGACTATTGACACTTATCATTTTAGGTGGGAATACATGAGAATGTAATCTACCCCATGAGTAGATTAAGAACATGTATTGGATTGCTCTAATCCATTAAGGAGTGAATGAGAAATTGCCTCCTAAAACACGACTACTTGCCCTGCACCGAACCGAACCGGGCTTGGGCTTGGACTTCACGCGAGTTGGGCTTGGCTTGGTCCACTACCCATTCACATATGAAAGGATGTGTCCATTCACATATGAAAGGGTGTGTCCAAAGTGATGTGTCCATTCACATATGAAAGGGTGTGTCCAAAGTGATGTGTTCATTCACATATAAAAATGTGTGTCCAATCCCATGAATAGACATGAAGCAAGCTATAAATATGCATCCTGTTCATCCCTTTTGCTCATCACATCCATTGCTGTTGAATTGCATTTTGAGTCATCTGAGTCCAGAGAGAGAGTCCTGTTGCACTAATTGGTTCGCCAGTCACACAGTTTGCAGTGCTGCAACTGTTGTGGTACCGATCATTGTATTCTGGGAGACAGACCCTGCTGAAGCTCGTTAGCACCTTAGCAAGGGCGAATTTTGTCTTAAGGACATAGTGTTAAACACTAGCCTTGATCAGCCCCCTTTTAGTAGTTTTCTGCCTTCAAACAGTAAGTGTTTTTCTAATTTATTTTAGAATTCTGTTCTACTGTTTTGCTTCACTGCATTGAAGAACTGTTTCCTAATACTGAACTATTACTGTGTGTACTCGGACTAACAAATTTAACTTTTGTAGGGCCATGATTAATTGATCCAGATTGTTCACGCCATATGAATCCCTCGTGCAGAAAGCTTTCCGAATTGATTTACTCTTTTGGATTGATTATAAACAGAAAAAAAAAAAAAAAAAACACACTTTGCACATAATCAATTGAACAGTGATATGTATTTAATTAGTGGCACATGGGGTACCTAAATCACCATCTCAATTGTATTAGCTTAGGCGAAATGCCACTCTTATCAAAGTTGGGCCCACCAAGAGTCTGATCATATGTCACACCCACGATTTTATTCCTCCTGTTTTTCATATGCTAATCACATAGTAACACATGATCAATTTGATAATGGGTCCACCTATTATTGATTAGAGTGATCATGTGCTAATAGATATGGGCCTACTGTCATGTGTGAAGGCACTTGCTGCTATATACACCCACTCTATCCTATGCCTATCTAGCGTATTTATGTGTTGTCTTATCATATAATCCATACCATATCTACATCAGGATACACTTTTCACCTAAATAATATTACAATACTGAATGGAGTCATCATTTGTCACCAATAGCTTTTCTTGATATGCTATCAAGACTTTGTATGGACAACAAAAGTGAAAAAATAATTCAACAAAAGGGAACTCTCAATCTTGCATCAATTTTGACTTTATCTTATCAAATAAGAAGTGTCATGCCCATTCGATATCTCCACACAAGTGGGTTCTTCTCGTCGAAGATATCGCTCTTGGTGAAGTAATACAGTGCAGATTTTATAAGACATATCCAACATATAAATAAAAGAAAAGTCAAGATATTACTGATAGCGATTGCTAACCAAAAACTTTTCTAACCGTTAAGCTCATCAATCTCTTATTGCCTCTGTATAGATCTTGTTGTCAAGAGTCCGCAAGCACAAACAGATCGTCCATCGGAACTCATAAAACCCAAATATCACCTGACAAATTTCAAGCATCAAAGATCACTGCATCTGGTCCAAAAAAATTCTGATAATTGGATCTCAAATTTGTCAACTCTACTGGGTAGTGCTCGTCACCACGATTCTGTAGAACCAAACTGCTTATTTATCGGATTCTGGATGAACGAGTTATGGACGGTCAAAGTTCATAGCTGACCGTTTACCGGGCCCGCCTTGCGTCGGGAGTATAGCAGCATGTGTTGTTCTGATGACGTCACGATGATGTCATCCACCAAATGGTCATGCCTAGGGATGGCAACGGGGCGGATCGGGGCCGGAATTGGGTCACCCGGTCCCTGCCCCGAACCTCATGGGATACACCCCGCCCCGCCCCACCCCGCAATTCGGGGTATGTTAAATACCCTGTCCCCGCCCCGAAATGCCCCGTGGCGCCCCGCGGGGCCCCGCCTCGATGTGGTCAATCACAACAATCTACTTAACCCTTAATAACAACATAAAATCAATATATACATTGACATATAAATATGTTTATTTATTATAAAAGAAATATAATATATATATATATATATATTTAAGAGAATTATTAATTTCGGGGCGGGTTACGGGGCGGGGCAAGAATCAGACCCATCCCCGCCCCGCCTCGGATTCGGGGTATGTTTTTTTGCCCCGTCCCCGCCCCGTCTAAGAGTCGGGGCGGGGAAAACCCGTACGGGGCGGGGCGGGCACTCCGGGTTGGGGCGGGGCGGGTTAAAAATGCCATCCCTAGTCATGCCACGTCATAGCTAAGGTGACTGTAGCCATCCGTTTACACAATCACAGCAAATAGTCACATAAGTCAAGTCACATCGGTCTAGCAATTGCCAGGGTGGTAGAGTGGGTGCAAATATGAAATAGGGTGGGTGCATTTAAAAACGGCCTTAGATGACCTACTCGAGAGTGATATCTTCAGCGAGAAGTACCCACTTGTGTAGAGATATCAGATGGGTGCCTTTTCTTAGAATTATACGTTTATTTGTTGTGATAAGATCCAACTTATATTTTCTTTTGATGAACCCTAGACGACCATTGCAGTATTCTTTGATGGTAATTTGGGCATTACCTTTTGCAGTGGGGGTATAATAATTGATCCGTTAAATATTTAATCTACAGATTAGGGGGTCAATGATTTAATCGAATGAATGTGAGCACAATCCAACGGCACAAAAGAGACATATGATCTCTGGCTAGTGGTTTAAGAATTGGTAAAAAACCACTAGATCTTGGATGAAAATAATCTATGATGCATGCATGCACTATTGATTGCCTAATGGATGCGTGACCTACAACTAGGTTGATCGGATCACTAATAAAGTGTTGACCACGATGAGAAAACTGTTAGGGATTTTGTATTTGCAATTTGATGGATGCATTATCATTCAAGCATCATTTGATTTGCACACATATGCATTGGTTTGAGAAATCTTGAAATCATGTTTTATACATGCATTATTTTTAAGAGTTGTAAAAGTATTGATTTATGCATGTTTTGGTTTTAATCTTGGATGCATTTGTTTTTTAAAAGAGTTTTTAGAAATCAAGCAAGCATTTGGTTTTAAAGTTTCAAATCATTTTTGGCTTTGTATGTTTCATGATTTTAAGAGAACTTAGATTGAATTAAAATCATGATTCTAAGCTTGATTTGATGGCCCAAAAGTCCCCACAAGAAATTACTTTAAAAAATACATTTTTGGGAAAACGGATTTTCGGTTAGCTTGTGACATGAACAGTAACTTCACTATTCACTGTTTACTGTTCACTGTTCACTAGCCGTTTGAACAGTAACACTGTTCACTGTTCACTAGCCGTTGGGCATTTTTTTGCTATAAAAAGTGGTTCATTCCTTTGAAAAAATGGATGATCAAGAGGCCATCCTTGAGGGGTTTTGAGGCCAATCAAAGGGAAATGGACTAAGGGATGAAGGGGATCATTAGGAAAGCCAAAGCTTGGATTAATGAGTTAAATCACCAAGTAAGCTCTACTTTCCTTAACCATATGTTGTCATGTTTTGTTTTATTTTTGGCAAATCTTTTGTAGCATGATATACTATGTTTTGTTGCATCCTTAACATGTTTATGTTTTGAATTGATTCATTGTTTTGGATGCATCACCATTGATTCAATCCAAGTAGTACTTGAATTGGTAAATCTAAGTAGATCATGTTAATGGAAAAATCTTTGAAATTATATGTAACATGATTCATATACTTGGTTGAATCTTTGGTTGTTGTTTTTCAACATAAGAAAATCACTTTCAAAACTATCTTATGTTTTGGATTCAACATCTTTACAAATCATATGTTTTCATGTTTTGTTTTATCTTTGGTAAATCTTTAGTATCATGTTAAACTATGATTTGTTGTGTCCTTAACATGTTTTATGTTTTGAATTGATCTATTGTTTTGGATGCATCACCATTTGATTCAATCCAAGTAGTACTTTATTTGGCAAATCTAAGTAGATCATGTTAATGAATGAATCTTTGAAATTATATGTAACATGATTCATATACTTGGTTGAATCTTTGGTTGTTGTTTTTCATCACAAGAAAATCTCTTTCAAATATATCTTATGTTTTGGATTCAACAACTTCACAAATCATATGTAACTTTGTTTTAAAGTTTCACAACTTGCTTTGCATTGATTGGTATATCATATTCAAGTTGTATTTATAATTACATATGATTTGTCCCCTAATTTCAATCAAATCTATTTTTATGTTTTATGAGCTACATTGTTGATTTGATTGACATCCCTATGCATCACATGTTTAGAGCTAATTAATTTCATACAACTTGTGAATCTTTGATATCATTAACAAGTTGTTACTTTTAACATGTGACTTGCATTCTTTCCTCAATCATAAATGTTTTTATGAGCTAAAACTTTCAAAAGCCTTAGGCTTACATTTATGAACTTTCATTTTCAAAATGATTGAGGACATCACACACACACACATCATGTACTTTCATTTTTGCATTCATAGTGTGTGTGTGTGTATTAGATTTTCATTTTCATATCCGCCTATTTTAGAGGCAAATGTAATGAGCTTAATTGAATCTCCATCAAGTGTAATTTAGACACTACTTAGAGAGATAACCAACCTTGTGGTTGAAGAGGTTATTGCTTAGCCTATAAAAGCATTGTGTAAAGGTTATTGCTTAGCCTTGAAAAGCATATTGTAAAGGTTATTGCTTAGCCTATTGAAAATCATAAATAGTGGAAATCCGGTGGGGTATTGGATCACAAGCCGGTAGTGGATGTAGGCATTGAGGCCGAACCACTATAAATCTTTGTGTGATGGTGCTTACTTTGCGGTGATTGTTTTTATTAAGCTTCCGCATTTTATTTGTAATCACCACTTCTGACTAGTTGATTGTTAAGAAATTAAAATTGGTCATAAATGAAGCTCACCCTATTCACCCCCCCTCTAGGGTTCGGATCCCCGGACTTTCAAAAACTAATTGATCAATGTGTTCTAATTTTATGTCTATTGTTATGGTCTTCCACTTCAGTGAGGGTGTATCTCTTACGTCCTAGGCCTCTTAAATATTTAAATTTCAATGAAAATTTAAGGTAAGAAATAACAATAATTTATTAAAGTCAAGGGGACAAGAGAATATGACGGGATAGATCTGATGAAGGTGTAAGAATGGAACTAGTGGATTGATTTATGGTTTTCCATGTAATCTCAAGGATAGAAATTGAATTTTTGAATTCATGAAAATAAAATCTGGAGATTTTAAGCATTTATAAATATGGAATAAATTTTGTGATGTGTTAAAAAATGATGTGAGTCTAAATTATATTTAACTCTGAAAATCCAATTTGTCATATTTTGGGGATGCTTTACTAATTACTATTCTTTGATTAGTAAAAATTCGTGGCTCAACTGGTGATAGAATAGATTAAAGAAATCTATTATGAGGCAATATAGTTATAATTTGCATGCATGGAAGATTGTTGCATTTTTTTTTATTTCTGAGATGATACTTGCTCGCTTAATAGAGCTTGTAATGTATAAATCTTCTAGTTTTAATTATTCTGTATGTGTCGGATGTGTGGTTTGGCACACTTATGGCATTGAAAATATGACACGTCAACAAAGACAGAATAAACAGACTGTTTGGAATGATATCTTTTCCTGACCTTGGTATTTGTGAGCCAAGTCTGAGAGGAAAATGGTTGAGTAACTCTTTTCCGGAATAACTAGAAATGTAGTTGAGTGATATCATAAACTCTATAATATGCTAACCGTTTTATTTATCCAAATTTAAATGGGTGTGAGCAATTTGCTACTCCGATCGATGACTTTAGTAAATACATTTAAATTTATCTGATTTGATATAAGCTTGAGGCACTGTAGAAGTGTTTTGAGTGGTATACTGCTGAGTCATGGACCAAAGGAGCTAAAAAGTTAATGGATGATATTCGTTAAGTAGGGGAGTGTACCTACGAATGATTTAAGTATATTGTGCATGCATAGGATCATACATTTATATTTAATTCTATACACCCCACAACTAAAATGATGTGGTTGGAAACTTTTAAATCATTTTATGTTTGGATATATTAGATCTATGTTAACTACACGTATCTTCCGCTGTGTGCTGTAAGGGGGATCTTATTAAGTGGAAAATATATATTGAGTCAAATACCTTCTTAAATTTAGTCTAATAGACCCATTTATGAGTTATGGATTGGTGCCAAACCTAAAACTTTACCTATGACATTAAGAGGATGTGTTATACATAAACTATTGCGGGCCACAATTATAATACCAACTGCAAATGGAAACGAAGAAAATCATTCTTTCGTTGAAAAATTGAATCATTCAAAGGGATATCGTATGATCAATCACAAGTATCGGATTATAACTATAGGTCGGAATGTGTGTTTCCTCATGGATCCCATATAATTCCTAGAGATGCACCACAACATCTCTGAGGATGGAGGGTGTTACGGAAAGTGGGAGTTTCAATGTTGGCAACAATGGAAATGTAAGTCCTGGTCAGGGCTCACTTGACAATGAACAACCTGGGTTATTGGGAGTCCTGTAAAATTGATAACATTCGACGTGGTTGGATAATTGGTGCAGTTATTTGGTAAAAATTGTACAAAAATCTTAATATGTCATTCGTTGTCAATCTATGCAATAGGATGATTGACTATACACTATAGACGTGAATATAAAATAAGAATCGGGCATGGCAATTAGTCGATCCACCTTAGGTTTGAATGGCCATGGGTTCTTGACAATAAAATGATAATGACAGATATATTGGTAGATAAGCACGATGGGTAGCATAATGATTTAGAAATAAAAGGATTTGGTTACGTGGAGATTATCTCTCCGGGCGTAAATTCCTATTTATGTGAATCGTAAGGGCAATGGTTGGTTGCGAGAATCTGTAGTTGCATCTGGTAGATGTAAAGGATGTGTTCATAAACAGCGAAAAGTAGGAAAAGCTTTATATGTAATATGTGGATTTGGTTGTGCAAAGATCATGGGGATAAATGTGTACAAATTATTTTAACATGGAAATTTCACAAGGCCATACGTGAAACTCATTTATCCCCGTCATATGAGATATGCATTTAGGTTAAACAAGTGGGGGTAGTTATATATTTATCATTGGATGATATATTGATTGTTGGTGGCGAATTGAAAACAATCTCCAAGCAACAGTGTTGAAGTTTTGATTTGAGATGAAAAACATGAGTTAAAACATGATGTATTGGGCATATGCAGCAACCATGTAAACCGAATCTGGTACAGACTTTGTCACATGGGTCCGAATAGGACATTGTGTTAAAATAGTAGGATATGGAGATGTGCAAGCCAATCGACACTCCCATTTGCATGTGTATGAAATTGTCCAACAATCAGAATCCCATTAGTGAGAAGGACATGCTTATGACCAGAGACATGCCTTACTCGATGATAGTGGGAGGAGCATAATGCATGACACCCTCATTGTGCATAAAATGCTGTAATTCCGGATTTGTGAGACCAGAAATGGATCGTCGTTGGTCTCATAATCAGATTCCAAAGTTATCCAAGTAAGCCTGTTATGGCAAGTCAAAAAGAGGAATTTGGGTACATCAAATACATTTGCTAAACCATTTTTTGTGGCACGGTTGTTGTCTTGGAACTACATGGTTGTATGGTTGCCTTTAGGGATGATGACTTGGACAAGAGGGAGTTTATGTTCAATTATATTTTAATCCTTTGGCAAAGGTCTTGATTTTCTGGTATAAAGAAAATAGATACGATAACTCTGTTGAGAATAAAAGCTGGGATACAACCTGCGATGCAGTAAACCAAGTGGCCATCATGTTGGATCTCTTCATTGATATTTGAAGTTGGTAAGAATCGATGTGCCGGTAAAAATGTTATGAGTCTACCATTACATCGATGAATGGAATCACAATTCCACAATCCCTCATGATATTGAATTGTGATATCCGTATATCTAAAATATAGGAGAGAAACTTAAGATTTCAATCTCAAGGATCCCATTGGTGGAATTGATGTGTATTCCTTTCATTAAGCCTTTTGCTTGGCTGGAGATGTAGGGACTAGAGTATATGTTGATGTACTTTGGCACGTTTGATTTACATGGCATTAGTGCCAAGTGAGAGATTGTTAGGAAAATTATGTGGCCCGACTGCCGTTGAACCCACGCCAGATCGGGCCCGGCGGAGTGCTGCAAATGAACTCCCAACAAGTCTTGATTTGGTTGAGTCAGACGAGGATCAAACTCTTTGTGATAGAGTTTGAATTAAGTTCAGAATCAGTTGGCAGTATTCCCACACTAGTCAGGAGATGTGGGATTTCAGGAGGTGTAGAGTTGTAACTCCTAGGGATTGTTCTATATAAGGGAGATCGGAACCCTTGCTTGATTATCCAGTAGATATGAGAGCATTCGCATTGAGTTCGCAGGTCTACTTCACACAAGAACGCACAAGATTCTTGGCAAGTTCGGTTCCAACACCATCTGAGACCAGTTTGTTCTTTCAGATACGATACCTTGATACGTTCAACTAGGCAGTACATCCATATCACATTGTATCAAATTCTTCATTTCCATTTGCAGAAGTCATGTCTCCGCCTTATCAAGGTATGCCCTTGCTGTATGCTTGCCATGGGTGAATTTGGATGCATCCCAAATTACAAGCAATACTAAGTTTCCTTGCCCAAGATGGGTGGGTGTGTAACTCAGCTCAGGGTAAATCCGTACTGAATTTTAATGGCTTATGCTGTTGAACCAGAAGTTTCAACCTATTCTCTGATTTGTTATTTTGATTTTTTTTTTGTTTTTTTTTTTTGTTTTGAATTATAAGAAGACCGTTAGGAGTTGATTAATAATAATTTGAAAAGTTCCCGCTCATCTCTTAATATTGGACCAGGTTCTCAATTTCACATAGGTTAGAAAATGAAAGGCACAACCCAAAATTAGCCCTAGCTGGGTTCGGCTTAGTCGAGCTCCGGCTGGGCTTGAAAATTCTCATGATCATTGATGGGTCAGACCCAAATGACTCAGTCCATAACGACGGGTCAGGCCCAAACCATGATGACGGGTCAAGTTCAAGAGATTCAGTTCACGAAGTTGGGTCAGGTCTGAATGACCCGGGTCCGTGTCGAGCCCAGATCCGGATCCACTCGTCTTGGGTAGGTCCGGGTCCGAATCCACGAAGTACGAAGTCAGAGCGTCGTTACCTCTAAACCTGCTTTTACCAAGTCTTGCGGAGGATATCTTATCTGCCTCGTCACTTGAGGGCGGTTCGGAGACTCCGCCAAAAGGTAGCGTCCGCTGCTGAAGAGTCTCCCCATCTGTTAGGGGACGACTATAAAACCCAAAACCCCTCTAGCACTGAGGGGCAAGCAAATTGTTGCAATCAATCTTTACCACCATCTTTCCATCTGTAATCGCTACACACTTGATAAATACAATCTTCACCTTAAAGTGGACGTAGGTCACACTGGACCGAACCACTATAAACCTCTCTCTGTCATTTTCTCTCTCTATTTCTCACATTAATTATCTTACACTTGACCGGTGGTGCCCGAAACCACTTTTTGGCATCATCAGTTTGGCGCCGTCTGTGGGAACGTCAAAACTCTCACTTCATAACACTACATTTTCGAAAGCTATGGTGACCACCACCAGATCGACAAGGCGACAAGAAAACAATTCCAGGCGAGAGGAAGAGGAAAATCCTCCACCAAATAATCCTCCTCCAAATGCTACCGCTCCAGATCCCACTCCTCAGCAGATGTTGGCGACAATGCAGCAGCTGGTTGCCCAAAACCAGCAGATCCTGCAGCTCATACTCGTGGGGCAGGGAGGAGCAACGCAAGGAGGGCCTCGCCAGGGAGCTCCTCGCAGGGGAGCGCCTCGCCCGGGTGACCATCAGCATGGCGCCCAAGGCCTGGGCGCCCATCACCATGGCGCCCAAGGCCTGGGCGCCCATCCACCGGGCCCTGGCTTGGGCGCCCATCCACCGGGCACCGGCGCCCAAGGAGCTCCTCGTAACCCCCCTCTCGGAGTGCTGTTGGTCGATCCTCAAGGTCGCGCCCATCACAGAGTCCCTCTACCCCAAGGTGGAGCTCATGTTGGAGGACCCCCACCTTCAGGTGGAGCGAATCATGGCGGTCTTCCACCTCCTCCCTCTGTTTCTAATGGGGAGGAACCTCATTTCCAAGAGGAGGAAGATGAAAAATCAAAGCATAGAAGTGGGGAGTCACTTCTACGATCGGTCCAGAGAAGCCCCCAATCACTGGGAAGAAAAAATCAAAGAAATGCAGAATCAACTGGGCGATGTCTTCAACGCCATAAGAGCTCGGGCACCAGAGACGGTAGATTATCTAGTCGGGCGAACGGATACACCGTTTAAGCCTGACGTGGTGAACTACCCACTCCCTCAAAAATTCAAGATGCCATCCGTAGAGACCTTCGATGGAAGGAAGGATCCGTTGGACCACTTAGAGACGTACAAAAGCAAAATGCAACTGCATAATATCCCTGACGAGATAATGTGCAGGGCGTTCCCAACCACATTGAAGGGCTCTGCTCGGCAATGGTTTGCCAACCTCGCCCCAACCTCCATCGCCACCTTTGGAGAGTTGAGTAAGTCATTCGTCTCACACTTCATCGGAGGGCGCCGCCACCAAAAGCCAGCCACACACCTGCTCAGCATAAAGCAGGACAAAAATGAGAGCCTCAGGAGCTACCTCACTCGTTTTAACGAGGAGGTACTTCAGGTCGAAGAGCCTGATGACAAAGTGTCAATGACAGCCTTTCTAGGAGGCCTTTGCTCATCAAGCTTCCTCTTCTCGGTGATGAAACGTCCGCCAAAGAATATGCCAGAGCTACTAGCAAAAGCTCAGAAGTATATGGATGCTGAAGACATAACCATAGCCAGGCGGGGAGAGTCCTCCAGAATAGGGGATAAGAGAAAGGAGGAGCGAGACAGAGATGAAAAGGAGGACATTAGCGACAAGCGAGGCAGGACAGAGAGAGTAGACCGACTCGGTCCTGCTCCGCACAGAGACAGACAAGTATTCACTCCTCTCAACACCACTATTGGACACATCTTGTTCCAAATACAAGATGACCCCGCCGTAAAATGGCCTGGGAAAATGAAGTCCCCTCCAAATCGCAGGAACCTGACTAAATACTGTCGCTTTCATCGCGACCATGGCCATGACACTGACGACTGCTTTGAACTCAAGAAGCAGATTGAAGATCTCATTCAGCATGGTTACCTGCGCCAATATGTTGCTGGAAGAGGGCAAGCCCCACCACCGCCACCACCTCGAAATATCGAGGACCTGCAGCCGATTGGGGAAATCCGAACTATCTCAGGAGGACTAGCATAGTCACTCTCCGCCCTGAAGGCTCATGCCAGAAAGGCAAGACATCCTGATGAAGCACACCCGTCTAAGGCGCCCACGCATGAAGCTAACGAAATCATATCCTTCTCGGATAAAGATTTGGAAATGATGACTCATCCCTCTTGTATTAATTGAAAAACATCAGGACAAAAGAGTATACATTGGTTTTTCTCTTTCAAAAGCTAAACATGCCTCTCTGCACTGTTTTTAAACATGTAATCTACCTCCAGCTTAACGGCTCTCTTGCGGGTCGCCAAAAAAGCTTGGCCTACCTCTGCACTGTTCTCAAACAGGCAGCCTATCTCCAGCTTAGCGGCTCTCTCGCGGGTCGCCAAAAAGCTTGGCCTACCTCTGCACTGTTCTCAAACAGGCAGCCTATCTCCAGCTTAGCGGCTCTCTCGCGGGTCGCCAAAAAAGCTTGGCCTACCTCTGCACTGTTCTCAAACAGGCAGCCTATCTCCAGCTTAGCGGCTCTCTCGCGGGTCGCCAAAAGCTTGGCCTACCTCTGCACTGTTCTCAAACAGGCAGCCTATCTCTAGCTTAACAGCTCTCTCAACCCAAGGGACTACATTAAATTAGCGTGCTCAATTGTCTGGCCGCCCAAATGAGCCAACCCAGCATCCACAGGGCAACCAGCCTCGTACCTCGCCCAAAGTGGCGCCTCTTAATGCCTGCACGCCAAGGCCAGCCTCCTCCATAGCGCCCAAAGCTCCCAGGCTCTCCCAAGTAGCTCGCCCAGGTCACTTCCAGGTCGCCCAGGGCGCTGCTGCTGCTGCCTCGCCTAGCTGGGCGACCCTGATGCCTCGTCTAGCTGGGCGCCCTTGCTGTCACTACTGCTTTTCCACGCGCGAACGCCCCAGCTCGGTCGCTGCTGTTTCACCTCGGCTGTAGCTTCTCTTATCTCGGCATTCTCGCCTGCTGGCATCTCGGCCTCGACCTCTGCTGCCTCTCAAAGGGGCGCCCAGGCCAGGACCATGCCAGGACGCTGCTGGCCTCCGCTGCCCAAGGCACCCGCTGCCCATGGGCGCCCATGCCCAAGGGCGCCCACTGCCCAGGGCGCCCAAGCCCATGGGCGCCCACTGCCCAAGGGCGCCCACTGCCCAGGGCGCCCAAGCCCATGGGCGCCCACTGCCCAGGGCGCCCACTGCCATGGGCGCCAGCGCCAGGGCGCCCGCCGCCTCTGCCGCCTCCTGCGGTCCACTTTGAAATCTATCACCTGCTGCAACCCGGAATCTGAGAGTGTCCAAAGCTAGGAGGACTCTTCCGGATTAAAAAAAAAAAAAAAAAAAAAAAAAAAAAAAAAAAAAAAAAGGACAGATACAGCAAACAAAATCAAATCTGATCCTTACAAAAACCCTAGGGTCAAAATTTTGGTCGGGGGGCACTGCCCCTGGACCCCCGCGAGCTGACCGGTCAGCTCGACCACCGCCGGGGGACACCCCCGGACCCCCTCTGCGAAGAGCATATTATTTCGAAGTGGCAGTATGTTTTTGTGAGTTATATGAGATACTAACTTACAGGTCTCGCTTTCAAAAAAAAAAAAAAAAAAAAAAAAAAAAAAAAAAAAAAAAAAAACTTGATATTTGAAAATGTCTCGCTTTCAAAACTTCCTTTGGCGCGAGACATTGAGGGGCAAATGATGGGTCAGACCCAAATGACTCAGTCCATAACGACGGGTCAGGCCCAAACCATGATGACGGGTCAAGTTCAAGAGATTCAGTTCACGAAGTTGGGTCAGGTCTGAATGACCCGGGTCCGTGTCGAGCCCAGATCCGGATCCACTCGTCTTGGGTAGGTCCGGGTCCGAATCCACGAAGTACGAAGTCAGAGCGTCGTTACCTCTAAACCTGCTTTTACCAAGTCTTGCGGAGGATATCTTATCTGCCTCGTCACTTGAGGGCGGTTCGGAGACTCCGCCAAAAGGTAGCGTCCGCTGCTGAAGAGTCTCCCCATCTGTTAGGGGACGACTATAAAACCCAAAACCCCTCTAGCACTGAGGGGCAAGCAAATTGTTGCAATCAATCTTTACCACCATCTTTCCATCTGTAATCGCTACACACTTGATAAATACAATCTTCACCTTAAAGTGGACGTAGGTCACACTGGACCGAACCACTATAAACCTCTCTCTGTCATTTTCTCTCTCTATTTCTCACATTAATTATCTTACACTTGACCGGTGGTGCCCGAAACCACTTTTTGGCATCATCAATCATGATCAGTGGTGAAAAGATAACAGTAGTATTTCAGAAGTTAGAACGCACTGCAGCCAGTGGGTACATGTCTTTAGCCTCTAATATTGCTCGGGTTCTTAAAAAAAAAAATACATAACACGAGTTACGTATACGAAATTATAGTGCTAAGTGCATGCTTAATTTAAAGCCCAGGGCGTGGGCCCGGGCTTGGGTCCACCTTTGATCAATGCAACTTTTTCCAAACTCCCATCCCCGATGATAGCTCACTATGCTCAATTTTATGCTCATCAACTACTTGAATTCCTTCTTTATTACCAAAAGCTTGAATTCCTCATTTTTTATTCTACAAAAAAAGAAAAAAGAAAAAAAAAGGAAAAAGCGTGACTGCAATTCTGTGGCTCATTTCCTAGCCAAATCAAAACCTCCTTTAATACTAATCTTAAGAAAAGGGAGCGGCTCCTTACACAAGTGGTAAAGAGTAGCAGTTCTCAACTGGCTATATAGCGATCAAACCCTACTATGCCCCTCTTTTTCCCCCTCCCCACCCCACACACAGACACAGAGAGCGTGAGATGGCCAGGGCTCGTATCTAATGGGCAGATTCAACAAATGAGAATTGGAAGGATGTGTCTCAATTCTTTCTCACCTACCTTTCTCTGCTTGTGCAGTGGCATCGGTTGACTCGTCTCCTTGGAAGGGAGTAATTGTAGAGGGTAACCTGAGTTGAGAAATCATTTAAGACAGATGGATATAGACTTGGCTCGAATAGATTTCATTTTCTGATTGATTTCTCCTTGTAACGATGGATATTGCTTTGCAATTAGGAATCAAAACTCATCCGTCTCTAACTAAAACCGGTGCATAAGAAAACAGAAGTAAAGTTAAAAATTGAAAACAGGAAAACCAATAGTCTATAAACTAACTATCAAATTAATCAGAAAACAAAGTGAGAAGTGGGCCATGTTCAACTTCAAGAGCAGCAATATCAGCAATATCAACATCAACATCAACACCAAAACATATGCATGCATACAACAACAACAACAACAATAATAATAATTCTCTTGTAAACAAAGACTGAAGAATTCCCTCATAATAACAATCAAATTCATTATAGTGATGGGATTCCCAAGACACAGACCAATTGTGTATGCTCTCTTTCTTTGTCAAAGTCTGGGCATCGAATTCCTGCATCAGGGTTGTCGACAATGAAACTGAAATGCATGTTGTCGGATGTTATCTTCTCAGGATTACCGGATTTCTCAACTCAGGTTACCCTCTACAATTACTCACTTCATCAATTTTGTCGGTGGAAGGAGAAAAGCTTTGTCTCCCCTTTTCATCACCTACCTTACCAGCCAAACAGTTTTCACCTACCTTTCCAGCCCAACAACTAAAACATCCATGAGATCTCTGTTTGGATTTTGAAAAAAATCTCTCTCACTTTCCTTTTTTTTTTTTTGGATTTTTTTTTATAAAAAAAATAGCCATAAACCCTGATTACACAAATTGACTAAAAAAGATAATAAAATATCGAATTAGGTCGCAACCAAAAGACTAATTTGCTCAAGAACGACATTGTTAGGGGTCATTTCCAAAGAAACCTTTATTAGAGTCTTCCCCATTTTCATTTCACATTTTCTTTCTAAAATCTACATTCTCTACGCAAAGCAAATACACTATTGCTACCAAAATCATATTCAAGCGACACTTGGAAAATTAAAGTATAGTATTTACCGTCAATTGCAAAAGGATATCAAGATCAAGAATGCTCTCACAAGGGCAGAGAACTTACTAATAGAGTTCTAGGTACAAATTTACTGGTAAAATTGTAGGTACAAGACCTATTGAATAGATTATTAGTATATATTTTGGTATTTGTGACACAATAGGTTCATCTGTTCCTCTATCTCTTGTCCATAGCTGGGACTAAGCCCAGCAGCTCTCTCTGTCGTTGCCCATCAGCCATCAAACTTAGAAATGTGAAGACAAGGGAGAAAACAAATACGGGGAAGAAGAAGAAAGAACAAACTGCAAAGGAGGCCTTTGTTTTTTTGAATGCGTCCTAATGATATTGTTTTGAAGAAGAAGAAGGGAAAAACCAAAAAGAGGTTTTCTTAAACATGCCCAAACAATATCATTCCAGGGAGAATTGGTCTTTTTTGGCTACGTACGACACCCTAATTCGATGTTTAGTGTATTTTTTAATTAATTTATGTAATCAGATTGTCTCATTGGATTGTTACTACAGGGTAAGCCTCCACCTCTTTTTTGAGTTTTTTCTGTTGGAGATCACCTTTAATCAGTCCAATATAATAAAACACCTCCTTTGAATTTGCTTCAACCACGTTTTACATTGTTCCAGTACTCAGTAATGCTTGTTAAATTTTGTCACACCAAAACTGAACAACAAATAATTTTTTAGAACTTATAACTAAGGATCAAGATGTTCTAACCTGATTATCTCATAATTTCCTTTTATATCTCCAATTGTTTTTACATCTTTTTATTGTCATGCATCTAGGTAGACTCACTAAATAAGTACTTATTTTTTATAAGCAAGAATTAGTCATGCCCATAATTTTACTATAGGAGGAAGATTCCCACAGCTGGTTTATGGACATCATTTGTTGCATCTGTAGTTCTGTACCCTTGATGAATTGGGTTTTGTACTTTTGTGGAATTGTAAATTTTCGAGGTGTCCATGACAATGTGAACATTGTGATTCGGATGGTTTGGGTTAAGGTAGATCTTGGTAATGGGATTTGGGCTTGTTTGCTTACTTTCTATCGAATGCCCAATGGGATTTCATGTGTCTTATCACTATGAAGTAAATTAATCACTGATACAACATCCCAGAGAGCGCGCGTCGGAGAAACCAACCAAGTAGATGAGCTTTTGTTTCTATGATATGATTCCATCGAAGTGAGCAATGGCTTACATCAAGTGGGCAGATTCAACCAAAGGGAATTGGAAGAATCTTTATCATTCTCTCTCACCATGGTGAGATCCCAGCCGTCCATGTAATGTCTTTTTCCTGACTGAATGCTTTGACCCATTAGAGAGACGTGACCCAACTTGTCTCCTCAGAAGGAAGGTGTTGAGGTCAACGTCCACCATCGCTCTTGAGCGGTCATAATTGTGGTCGAATCCTTGCCCTCATCATAAAACTATTGTTGTGCTGATTCTTATTACAAATTGATTTTGGGATAAGTGGTAGTTCAATTGGGCCTTTTTTTTTTTTTTTTTTGTTTCCTTTTAAGAAATCATTGAGAGAGAAGGGTATATATTTAAAGGGGAGGGCTCTCCTCAACTGCAGTTGAGGAGAGCTTCAGCTGGGCACATGCCAGTCCCTCGTGTGGGTTTAAAACGAACGGAATGATCAGTTGATTGAAATTTTCAGGGCCCGCTCCTTTTTATCATTTCCCTCTTCTTAAGACTATTCGATCCCCTGTCTCTCTCTCCCCTTTCTCAACGAAGCCGTCTCTCCCTCCTCGTCTCTCTCTCGCCTCTCTGAACTATTGACGGAAGCTCCCTCTCGCCTCTGAATCAGCCTCCGGACGTCTCTCTCTCTCTCGCTCGTCTCTCCCCCTCTCGCGTCTCTCTCTCTCCCCGGAGTCAGACTCTCTCCTCTCTCCTTCTCTCGACTGCCTGCAACTTCTCGTTTCGACCTTCAGAGATCTCCTCCAGCCCAGCCCCATCTCCGCCATTACACGTCCTGCACTCCCATCTCCGGCTAGATCCATAAAAGGAAGTCGATCTTTAAACAAAACCGAGGTAAGAAAACCCCCAAAATGATCTCATCTTCCACGTTCTCGTTTGTAATGCTTATTTTATTTTATTTTTACACTTGTTTTTTGAGCTGGTATGTTGCTTGGATTTGTTGAAATGGTTTGATCGAAAGGGCATTTTGCCCCCAATCTGTTTTGGTTTTTGGATGAAGGGAACCCAGCCATGAAGTCAGACACTCCACCCTTCCAAGTGAGAACCCAGCCATGAAGTCATGCCCTTGCCCCCCTTTCTTTCCTACAATAAACAGATATATATATATATATATATATATAGAGAGAGAGAGAGAGAGAGAGAAGGGGATGCAGATGATAAAGCTTGAACAGTAACATGGCCTATTCCTTTCCTTTTGTTGTTGTCACTGTTGTAGCTTAAGCTGCTGCTATTGCTGTTAAGGTGTTCAATCTTCTAATCACCAGTAGGTAGACCTAAACCTCCCTTAAACCCATTTCTTCTCTTTGGTTCTTATTCCTTCCTCTCCACATGTCTTTGTTCCCAACCATATGGAGCTGCGTCACGCTACAATCTACACCATATAATCTCTATCTCTTAATCGTTCTTCCTACTCCACCATTTTGAAAAAAAAAAAGGAAAAGAAAATTGTGTTAGCTAATCAAGTGGAAAAATGGAAAACGTGTAATTTCAATGATTTGGGGGGGGGGGGGGGGGGGGGTGGTGGTGTGTTGTGTGTGTTAATGTTCTACAAGACAAACTCAGTGTCATCAGTCACTGGACTGTCATCAACAAGATGCTTAAATAGAGTGCACAATTTTATATTTTGCAATGTCATCAACAGGATGCTTAAATAGAGTGCACAAATTTATGTTTCGTGTCAATTTCTCAAGTTTTGCAGATTTCTTAGCTCGATCAAATTTACAGAAATCAATAGATACGCCTTCTTCTACACGTCGTCTTCAAGTAAGTGATTCACATTAAACTTAATATATCCCATAAAGAATGTTGTTATTTTTTTTTTTAAAGATTCAATTTAATTTCATTTTCGTCATCCAATATTAATGTTGCATTTGCTATGAATTCATATGCAGGGTGAAAGAGATTGTGGGTTATTCATTTGGATGGATGAATCTGCCTTTGAATGTACAACGGATTGAAATATAGGACGTGTGCAAATCAAAAAGTAGAATGGATGCAACGAGAATGTCACTTGAAGAGATGAAGTGGGAGATTAAGCATGAAATCCAACTTTTGAGAGAAAGTATAGGAGCTCAAAATTTCCGACAACACCACCCAAATTATCACAGCTACATATTAATGATGTTTCTAGTATTTGTTACGTATGCATGGGGAGCAAAGTTTGCAATGCGATGATTGTTATCTCTATTAGGTTTTAATTTTTTCGACCACATTTGCTTGATGCACATGTTTATTATCTGTATTAACTGTAAACTTGTGAAATGTAGTCTCCAAAATTGTCAACTTGTTTCATATTTTGTGCTCGTGAAATGTACTCAATCGCAGCTATTTTTGAGAAGAAGTGTCAGAGTTATGAACACGTGGACAGTAATATCTTAAAATGAATGGCTGGTATGACTTTCAGGCATGTGGGTTGGATCCAGGCTGAATATTAGGCATGTTCAATCTACACCGTGGACAAAACGACTTTCATAGTATGGCACCATGGAACAAATTGTTCAATCTGCTGATTTTAAATGGCCTTAAACCTTAAGCATGTGGGCTGGACAAGACGAACTTTCTAGCCTGATAGTAAGGCTGCACAAATTGATCATGCTTCAACAAGCTTCAGCCAGCATTGTCCCTTAATAAAATGATTAAATGATGCACTTGCAAAATTGACAGTTCGAAGAAATTGTCCCATCTGTTAATTTTAGATGGTTTCGAATGATATCATCATCTAATCAAGCCGATGCTGGACCATAACAATCTACCGTGCACCTTCCTATGCTACCTTGCATTGATTAAGTGGTCCATATTGGGCTCCATTTAGTGATCATACCTAGTTATGCCAAGGCTGGCTTTCACTACATCATTCCTCATAAATCACTCAAACACCAGTCAGCACAGTTATCTGAGTCCTCGAATCATAGGCACTGCATGCACAAGATCATACCAATATTGCAATAAAATCACTGGATATAGATTTTTTGCTTGCATGTACATCATGTGTAGACAAGCATTTCACTATAATGTCTAATGGTGACAGAAATTACACAGACCCATTCGAGATTCAAATTACACACACCTACAAAGAAATTACAAAGACCCATCTGAGATTCAAATTACACAGATCCACAGGGCAGACAATAACAAACATTACACACGTTATTTTGGAGCAAATTCAACGCTTCAGTGTATCCATCCTCAACGCATTTGAAGCCCTACAAAGTAAAAGAAATGAATTCAATGTCACAAAATGAAACCAAAAGTTAGAGGAAAATAAAATCCTCAATCTACTGCGGCTTTTTAGGATGCCAAAGCTCTAAATTCATTCATTAGGGCTGGTTGATAGCAGAGTAGCCTAAATATGCCATCAACAAATCATGTACATAGAGGTACACACTGCTCCATTTCATCCAATATCATGCAGTTTCTGCGTGAAGAAGAGTGCCCACGCGAGGGAGCTTTTCTGGATCTCGCCGAAGAGAGGGAGACGAGACTGTGATCGTTGCAGCGGTCGAACCACTGAGAAACTGAGAAATAGAAAAAAAAAATCACACAGAGAGAGAAACTGAGAAACAAAAAGTTAGAGAGGAGAGAGAACAGAGAAAAGGAAAGGAATAGGCCATTTTATTGATCAAGCTTTATCATCTGCATCCCCTTCTCTCTCTCTATATATATATCTGTTTATTGTAGGATAGAAAGGGGGCCAAGGGCATGACTTCATGGCTGGGTTCTCACGTGGAAGGGTGGAGTGTTTGACTTCATGGCTGGGTTCCCTTCATCCAAAAACCAAAACAGATTGGGGGCAAAATGCCCTTTCGATCAAACCATTTCAACAAATCCAAGCAACATACCAGCTCGAAAAACAGGTGTAAAAATCAAATAAAATAAGCATTACAAACGAGAACGTGGAAGATGAGATCATTTTGGGGGTTTTCTTACCTCGGTTTTGTTGAAGGATCGACTTCCTTTTATGGATCTGGCCGGAGATGGGAGTGCAGGACGTGTAATGGCGGAGATGGGGCTGGGCGGGAGGAGATCTCTGAAGGTCGAAACGAGAAGTTGCAGGCAGTCGAGAGAAGGAGAGAGGAGAGAGTTTGACTCAGGGGAGAGAGAGAGACGCGAGAGAGGGAGAGACGAGCGAGAGAGAGAGACATCCGGGGGCTGATTCAGAGAAGAGAGAGAGGCGAGAGGGAGCTTCCGTAGATAGTTCAGAGAGGCGGGAGAGAGATGAGGAGGGAGAGACGGCTTCGTTGAGAAAGGGGAAAGAGAGATAGGGCTCGAATAGACCTAAGAAGAGGGAAATGATAAAAAGGAGCGGGCCCTGAAAATTTCATTCACCTGATCGTTCCGTTCGTTTTAAACCCACACGAGGGACCGGCATGTGCCCAGCTGAAGCTCTCCTCAACTGCAGTTGAGGAGAGCCCTCCCCATATTTAAATTTTCCATTTGCTGCCTCCTTTCCAGCATAGCCAATACTTAGCAATTAGGAATCAAAAGTCATTTCTTCCCTAAAATTGTGTGCATAAGAAAACATAGGTATTATTTAAAAACCGAAATGGAAAACCAATAGTCTATAAACTAACCAACAAATTAATCGTAAAACAAAGTCACTAGTCCATGCTTAACTTTACCAACAGGAAGCAACATCAAAATCAACACCACCACCAACAATAACATAACTAATAGAAAAGGAAGGCATTCTAAGAGAAAGAGAGTACCCTGTAGATAGAGGCAGAGAGGAGTAGTGCTCAGAAACAAAGACTGAAGAGTTCCATCCAAATAATGATAAAAACCATTAGACTGGCTGGATTCTCATGACACAGACCGATTGCGAATGCTCTTTCTTTCAAAGTCTGGGCTTTGGGTTCCTACATGACGGTTGTAGGCAATGAAACTGCAATGCAGCTAGAACTGTTGTTGTTGGAAGAGGAGGGGAGTAGTCGTTGTTCTTCCGTGTCGCTTGAGATCCAACTATCAATATGTTCTTTGTAATCAGGATACGAACCAATCTCTAGCTTTATGAGAATTTCTTCAGTTTCACCAAGAAGATACGCTGCATCTCTGACGCTCTCTTCTTTCGATTCCATGGCACAGCAAATGCATTTCATGTATATCACTCTTGGTAAGTTGGTAAGACAAGCACCAACTATATCAGCAATTGTTTTTTGTACCCATGTAAACATTCTATCTGCATTGCCAAGCTTTCTAAGAAGAATTGTCCGGCAGATTTTATACATCGAATTAGCTGCTAAAACCTTGGCAGGCCAATCACGAGGATCATTTTCTTTTTCTCTGCTAGTAGTATAACCCAAAACATATCTTTCCATTCTTCGTGCAAGTTCTTCGAGAATCCTATCAGCACTTTTTTCAAGGGCCAATTTCTTAAGATCCTCGCCGAACCAACGGTCATTAGTATCAACATCTAGCCAGAAAATATCTGCTGCCTCCCTCATGTTAATCAACCTTCGATCATCCAGTTTCTCTTCTATGAGTCTGATGTACTTGAGACTTTCATGTACGCCACATCGCAGTAGTATGACATCTTTTCCAAAGGAGGGAGGTGCTATGGCGATCGCGATGCTTGTGAGGGTCACTATAGGTAGAGCCCAACAATTTTGAGAAGGTTCTTCAGGACCTAACAAGGCAACTTCGGAGCTGTTAAAATCCACCACTCCTTGGAAGCCTTGCAACACTGTAAACTTCATCAAAAGTCGTTTAAAATATTTTGGTGGGTTGTTTTTGCCTCTGCGGATCCAATGCTCTGTGTCCTCGTAGCCATTGGTCATGATCAATTGGACCAAGTCTTCCTCCCCATCAAGGTGTAAAACATGTCCTCTAAGACTCTCATTTGACCCAGACTCAAATCTCCCTAGTCTCTTGCAGCAGCAGGAGAGTCCACTCAGACTCAGCCTAATCAATTTGCTCACTATTACTACTGCATATTGCATTCCCATGAACACATTTAAGATTTGATTTCTGGAGAAATGGGAGATTTTCCTGAGCCCCCTGCTGCTGAAGTGGAATGGTAAAGGGCTTTGTTTCCATTCCACTAATTTCTGAACCCAGTATTTCTCTACCTTAAACTTGCCTTTGGGGCTCCTGAAGCTAATGACATTGAACAGTCTGATAACAGGGGCAATGGTACCCACACCTATGGCAATTGCTTGAGAGATTAATACCAATGTTATTGACCATGTGTAATCAGATTTGCTATCACAGAAAGCTAAAGACCTCATAATGAAGGATCTAACTGTTGCCTGCAGTAAGATCAGTCCACCGAGGAGACAGAAAACTCCTGAAGCAGTGCAAGTTGCAGAGCGCCCCACTACATACTGAGGACTGCTTGTGTGAGCAATCATCCAATGTTTCTCGACATGCTTTCTCAGTTTCTCGTCACACTTTCTCAGTTCCTCATCACTAGAGCGCTTTTGAAAATACTGTTCTTTTAACAAATTCTTTGCAGGCGGAATCATTATAGCAGTGGAGCACAACATCACGAGCAAAACAAACATAAGAAACATGATTACAGCATGTTCAGGTAAGAAAACATAAATCACATCAGTACCCATCTGAATTCCAATGTTTATGATCACGGTGACGACAAGGATGCCCAGAGCAACGATGTTAGCCATCATCTCTGATCCATCCATTGTTCCTAAAGAGGTCATGAAATTACCCATCACAGTGCAAATCAAGACGGTGCCACTGAGCTTGGTGAGCTGATCTTGAGCGCGTGGCATGGAGGTGTTGAGATCCACTGGTAGTTTTGTCGCAACCGACAGGAGGGTCAAGGAAGTGGCATTGAGGGAGAAGAATCTGCAAGGGAACCAGAGCTTTCGGCTGCGGAAACCGAGAAAGGTGTCGAGTCCCATGAGAAGAGAGCACAAGAAAGAAGCTCCTGCTATATAGAGGCCAATCCATGGCAGCGGTTCACTAAATTTAGAACTGTCCACATTGCACAGCGAACTCATCTCTTTTCTTCAACTATTCTGAAATGTTTCTTTGGTTACTGCCTCTGTCTCGAACTGGTTTTTCCGGCGAAGATCTTATTCCTCCAAGTCTTCCCGAGTCTTCTTTTTTTCTGTGTACTTGACGAGGTTGGAAAAATAAAATATACTTTAACAGGGCTCAAGATAAAGAAACAATAGTTTATCCAAAAAATTAATAACAAAGGAAGACTACTTTGACTTTGACTGGTCCCTGTTAATTAGCCGCCACATAAATATTTTTTAATAGAAAATGTACAATATATAGAAAAATATAGGGGATTTGATATATTGGCTCCTCTTAAAATTTGTTTTTCCAAAACCATGACTGAGGGTAGGATAATGTCATCAGAGTCGCTTGACTGTGGTCCTCCCTTTTTTTTTTTACGTTTTTGTCCAGAATCTCATGTTATAGTAAGAGAAAACCCTGCGAAACAGAGGACTCGCGCGCCAGACAGATAACGAGACCCAATCCTCGCTATAGCGAGGACTTACAGCGAGACCCACTCTTTTTTTTCATCCCAGGGGCATTTTTGTCCCCCAAAAAGGTGGATTATCATTGTTTTTCTTAGATTTTCGATTTTCTTACATCCTTGTATACATCCCATGCTCTCATCTTTTCAGGTATAATCCTCTTCTCTTGTGCATTTTCATTTTTTCTTACATTTTCGATATTCTTATATTCTTGGACTTACCGTTGTAATACGTTCATGGGAATGGAATCGGTGAGGGTTTTATCTCTTGCGTCGAGGCCAGGACCTAGGTGGGCCACCCGATGGTCAATCCGATCCGTGGATCCGATGGGGGACCCACGGGCGACCCTAGAGGTGCTGGTCCCATAGAGAGTGGACACCCCTGGCCCACTATCCATCAACTTGATCAGCAGATGACGTGTTTAATGGGGAAAATAAATCAGTTTTCGCAGTAGATGATTAAGGGACCCACTGGATGATCCGATTGTAGATCGGGTCCCCACATCTGATAGTGGACCCCAGGGCGAACCTGATGGTGGTGGACCCGTGGGGATCGGGTTCCATCTGGCCCCACATCTTTGATCTTTACTTTACTGGGCGTCATCCACAAAGAGGGTTTTTATTTTTGAATATCAGACCATGGCGGGGCCCACTGAGTGGTTGATCACCATCTGGGCCGGTCATCTAGCCGTACAGGCCTGGGCGACCAGGTTAGTGGAGCTTGATTTGTGCCTGGACCAGTGGGGCCCACGATTTCTGCAAACTCTTTAGCCCAGGCGAAGACACTATTCTCGGTTGGAATCGTTTAGTTGCAGAATGTGTTGTGTGTGAGTGAAAGAGAGGATGGGGATGAGAGATGACGTATAAAGGAGGGATGAGTGTGGTTGAGTGGTTTGTGTGTGTATGAGAATTGTGGTCTCACCATGTGATACAATTAGAAGAGATGGAGAGGTTCTGGTGGTCTGTGGGAGTATGAGGAATATTTGACTTGGGACTTATTTTTCAAATGGGTAGATGGGTTGAGTATAATCAGTGCTATGTGGGTGCATGGAAACATAGAAGCGCAGGCTTCTTTTTCATTATTGATCTCTAAATAAAATACATATGTACTTATATTTTTAATATAGAAACTGAGAAGCCATGATATCATGGGATAATCCCATGATAGCATGGCTTTTCTACAATACATTTGGAAAAAACGTTGGTTAAAAAAGGATGCTCATGTGGCCTGCAATATCTTTGTGGTCATGTGTCAATTTCACACGCTTTATAATTATTCATCTCAAATACATATATAATTTCTATTGATCTCTAAATAAAAATACATATGTACTTACAAAAATTAAACAGTCTATAATATAGCAACTGATAATCCCATGATAGCATGGGATAATCCCATGATAACATGGCTTTTCTGCAATTCATTTGGACATAACATTGGTTAAAAAAAAAAAGAAGTTTGCTCATATGGCCTTCGCATTTGTGGTCAACGCTTTATCATTATTGATCTCTAAATATAAATACATATAAAATTTCTATTGATCTCTAAATAAAAATACGTATGTACTTACATAAATTAGACAGTCTATTATATAGAAACTAATTATCCCATGATATCATGGGATAATCCCATGATAGCATGGCTTTTCTGCAGTACATCTGCCCATAACATTGGTCCAATAAAAAAAAGAGTACATTGCTCATATGGCCTTCGCATTTGTGGTCAATACTCAATTTCACACGCTCTATCATTGTTGATCTCTAAATATAAATATATATATACTTATAGAAATTTATCATGGCTTAATCCCATGATAGCATGGCTTATCTGCAATACATTTGGCCATAACATTGGTCCAACAACAAAACAATTCATTCAAAATATAAACCCATTTCCCACAAAAAAAAAAAAAAAAAAAAAACCAAAATAGACAGGGAAATCTCTCTCAACCAAAATATAAACCCATTTCTCACAAAAAAAAAAAAAAACAGAGACAGGGAAATGATAAAGAAGCCGTTATGAAAATCTCTCTCATATCTAATGATCCAGACCATGAAACTAATATAACACATCAACCCAAAAAAGAATAAGAACCAAATACCTGAGAATCTCTCTCTCATCCAAAACACAATGAGATGACACTTTTTGCACACCCAACCCAGAAGATAAAACAACAAGGAAAAAGAACCGAATCATTGAAATAGTTCTCTCGTTATCCATAAACATAAAACCCATTTCCCAAACATCAACACAAAAGGAAAAAACTACAAGAAAAATTATCCAATTATAGAAAAAGAAATTTTACATTAACAAATAGTGCCTTATTTCTCTGATAGGCGAAAAGAAAAATGAGAATCTTCTTGCTTCTTGTTGTAGCCAGAAAAGGAAAGAAAAAAAAACCCAAGGGTCGCTACCAGTCAGATATGAGAAAGATGAACCAAACTACTTCCGTAATTTTCGTCAACGCCAAATTTGTTGACCGGAGAAGGAGGACCCATTTCGGTTATGATTGCAGTTTGTTGCAGAAGCGACTCCTGGAGCAACTGAGGAAGGAATGGGGAAATGGAAAGGTGAAAAGGGGAATAGAGATAAAGAAGGGTCTCGGTTTCTTTTTGGGATTTACTTTTTGACTTTTTACATCCGGATCCCATGATAGCATGGGATCCTGGGCAAAAACGTAAACAAAAAAGGAAGGACCAGAATCAAACGACTTTGGTGGCAATATCCTACCCTTAGTCATGGTTCTGGGAGAAGATTGTTTAAGAGGGGCCAATATGTCAATTCCCCAAAAATATATATCACTGATCTAGTGTGCAACATGTACATTGAATCCGTGTGTGAGCCCCTCGTCAATTTACATTGATGTGGTCTTTTTCACTTATAAATGGTCTAAATCTTATATAATATATATCACTGATCTAGTGTGCGACATGTACATTGAATCCGTGTGTGAGCCCCTCGCGAATTTACATTGATGTGGTCTTTTTCACTTATAAATGGTCAAAATCTTATATATATATGTGTGTGTGTGTGTGTGTGTGTGTGTGTGTGAGCGAGATATCTCTCCCCTTATAAGAGATTGTGTGGGGGCCTTCACATTCATATCCAATGCCATCTACTTAAATGTGAAGGCCCTCATCCATATCTCTCATAGTAGCATCTCCCTATATATATATATATATACAAAAAAAAAACTTTATATATACATATATAAATATTTTTCTTTTATTTGTAATTTTCAATATTGCAATATTCCATATTCAAGAACACTAATCACATTATTAATGACATGTATGATTTTACAGTACCGGTGCTAACTTATATTGAGTTAAAATTTGAGAATAATTATAAATAGGGCATTTATTTTAAGTGACTCGGGTTTTTTTTAGCCTTGCTATGCGCAAATATAGGGGATATATTATATCAAATTATCCAACTTCAAAGTGACAACAATTTTCATGCTATAGATGATTTGTGAATTCTCCAAATTTATTTGTATCTTACATGGGAAATTTTCAAAGAAAGTTAAAATAGGGAAAAAAAACATCAATTTTACAATTCTCTCACTTTACTTTTCCATATATTTTATCACACCTTTATTTTACCTCATCTTTACCGTGATATGAAATCTGTTAATTTTACCACGCATGCAAATAAATACATCACGGTAGATCTGTAAAAAGTAAAGACTTTACAATTTGGTAAACCGCATATCGACAGATTTTTTATATTGTAGAGAAATTTCTATTAGGGGGTGAGAAAATATTGTGATTTTTGAGAGAAAATGATCTTTTCTTTTTATTTTTTTTGGGTTGCCAAACATACAAGATATATATTTTTTAAAATCAAAGATTATATTTTCTAAAATATTATATTCTTGTATTTTCTTTTGCAACTAAACAAACCCTTAGGTCAAAACTTAAAATATTTTCCAATGGCTTTCATATCACTCAGACATATGTTATATTTTGTTAATTTATTCACATCAACGTACACTTCCAGAAAAAAAAAATCATGTTCTTCTCCCTTGGATTGGTAGACCAAAAACAAATTCATGTTCTTCTCCCACGGATTGGTAGATTGAATCGAAGTTGTGACAATATTCGTATGTTTGTAACCAAAACCCATCCAAACCACATTGTGGGATTCGTATATGGTAGGTCCTATTTCCAAGAAGTGTAAAATTTAGAGAGAGAGAGAGAGAGAGAGAGAGAGAGAGAGAGAGAGAGAGAATATTATGATTTGAAGTGGCCTAAATTGATCCATTAGTGGAGTAAAATTGATCTTCTTAGATGTCATGTGCGCGAAAAAGGACCTTATAGTTTCTACTGTATAACAAAGGTCTTCCTGGGGGTTGGTCTCCCTCCCGATTGGGAGGAGGGTGGAGGGGGTAGGGGAGGCGGGGTGATTTAGGGAAAAAGGTTTCATTTGTGTGGAGAGTGATTTCTTGTGTGCCAATAGAAGCTCCCATTTATTTAAGTACCTATATTTTGAGGAAAAGCATTAATAAATACGTTCTTGAATTCATCCTTCATATTGATGTGCCATTCTTTTATTGAATGGAGAGTGTGTGACTAGGCCTGTAAATGGGACGCGTTGAAATGGGTAGAAAGCCCGGCCCAAGCCCGAAAATACAGTGCTTTTAAAAAAAAATTGAGCCCAGTGGGTTGGGCTTGGACAATACATTTTAAAGCCCGGCCAAAATGGAATTAGGACTGGGGCAGAAACAACCCAGCCCGCAACAAAGTCATTTAATGGTAAAAGGATTTATGAAGAGTATCATGTGAGATTTGGAGCTAAAGAAAGTGATCAGATAGTAGATAACAATGATGCAACTAGTAGGCAATTTAAAAAATAGGCTGGTGATGACGAACATGGAAAGGAGCGTTCTCTTTTGTTAAAGTATCGAAATGAAATCACCAATAAGGAAATTATAGAAGAAAAAACAAAATTAGATTGTTATTTTGATGACAAGTCTGTAGAAGAAGATGATACGATAATATATTACAATAATGAAAATTAAATTCAACTAAGTATCATTTTTTATCTCGAATGGCTCATGATATTTTAACTATTCCAGTTTCTACCATTGCTTCAGAGTCAACATTTAGCACAGAAGGGACGGTATTTGACTCACATAAGACTTCTTTGAAACTAGATACGGTAGAAGCATTAGTTTGTGCCCAAGATTGGTTTAGTCAAGACCCAACTAGTGATGGTGATTTAGACAATGATAGGAATACATTAACTGATGTTTTAGACATACTAAAAAATAATAATTTATGTTGATTTCTTTTTTACATTATTTGACCCATATAGGATACTCATTCTCATTAATTTTATTGATTTTCTGATTTTCTACTTTTACCGGCAAAAAAAAAAAAGAAGAAGTTCTAAACTGATACTACATTACTTTAACTTGACTCATATATGATACTCATTTTCATTCATTTCTATTGATTTTCTGATTTTCTACTTTCACTGGGTAAAAAAAAAAATTTTTTTTAATCGTTCCCACATTACATGACTCATATAGCCTATAGGATACTCATTCATTTCTATTGGTTTTCTGATTTTCTACTGTCACTGGCAAAAATAAAAAATAAAAAAAAAGACTTTTTAACTCCGCCATGTTGCTTGTTGCATTGCATTGCCAATCCCAAGCTCGGAAAAAAGGAGGAGGGTTTAAAGTCCCGTTCACATGGGGTTTCTGGTGACAGTTGAATAATTACAAAATGTTTTGCTTATGTCTAAGATCGGACTAAGCCTAGGCCCGGCCCTGTCCCAGCCCGGACCCGTACGGGACAGGATTTGATGTAAGCCCGTTCAATTTAGGGCCGGGATTTGACAACACCTGGCAAATCCATCCTATTTTCAGGACGTGATTGGACAACCCAAGCTCAGGCCCAGTCCGGCCCATTTACAGGCCTAAGTGTGATGATGCATACTATTAATATGAACCGTTGTTGTAACCAAGCCCGCCCCAAAAGAAAAAAGGTTAATTTTAAAAACATGGGCCAGGCTCCGGTACAACAACTTTATACTATAACATGATATAGCTCCTGCCTCGTTCAATGATATTATTCCACGTCACCATGGAAATAGGAGAACTCAAACGATCTTTTCACTTACTGATCTTTTCACTTACTACTTTGCTGGAGTGGTTTAAAGAACATTCATTTATTCAGGGTATTTCTCCTTACCATCTAATCTCTGTTGCATAACCCCATTGTTACTGGCTGGATTGAGCAGGGGCCCACTATTCATCATTTAATCCGTCCCAGCTGTCAAATGCATGAGTATATTTTTCGTGGGCCATACAAAATCCTCTAAATCAATTAAATAAAGCTTGAGGTGATGTCATATATCTTCTATTTACTCAGTTGAAAATTTATTTAAAATGTCAATATACTTTTATCATTTAATCGCTTGATTTTTCATTTACATAGTGCCACATATGTTTTTATTATTTAATAAATTAATTATTAATTTAAATTTTCTATATATTTTCATAATTTAATTTTTGTGATTTACAAGAGTCTTTAACAATAAAAGAGAACCATTCAAGACAGGGATATTTGATAGATCTTATGTTAAATGCAAGCCATGATAGAAATAAATAAATAAGACTTCTATTCCATTATATAAGCCTCGCACGTAACTTTCGTTTGAGGTAGTTTGGTGGTCCCAAATATCAAAGAAGCGGACTGATGGTGATGGTGACTGTAGGTCTGGTACAATGCCACATCAAAAGGATCACCTACCAAACATAGATGCAGTTGTATTTCTGAAGCACGTGCCTTTTTTGCATTTTCAAAAGTTGATACATCACTTCACAATCAAATCATCGGTCAGAGATATGCTATCAATCCTGCTAGTTGGACAGTGTTGGGACCGGTTTTTGGACCATGTTCTGATTCAAACAGGCTTTTTCACGTGCTATTATGTACCTGACGTACAAAAGTAAAGCGACTTACCCCTGCTAAAATCCGTGCGCTGAGTGTGCACAATGCACTTAGTCAGCCATTGAAAATCATGTGAGGACCAGAATAGCTATTTGCTGATGGTGGCTGGTTTAGTGTTTCAAAGTAAATGTATCCCAGCATCCTGATTTTTCCTTCTGCACTCATTCCCACCGTAGACGGCAAAAGTTAATGGATTTTTGTTGCTCCGTTCTACTTTTATTATTGTTGTTATCTGTTCATCTTGTATAATAACTTTATCTCTCATTCAAATTTTAATTTATTTTTTTTATTTTAATTTAAAAAAATTCAGATTTTAATAAAAAAATAATTCAATAGTGCTCCATGTGGGATTCGACTTGTACTTGCCACTGTTTCAAAAAAACAATTATGCACTTACAGTATTTAACAGCGGATAGTGACCAATTCAGTTTGGTGCTTACAGATGTCTAAATTAAAGCGAAAATTCTTTGTTCAATGTTTAGAAGACTTAACAAAGGAGTCAATTGCACTGCAACGCGTTTTGTAGGCAGGTGAGACCAGACTGGAGGAAGGACGACCAAGGACCCGTAGGCATCTCCATATTGTACCGTGTTGATAATTCATTTTGCTTCTTTCTTTTATATATTGGCTGACAGCAACAACTCAGCAATTGACCTTACGCTGATTGTCGCCGAAGGGAGATTCCTTTTGGGCTGCTCCTTAATCCATACTGGGCCGCCTTTCATCTCTATGTAGCTTTATATCTACTGCTATTATATAGGAGGAAAAGTTGCAAATTTTTTTTACTACACTATTGTGGGGCCCACTTTTAAATATTATTTCTATCTCTATCTCTTCTATTCTTATAAAAGAGAATAAAATGCACTTTGTTTTCACTATACCACACGGCCCACTTGCTTGTGGGTCCATTTGAATGCAAGTGTGTGTATATATAAATATATATATATATATATACATATACACTTATCTACTATCTACTACTATCATAAAAGAGGAAAAGTTGTAAACTTTTTTCATTACACCATTGTGGGGCCCACTCCCAAATATTATAATATAATATAATAATATATTATTATGAGAAATTGTAAACTTTTTCACTAGACCTTTGTGGGGCCCAACCCCAAATATTATAATGCAAACTTTTTCGCTACACCATTGTGGGGTTCACCCCCAAATAGTATAATATAATATAATATAATATAATAATATATATATTATTATGAGAAATTACAAACTTTTTCATTACACCATTGTGGGGCTCACCCCCAAATATTATAATATAATATAATAATATATTATTTTGAGAAATTACAAACTTTTTTACTAGACCTTTGTGGGGCCCAACCCCAAATATTATAATGCAAACTTTTTCATTACACCATTGTGGGGTTCACCTCCAAATAGTATAATATAATATAATAATATATTATTATGAGAAATTACAAACTTTTTCATTACACCATTGTGGGGCTCACCCCCAAATATTATAATATAATATAACAATATATTATTTTGAGAAATTACAAACTTTTTCACTACACCTTTGTGGGCCCACCCCAAAATATTATAATGCAAACATTTTCACTACACCATTGTGAGGCCCACCTCCATATATCTACTATTTACTATCTACTATCTACTATCTGCTACTATTATAAAAGAGGGAAAGTTACTAGACCTTTGTGGGGCCCAACCCCAAATATTATAATGCAAACTTTTTCATTACACCATTGTGGGGTTCACCTCCAAATAGTATAATAATATATTATTATGAGAAATTACAAACTTTTTCATTATACCATTGTGGGGCCCACCCCCAAATATTATAATATAATATGATAATATATTATTATAATGCAAACTTTTTCACTACACCATTGTGGGGCCCACCCCCAAATATTATAATATAATATAATATAACAATATATTATATAATAATAATAATAATAATAATAATAGAAAATCAATACCCTTATTATAAAAGAGAAGAGAAGTTGCATACTTTTTCACTACACCTTTGTGGGCTCCCCTCCCCCAAATATCATAATATAATACAATAATATATTCTTGTTATATTATAATAGTAATCATATAATATCTATGCCCTTATTACAAAAGAATAAAAAGTGTCATGCTTTTTCTCTACACATCTATGGGCCCCACTTAGTATTATGATATTATATATATACAATTTCTCCTATTTTATAATACTAATAGATATATATAAAATAAAAGAGAACTACACATATGTGGGCCAAAATAAAAGAAAAGAACTTGTCATGCTTTGTCTCTACACATCTGTGGGCCTCACTTAGTATTATTATATTATATTATATTATATATCTTTAATAAAAAAGAACTACACGTCTGTGGGCCCCACTTAGTATTATTATATTATATATATATATAATACAAGAGAACTACACATCTGTGGCTCCTACCTCGTATTATTATATTATATATGTATAAATAAAATAAAACTACATATCTGTGGGCCCCACTTAATATTATTATATTATACCACTTAGTAGAAGAACTTAGCATGCTTTTTCGCTACACATCTTTGGGCCCCACTTAATATTATTATAATATCTGTATACCCCACTTAGTATTATTATATTAGATATATATATAATAAAACGAGAACTACACATCTATGGGCCCCACTTAGTATTATTATATTATATATATAATAAAAGAGAACCACACATTTGTGGGCCCCACTTAGTAGCAAAACTTGTCATGCTTTTTATCTACACATCTGTGGGCCCCACTTAGTATTATTATATTTTAATGAAATGCTTAGCTCAAATGATCATGAAAAGGGTTGTGTTTGAAGAATTTGTTCATTCGTTGCAAGAACTCAAATGAGAAATTTCAGTTGAGATTTTCATGTATAGAAAATTTTAACTTTGATCTCAATGCCTATAAAGACACGATTTGCTTGTTAGAGGAAGATATGAGAACGCCAAAGATTGCTTGGAATCCTTGTGATTTGTTGTTGATTCGTTTAAAGTTATGAGTTGGGTACTATTTTGGTTAGTTAGTATTTTGTTTTATTGAATTTGGTATGTATTAGTTTTAGACAAATTTTTTTGGGAAATACGCCGGACTATTAATTTATATTGAAATTGGTTAGTGTTTTGCCTAATCATGTATGGCTAGAAAAGGTTGGTGTTCAACTTTTTTTTTAATTAGTTTCCTTCCATATATCTTGTTATTCCATCTTCTTCTTACTTTTTTCTATTGAAGCTTTAACTAAATTTCATAAGAACAATGAGTGAATGTAAATTATTTAATTTGCCAAAAAAATGAGCTATATGTAAACTGGTCATTCTCCATTGGGATAATTAATATTGAGTTTTTAAATGATTTTATTTTTTAAAATTATCATACCGAAAGAGTATGTTCCCTGCACGTGCATTCACTAGTATTTATATAACAAACACCCCATCTTGCTTCATTGCTTGCAGATGAAATCTCCGAACCCCCATGGGGCCCACTTGAGATGCATGTATGCCTTTTCTATTGAATGATTTTCTACTCATTGCATAGGCAGTCATGGGGAATGAGTTTGAGATTTCCAAGTGTGGCAGATTAAGCATAGGACCTGAATTATTCATCAAAATCAGATGAATTGAAACGAAAAACAAAACTGTATTCAGTGAAGTGATAAAGACTTAAGAGAGTGACTCTTAACATTTTATCATGTTTAATTTCAAGTCAGTAACGAATAAATTAATATATGACATTGAAATATGAATATAAAAATACAATAGATTGAATGATTTTAAAAGTCCAAGCAAGCATGATATGATTATTGATAACTTATAGTGACAATGTAAGTCAGGGAACTTCCAAATGGCAATAAATCTTTCGTAGTTGTTATATATATATATATATATATATGGGAAGTTTCAAGTACAAAAGGGGGTCTTTCTAAAATGTACAAAAGCCCTTTTGTACCTGAAACTTCCCCAAAAGGGGTGTTCCTCTCCACACATGGTGAGGGATAGATGCACTTGAATATTTCCCATATATATATATGGTGAGGGATAGATGCACATGAATATTCTCATATATATATATATATATATATTTCTTTATATAAGAATTCAAACTCACGCACTCACACACATACTAAATAAGTCCTAATCATAAACGAATGTCGTGACTTAATTAACATAGAAACTAACTAGGATGTTGGGGGTGGATTGTCTTCTGAGCAGCTAATGGCCCAACAACTAATGTGAAAGAGTCAGGGAATTGCTCAAAGAGTCAGGGAATTGCTCAGTAGTACACATACCAGGCCGAAGGCCATGGCGCGCCAAATTTTTTAGTCCCGACCTTGCCCAATGGGTAGGGACCCACACATGATCCTTTGTCCAAGACTTATGCATGATTGTCAGAACACGCAAGGTGAAAGTATTGACCACTGAAGCACCCCAACAGTGTCAAAGTTCTGGCTTTAGATAATAATTGTGCAAGCGATGAAAACACAACATGATTTTATTAGGTGAAATGCTAATCAACCAATCATGGAAAACCATCCCTTTGTACAAAAACGCAGTAATTAAGTTTAACTGAATAATGAAACATAGTAGAATTTCATGAAATGACTAGTTGTTAGAAGTAAGATTCAGCTATAAGTCTATACACACCTCCTGCCACATTGAGAAAACTGTTAATGCTATCACACGAACTTTTGCATTCCAACGATGATTGTGGAGGCCTGGCCCAGTGAATTGCAATCTCATCGTTGCTGTCACCTTCGCCATTGTATTGAAAACTATGGCCTTATCACTAGACGTTCCATGAAATGCATATATAGCTATTAGGGGGTTGCATATGCGTCTGCAACTGGTTAGAGGATGGTATCAAGCATCCTCTAAGAAAAGTAGGACTATGAAATTGAAATTGATTTGTTGCTAGCTACAACATGATTTGGTGAAATGGACCCACTTCTTAATTTACATTATCTTGATCTATAATTACTGACAATTAGGGTGGCCTATGCTATCCTGTGGCAACCTCTGTAAGTTGGCCTCATAGGAAGCAGAATCATAAATCGTAAACACATTGATATGCTAATACAACAACAACTACAAGTACTTACATTAAAAAAATGAGAATGTTGTCAATTTGAGGGATTCCTTTTATCATTTATTCTCTTCCATCTAAAAGTTGTAGGCTCTAAAAGAATGTTCTTCAGTTCAGGAATTATGTTGACTTTATTCTATATACCAGCAACAATGCCCCGTGCTTAGCCCGGGTCAAAAAGTAAGATCTTATATTTTTAATTTATGTGATATCAAAATTAATTATAAACATATAAGAATATATTCATACATATTTATATAAAAATAGTCGACACATCTTCAATCATGAAAACAATTATTATCTTCACATAGGCCAATGGTCATTTAAATCCATCCGCACAAATTTCTTTTCTACCCCTTTGAAGTAGCACTAATACCATTTTAGAATCGATTAAACCGTTTTTAAGTTCTAGATTTTAAAGAAAAATGTATAAACATCTTTACTTTAAAAGCCATAAATTATGAGACTTTAACCTAGAAAACTATATCTATGCATAATCCATGAGTGGGTCCCACTGCAGAATTAAATGTGCGGGGCCCACTAATTGATTTGCATCCATTAAGAAACCAGATAACAGCTAATAGGCTTGCCTCCCTCTATCAGTGGGGCCCACTTTTAGAAAAAAAGGGGTTAAGAGAAGGCCATTCAACACTAGAGTCCAATCTTGAAATATATTTAATACGAACTGGTGGCCACTATTGGATCCATCCATTTAGGGAAAAAAAAATGAAAGGAGAGTAAATGAGCAATATTTTGGATTTCAATCATCGGTAGGGCCCATAAAACATATTTAACATGAGACCCATTGATGATTGAAGATCTACGGAAAAGAAAACAAACCGTTGATGATTGAATATCTAAGGAAAAGAAAACAAACTGACTGTAAAGATTTGCTTATAATTTGGATAATGCAAGAAATATGACTCAAATTCAAACGTTCATAAAAATCTCTTATGAGAGAGGTTTTAGGAGAGAAAGAGTAGCCCTCTTTGAAAAGAAAGACTTTTTAGGGATGATGTGGCACCCTTCACAGCCCAAGAGACTTTTTAGGGATGAGGTGACACCCCTCACAGCCCATATGACTCAAATTCAAAATTCAAACGTTCATAAAAATCTCTTATGAGAGAGGTTTAAGGAGAGAAAGAGTAGCCTTCTTTGAAAAGATAGACTTTTTAGAGATGATGTGACACCCCTCACAGCGCAAGAGATTTTTTAGGGATGCGGTGACACCCCTCACAGCCCATTCCCTCCTTTGCTTTAATATATATATAATTCATATAGTGCTTTTCAGTACATCAGCTAGAATGATCTTAAAGATAATTTAGAATCATCATTAGATCATAACAAAGTCTTGGCGTCCAATCAGCGAATGTGTACGTGTGTGTACAAATTTAGAGAGGAAGTCCTCTTTTCCCATGGTATATAATGGGCTAGCCTAAGAAAATGTTGTGGTCAGTGCTCTCATTTTCAATTCCATAATTAAGGCAATACATGGCTGTTATTGCTCCTACTTGGGCTGATGTAGTTAGTATGCATAAACAACACCATATTAAGGTGCAGCATCTGGTTCACTGACAGCAAGCTATCTTGGTGTGATGTGAGGGTGGAATGGGACAAGAGAGCGACACTTCCAGCCTGACTGCCAGGTTTGATCTTTGGTTGCATCACATTCCGGTCCCGAATCACCCTGGCATAGGCTAATTCCCGAGGTGAGACACACGTACTCCCATGATGATGTACCTGTCTCAAGCCAAATACAACACACAAAGGAGAAAAGCAACTTTTTCCACACGTGAGTCAAGCTCACTATAACCTGTCAAAAACATTTAATTTATAGCGGAAGCTGTAATTCATACACCTGAATGTATCATTTCTCATTTAGTCGAATTAACATTCAAGTTTGATACAAAAGAATTATACAAATATATATTTTATTTTACAAAAGAGGGCGTATAAAAGAACCCTATACAACTATACCAAAAATATGATCACAAGCATTGACTGAACATCCAAGTGTGGCCCACACAAAAAGGGGCTAGCCACACACTACTGGATCCCTCAAAATGTTCATCGCGCGCTCCGAAAGAGATATCTACGCTGGCCCCTGATCCGGCCACTCTTCTAATCCCGCAGGAACCTCTTTGGTACCCTCCTCTTCCTCCTGGGCCTTTTTAAGGCCGAAAGTTGCACGTGTGACTGTGACACCAAGAGTAGTATCTCAATACGACGATTCAACAAGTATAGGCATTATTAAGGAAATACACTATGTTATAAATTGAATTAAAAGACAATTAAATTAACAGATGTCAATGTTAGGTAATAGCAAGGCAAATTGTGCGAGAATCGAATAATTTATGCTTGAGAATCAAAGGAAAATAAAACATACTAATTGGATACTACATTGAGCTTATCCTCTCAAAAGAGAGCGAATCTAGTTGGGATGTAACCAGTGGCCCAGCCAAAGGCTAACTGGCTGCCCGGTCTAGAGTTTCAGTGCTCCAGATGACTTACTGAAGTAGTCTCGAATAACTAAACTAAGTTCAACCCCGTCGGGTATCACATGGTCGAAGCTAAGTAATGCTGACTCAATTGAATCAAATAATAATTGAATTTGAGTAAGTCTATATTCTTTTGTTCATAATCGAATTGAATAGTACACTCATACATATGAATACTTACTCAATCCACAATTTCAACGAATACCGAAACAGTTGTGCGACAATTAAGCCACGAATTAGAATTAGAAGCTCGAACTAAGAATTAATACTAATAATGCAACTAATTAATAAATTTGGATTTGATCTCAATAAGGAAAATTTACTTCAATATGAAATGCAATAATTTAGAGAATTCAAGGTCTTTACTAGCCAACCCTAATCTATTTCTCTTAGTCCTTCATCGTCCAATGCAAGGTAGTTTCGGAAAGTCGACGTACTACTATCTTGTTGGGTGTCCCATTAGACCAAATAACAAGTTAACGGTTCATTTCTAGGGTCATAAATGTCTTTGAAGCCTTGATTTCCTATGGGACAAGGTTGTGCACTATAATTACCTATGGGAGATGATTATGGTGGGTTATCATGAATCAAGGGTGATAATTCACCCTAAAATTTGGGTCAAAGAGGACCTAGCCTACAGCTTCAAGTTTGTTCGAGTGGACCCATGTTCACTCGAGCGAACCTCATCCAAAAAGTTGATCGCTCGCGTGACCCCTTGCATTCGCTTGAGCGGTGGTTTTAGAAGAGTTCGCTCGAGCGGACCCATGTTCACTCGAGTGGACTCCATCAAGAGAGGTGATCGCTCGGGTAGTCCTTCTGATCACCCGAAGGAGTGTTCCAGGAAGGGGTTCGCTCGAGCGAACACTCCAGAATTCCTGAATTTTGGAATTCCCATGTGTTCTTCCTTCCATTTCATCTCACACCTTCTTCTATCACAAAACCTGCATAATGGAGCCTCCTTGCTCCCATTTACCACATTTAATCCTTCCATTAACTCCATCAATTAATTCATCAAACAATCTAACCCATTCATTTCATTAAAAGTAGAATCATCAAGAGAGAGTTTCATTTGAATCAAAGGCAACTAACAACATGTAAATCCAAATTTAAGATTATACTTGCCTCAAATAGAGCTTTCCAAATCTTCTTTACACACTCTAGCTCAAAAGAACCCAAGAACCCCCAAATTACCAAACCCTAGATACAAATACACATGGAAAATGGCAAAGAATATGCATGTATGATTAACCATGAGTTCCTTGACTCTTTTCAACTCAAAATCTAAACAAAAAGGGTTTGATGCCTACCTCTTAACAAGAATTTCAAATTTGGAGAAGATAGGAGGTGGTGGAGAGGTTCTTTGTCAACAAGGAAGAGAGGAAGATGAAGAGGAGTCCTCTCCTAGCTCCCAAGTGCACATGCCAAGACCTCTTGATGATTGAGAAAGAGAGAAAGAGAAATGAAGTAGAGGAAAAAAGAAGTAAGAGGAGCTCCTTAGCTACAAGGAAGATGGGCCAAATGAGATAGTTATTGAAGAAGATATAAGGGATGAGGTTCCCTTTTATAAGGAAGTCCCCCACTTACTAGTATTTTCATAAAGAGTCAAATGGGGGTCCACTTGTTCAATGGTTGGTTAAAAGAAGTAAAGTCTAATACGAAAATCGACATGCTCGTCGAAATACAAGCGATGACGTGAAAATGACGTGCAAATAATGCAAAATGAAAAAATTAATAATTACGAAAAAGCCCTTGACTCTACTCAACCGAGTCAAATCGATTCCAACTCACTTATCCAAAGTTCAAGACTCAACTAACTCAACTTATAAATACCAATTAACACTAATTACCATAATTAGTAACTAAGCACAATTAATTTAGCTAAAATATGATTAATTAGCACTAAATAAGGTTAAATTGGGTCGGGGTGTAACAGGTTGTGACCTTGATCCTTGACACTAATCCATCATCTGTGGATTGGCAATAGTATAGAAGGATTGACTGAAGATTTTATATAATTGTAACTAGTCATTTAACAGTATGAACTTAGGATGATTCAATCAAGCAGTGAATATCACTCTAAATAAGATCAATTGGGCGTTTTATCTAGACCTGCCTGAGGCGGACGTGCTGCCCCTACACATAACATTGATAGAACGAACTTAGAAAAGGCAGGGTCATGGCATTACTTTGAAGCCCCCTCTAGATTCTAACTATTTTAGGGAATGTTTGTTTTTCAAGAGATAAAGTGATTAATTCTAATGGTTGATTTTTATACTTCATCCATGTTAAATTGGTCACAACATTTGAAAAGGTAAGGTGTGATCTTCTACCAAAAAATCAGAGTGTGATGTCAAACCTCTCTTACATCGGGTAAGGCAGAGGTAGGGGTGTTCATGGTCCGGTTGAGCCGAGCTGAGACATATCAAGGCTAGGCCTGACTTAAGAAACATAGGCCGGCCCGTATCAGGCACATCTCCATCACGGGCCGTAAATGTCAACTTGAGCCCACCCATCTAGTTAATCAGGCTGGGCCACGCCAAGCCAGGCTTTCTAGAAATTATTTGGACAACTTATCTCTAAATTAAAAGAACTCATTACTTGGGCCGGGCTTGGGGCTTTCTACCACTTAATCCAGGCCAGGACCATTTTGGGTTGGCCCGGCCCAGGAACACCCCTAGGCAGAGGGCCACTTAAGTGGATCCATCCTTAAGGCCAGAGAGGGCATGCCCATGGATGTGTGGATCCATCGTCAAAGTCCACTAATGTATGATGCCCAATGGACCTCGTTTACTAATTGCATTAAAAGATATTTGATTGGAAAATACTGGGAATTTCTCTCTTAGCAATTCCCACTTTACGTGGGGCCCATCTGAATGCTTAGGCAACGAAAATAAGTAAATGGATGGATAAAATTGAATGTGGATTGTATTTTTATATTGGTTGGATCAAATGATTATTATCATTGGGGCCTTTATAATAGCTTTTAACAGTGAAAATATTATTGCGATTAAATCAAAAGATGAATAATAGTTGAGTCAATGTCAAACTGGAGTTGGTGCCACTCCTCTTAAAGACTTTTTGTTTGTTTGTATAATTGAATACAAAGGAATTATAAGACTCCTATTATTAAAAAGTGGTTTTAATTAAAGAAAGAAAAGTGAATTTTCAAAAATAACCATCAAATATCTCTTCATTAATGGTAAATGAATAAATGGGAGATGGAGAATCGATACCTAGACATCACCCTAGTGATTCAGATTTTAGAAAAGTGAGGGCTGTATTTACATCTTCGTCTTATATCCTTCACCTCTCACCATATATCTCCATCATCATTCACCTCTTAACTTCATTTCAGTCCCACCATTGAGTAGTATCAATCTAGCGAAAAGAAAATTCATATGTATTCTAGCCAAGAGGGCTCAGGCCATAAAAGAGCCCACACACGCACACGCACACGCACACATGTAGGAATAGAGCTTTGGGATGAATCCCTAGGCGATTGATTTAGAGAGACTATTAACCAATTGAGCAATTCCTGATTCTCAACAATTATACATGAACCCCACCTAGGAAAGTAGAAAGTGGGGTCGTGTAGAACCTTCCCGTATACGAAAGCTGCACTGTGGTGCAGACGATGGGGACTAATTCAATTTCTTTTCATGGGGTGTAATAATCTTACCATCGTTTTTCTACAACTTATTTGAGAGGGATTCGATTCTGTATATGAGCAGTTTGCAATTTCCATCTGCAGAAGTAATTCTCCCAACGGAATAGAGAAGAGAGAGAGAGTCAATTCAGAATTGCAATGTGCCAACGGTCCTGAAGTGCTTTTTTTTTAATCATCTAGAGCTTTCTCCTTCAAATACGTCAATTGATCTACTGAACTCGATTCTTATTCGCAAATCACATTTTTTTTATACTATTCTTTTTTTGGTTTTTGTGGCTGAATTGTGGGTGTGAAATTATGAATACCGATGTGCAATAATGAGGTACCACAATTAACATCTCAGTACAATGAACTCATCTAAAATTTATTCCATCCTGAGAGTACTCTAATGTTGAATTGATTACATATAAAAACATAACTAATTGCATTGAAGTTAATTATGTATTTCAAATGTGATCAATTTAACAATGGTTTTTGTCCAGAGTCGAGTGATTTTCATTTTATATTATGCTTATATATTGATAGTTATGTGATATGGGGACTTAAAATTCATGAGTTGTGAGCTCCACAAAGAGAGGAGATCCACAAGTGAGCACCCTTATATGAGCATCGAGCACTCCCTTTTTCTAGCACATGAGACCATCTATAATAAATCCAATACCCTCTGAGTCACTACGCCAGCATGAGTTGACAAAAGCCCAAATCTTACACTCATCCAACTATTACTCACTAATTCATGCCTTTTTTGAAACTTAAAAGCCATTAATCAAAGGAATAAGAGGATCTAATGAGATTGATATTTTGCGTATCCCTTGATTTTATTTAGATCTTTCGATCTCCGATCCCCCGCTTTCCCAGCTTTCCCATGAATGGCATAGCTCCACCTGAGACAAACAAGGGTCATGTGCTCGCCAAAGATGGTTACGGAGGTTGCTTGGCAGAGGGTGGCCTGTGAAGTATGTTTTCAGAAAGCTGTATGGACTAAAAAGTTATACTTCTTTACCTTTCATGGATCTCACACGAAGACAGTAAAAATAAAAAAAATTCATGGATCTCACGCGAAGACACGTGGTTTGCATCGTTTTCCTGAAGCATGGGGGTTGGGGGGTGGGACCCACATGCTGGTCCATCTGAATGGACCCCACACACCACTCTCCCCCTTGAATTTCACATGGCCCTTGGGCTTTGTACCCATCACCCATCTAGATGAATTGGACAATTGGATCGAATGTACCGCCGTAGGATTGATCTGTATATCATTAAACTTATGGAGTCCAGATGGAGATGATAACGTTTATGAGCGGGACAGATTTTTTTTACAGAGATGAAGGGCCGGGAGATCTTTGGTTCCCCCAAGGTATGGTCCCAGGTGGGGCCCTACGTTGAGGTGCGCATAATCTTCGGGTACACGAGTCTTGATCATGAGGCGCATGAGTGGTCTGTAGATGTTAGGATTTTATACTACCCCCATGGCCCATATGCTTAGAGATTTACAATTACCAGATGTGAAACTTTCACAACATCACAAAAAGTATAAACTTTTTTCAAGAGGAGTTAGTTGGCCTTTAGTTTCATGAGCCGAAGGCACGTGCTTTTGTCGTCTCCTTTACCTTTATCCGGCAAACATCGAGTAAGATCTGAACTTGAGAGGAAATTATTGAACCACGAATGGACAGCACTTCAGATCAGTGGGAGCCACTTCTGATCGTGCAGTCCTTTTCAAACTCTTGTCATCTCATGATTAGTACAAGGCCAAAACTTACACTCATCAAATCATTCACCGTTGAATTGAATCTCAAAATAATACTTTAAAATGTACGATTGGATTGGTTTCAATGGATGTTGATCAAAAGTTATCATTTTTAGTATTTGGTACTATTGGCTTATGTCCTATTCATATATGGACCATTGGTAGTGGTGAATTAGACTAAATTAAGTTTATGCCTATCGGGAGATTCAAAGTTTCTATCACGAAAGCAATTCCTATAAATTCACCTCGTTTATGTCTAATCTATACAATGAAAAATCAATAGTAAAATGCCATGCTAACTGTAGTTTTTATTTTTATTTTTTTGAATTTGACGTATTAATTTTCAGTCATAAAATTGGGAAAACAAGATTTAAGGGGTAATAGTATGTCAAAGCCCCCTAGTTTTTTCCATGGACATGAAGAAGAAATTGTAGTAGGTGCCTTGATTACGAAATTGTAGTAGGTGCCTTGATTACATTCTGTCACGCGGCCTCCTTTTTCCTCCCTAGTAGAATTCATTGGCATAGATAACACAGACAGTGAATATTGGATTTCCTTTCCTATATGATTGATGTTGATGCTGTTGTTGAAGTTGAGAATGGACTATTGGCTTCTTTTTCCTTTTTTTTTTTCCAATTAATTGGATGGTTATTTTATATACTATTGTTTTCTTCCCCTGCTCTTTCGTACTTTTGTTTTATATGCACACATTTGTGAGGGAAATATGGGTCGAGTTCTCATTTTTCCTAATTGCAGTGTATCATGGTGGCTATTGATAACAAATTGGGGTGGAGAAGACAGGAAACTTATGTGGCACCTAAATTTAAGTGCAGCCCCATAAGGTCAAAACATGGTGCCAGGATAAGCCATCTGCTATTGAAGTATTAAACTGCTTGCAATTTGGGAACATCCAAATACGCACTTATACTATTTTATGTTATTCATTCTCCATGTTCTCATGATTTGGATTTTGGAGTATGTGTTTCAGGTGTACCCAGTCTCAAACGATCAGAAAGAGTAAAAAAAAAAAAAACGGATTGATGACTGAAATTGTTTAAAGACCAATCTTTGGAAACATGGCAAGATCTAATTCATGACGAACAAACACAATTAATGCATAAACAAACGAACCATATAAACTCCCCATCATAGGTTACAGCAATGCCTTCATCCTTTGCATGAATTACACTACTTACATATCTCGCACTTCCAATTCATAATACACGTCGAGACAACGTTTAAAACTAGGGTGTGTTCCTTTGTCAGTGTTCCACACAATAAAGCCTTTTCCGGACTGGTTCAAACTTCGAACCAACGATTGATGCTGACTGTTTCGGTGACTATGATTTTGCAAATAATTTACCTAACTGAGAGCTGACTTCTTGATGGTGACAAAGTTGTTGGTTGGGGTTGGCTTTTTTTTTTTTTTGAGCCCTGCTACCTGTCCCGGGTTCCGGACCGAACCCGGGACAAACACCCCATCAGGGGGCGTTGGATCCCAGGAGCTTTGGGATCCAACGCCCCCTGATGGGGTGTTTGTCCCGGGTTCGGTCCGGAACCCGGGACAAGTAGCTTTTTCCTTTTTTTTTTTTTTTTTTTTTTTTTTGTATTTGGGATGGACTAATCCCTTTGGGGCCAAAAAGAAAGCTAGGCCTTGTAGTTTCAATGTGATAGTACAATTTCAAACTTACAATCTTCATATATAAACTGTTGTCTTAGGCCAACTAAGCTACTCTTGAGATTGCGATTACCTTATTGGAGTAAGATGTATTAAAGTTCTACTTTTGTATTAGACTAGCAAAAGAGAGTTAATTGCCTGCAAGCAGTTTTGCGAGGGAGGCCAGGTAGGAACTAGAGTAGGAGGCGCAAGCATGCAATTGGGCCGTGTTGATGTTTTCATTGACTCCTTTCTCGTTGTTTCATTTTTTTTACCACCATCAATGGTGTGCAACGACCGCTTGGCAATTGACTTTATCTTATATTGACAGTTAGCGTGGATGATTCCAGGTGGGCTCGTTAACTGACTTGATCCAAAAACATTTGCATGTGCATAATTATGGACGAGTGTCATATGAATGGATCTGGGACAAGTCCACTCAAGTCCATGACTTCTTCCTGGATGAAAATGGGTGTCGGTTCACCTCATGATGCAACAGGCCCAACCCAAAATATTCAAATAGGGTCCAACCCAATTTATTCATATTGGGCTCAAAAGACCAAGGTCTGATTTTAGCGGCCATAATTGGGTTTGGATTTGGAGTTTAATATTACTGTCCTATGATGTTGATTTTTCCTTCTAAAATAGAGTTGTTAAACTTATGGGCTATGGATCAAAAAGGGTTAGAACTTGAAATAAACACCATTTTTGATATCTGGGTCCATTATAAGTGGATCTTCCCATCCCACTATGTCCCACGATATGTGGGACTCTAGGTGGGCCCCAGCAGCTGGTATGCATGATAAAGCCGTGCACACTAGATGCATAGAAATATTACCCTATATATGTATGTCTTTTTTCCATTATTCTTCTATCTTTTATCTTAACTATTTCCTTTTAAATGTTCTGATCAGATGAGACAAGGCTCTTCATTCCTCGTTCAATTTGTGAACATTTTCACTTCATATACTTTCAAGCATGGATTGTTACCGTAACTGGCTCTCTTAGGATTGTAATAACAGAGAAATTCTCCCCATCTGTTTTGACTTTTTTTTTATGTTGGGACCACCTTTAATCAATCCAATCTAACCACACACATCTTCCCTTTTGAATTTGCATCAATCCATGCTTTACATTGATCTGGTGCCTGTTAAATTTTATCATACCAAAATTGAACAACATTTAAATTTCTTAAGACTTAAAACTAAGGATCAATATATTCTATCCTAATAGCTCATAATTTCCTCTTATAGGTCCCAATTTTTTCATCTCTCTTTGTGGTGCCACCAGGTGGTCTCGCTAAAATAGGTACTTCTTTTCTAAGAAAAAGTAAGCCAGGCCCATTATATATAACTACAGAAGATTCCCACAGCTGGTTTAATGGCATCTGTTGTAGCATCTGTAGTCCTGTAGACTTGATGAATTGGGTATGGTGGGGTTGTAAGTTTTCGACTGAGGTGTCCATGACAATTTGTACGATGTGATTTGGATGGTTTGGATTAAGGGTAGATCTTAGTAATGGGATTATGGTTCGCTTATTCCGCATCAAATGCCTTAAGATTTCATAGTAAAAACAAAGGATGATTAAAGAAGTCAAAAATATAATAAGTTGGAGATGTAAGGAGGTGATGACTGACTCTTCATTTTCTACCAAAATATAGGCTATTTGTTCTATTAAATATGTGGCTGAGGGTTCCAACCCGTAGCTGAGTTGTTTAGGACATGGGTACATGAGTGGGAATATGCGTGTCAACACTATACCAAAAGATAAATAATAAATAAATGTGGGTTGTTGAGGTCAATGTCCACTATCGCTCTTGAACGATCATAATTGTGGTCGAGTCCTTGCCCTCACTATAAAATCATTGTTGTGTCGTTTCCCATCACTAATTTGTTTTGGGATAAATGGTAGCTCAATGGGGTGTAAAATCCTACTTGGGTGAGGATCACTTGCAAAGCTTTCCATTTCGCCCCATCGAAAGAGGCTAAGCCATCACATGGGAAAAGACAGTCCCACACAAGTGAGAAGGGAGTCTATATGGGAAGATATTTTATACCTAGGGTTCAAGCCCTAGACAGCCAACTAAGCACTAGAAAAATACGCCCGTGCCAATATAATCATAATATTAAAATTTATAAAAAAAAAATTATGACCAGTTTCTTTAAAATTAAATGCAAAATGTTTTAGTCTGATAGAGAGGGAAAAAAAAGTCCATAAGAATTCAATATTGAATACCATATAATTAAAAAAAAAAAAAACACAAGCCCATAAAAATTGAAGATTAATGATCAAGAAAATTAAAAAACAAAATCAAAACAATCAAATAATATAAAACTATGTATAAAATCAAATGAAATTTGAAAGACACATAGAAATGAAACATAGAAATGGAAATCCATAATCAACTCAATAATATAAGCAATTTAAAAGAATAAAAAACTCATGAGATAAAAAAAAAAAAAAAAAAAAACCCTCAAAATTGAAACACAGAAGGGAAAAGACAAAAGAACCCATAAATTCATGAAAAACCAAAAAAAAAAAAAAAAAAACTAAAAACCCATCACAAGTGAGAAATTATAATAAAAAATACAAAATAAAATAAAATAAATTTTATTAAAAAGGATATAAAAATATATAGAAATAAAGATTCATAAACAATACAATGATAAAAGAAATTTAGAATAACCAAACCAACTTATGATATCTAATACTCAATAATGAAAATTTGAAGCCATAAAAGAAATAAGAAAAATCCATAAAAAGATTTCACAAAGAGAACTTAAAGAACCCAATGGAAGTAAAATAAATAATTAACTCATAATGATAAGCATTAAATTTTTTTTAAAAAATAGAACAAAAAAAAATGAGAATTCAAAGAAAATCCCCTGATAAAAAGTGATTTAAAAAAAAAAAAACCAAAGAAAAACCAAATACCCAAAAAGTTGAAAAAAAAAAAAAAGGAAAAAAAGAAACTCATAATCTATGAAAACCATACAAATATAAACCATAAAAATATTGCAAATTTATAGAAATTTTAAATTGATGATTCTTTTGTATAGATCATATTAAAATGACATAACTAAAATTGCTCAAATAAAATATGATGAACTCAAAAGTAAATGAATTAAAAAAGGCTTACCTCTCAAATTGAAATGTTTAATAATTGTACCAATTGTCTCAAGATGCTCACAATTTAAAATGAGTTGAACCCTGATCTAAAATAAGCATGCAAATGAGATATGAGACGGTACTAAAAATAGACACAAAGAAACAAAAAAAATTATTGAAGTTTCTTTAAAAAAATACAATGAACTTAAAAGTAAATGAATGGAAAAAATGAAAATTCTCTTGTTGACATAGGGAAATAGAATTATATTGGAGAAAGTAGAAAATGATGATAATAAGAATGAGCTTAATTCTTTATTTAGATAGACCAATATTATTTTAAATTCTTTTTACCATTAGTTCCGCATTCTTAAAAAAAAGTGTATAATTAAAATCAATAGATAAAAAAGAAGGAAGATAACCTAGAACTGAGAGTGGATTAAATAAAAAATATTGAGGATTAAATAAATATTTTGTCTATCGTAGTGTTCTACTCCATTTACATCACGATTTATAAAAGTTAAAGCCACACACACAAAAAAGAAAAAACACAGACTCCACCCTTTCTCTCTCGACTAGTGTGTATGGTAACACATCAGTTACATGAAAAGTTTCCCGTTTCCTTTCACACCATCTGCATATCCTAGAAATATGCACTTTCTTGCCCTTGGTTCAAGCTTTCCATCAATCACATGAGCATAGGCAGGACAATCAAATATCCGCAAGTTGGTGTAATCAGCAGGAGATCCAGACCATACCTCTATAGGAGTTTTACATTCTATAGCTGTTGATGGAGACCGGTTAATCAGATAACAAGCTGTGTTAACAGCTTCCGCCCAGAACTTCCTAGGTAACCCTGTATAGGAGACAATGCACCGGGTCTTTTCTAGAATAGTCCTATTCATCCGTTCTGCAACTCCGTCCTGTTGCGGTGTATTTCTGACTGTGCGATGTCTCACAATCCCTTCATTCTTGCAGAACTCATTAAAAGCACTATTACAGAATTCCAAGCCATTGTCAGTTCTCAAGCGCTTGATTTGTTTACCAGTCTGCTTCTCAATTATAGCATTCCATTGCTTGAACTGTGCAAAAGCTTCATGTTTGTGCTTTAAGATATACACCCAGACCTTCTGAGAATAGTCATCAATAAAGGTCAACATGTATAAACCACCACCAAGAGAAGGAACACGAGAGGGATCCCAAAGATCAGAATGGATGTAATCCAAAGTACCTTTGGTCCGATGAACAGCTGTCTTGAACTTGACCCTACACTGCTTTTCGAAGACACAGTGCTCACAAAAGTCCAGCTTTCCAGTTTTCTGACCACACAGCAAACCCTGTTTAATGAACTCATCCATACCCCTCTCACTCATATGCCCAAGTCGCATATGCCATAACTTGGTAGTATCTGAATCTGAATCTGAGGACGACACAGCTGCAGCACCTGTAATTGTACTACCCTGAAGAAAGTAAAGGCCATTCTGCTTCTGTCCCTCATCACTACAAGAGCACCCTTCGAAATTCTCATAACTCCACCTCCAACTTTGTAGGTACAACTGTTGGAGTCAAGCTTTCCCAAGGAAATCAGATTTTTCTTCAACTCCGAAATATGCCTAACATTTGACAAAGTTCTCACAAGACCATCATACATCTTAATTTTGATTGCACCTATCCCAACAACCTTACAGGCTGCATTATTTCCCATAAGCACTTTACCACCATCAATAGATTGATAATTGGTAAACCAATCTCTGTAAAGACACATGATAGGAACATCCTGAATCAAGAATCCACTCAGTAGCTGAGCTACCAACAGTAACCTAAAGAACTTCTGCACCATCAGAATTATTCTCTGCAACTTCGGTTGCAACTCCGACAAGTTCTCCAGAATCAATTTTCTCCTTCCCTTTACGCTCTGGACAATCTTTTCTAAAGTGCCATTCCTTGTGACATTTGAAGCACTTTAATTTTTTAGTTTTTGATTTGGACCTAGATCGGCCTCTTCTATTCTGCTCTTTCTTCTTTGTTCTGCCACGCGCTACCAAACCCTCACCAGAACTGTCAGTGTTTTCAGTGACAACCTTTTTCTTCAACTCCTTAGAGTTTAAGGCTGACTCAACATCTTCTTTAGAAAGAGTTTCTCTACCATACATTATGGTATCAACAAAGTTCTCATACGAGGGTGGCAAAGAGCATAGCAACATGATGGCTTGGTCCTCATCATCAATTTGAACATCAATGTTTTCAAGATCCATAACAACTTTCGTAAAAGAATCAAGATGGGTTTAAACAGACGTACCTTCCTGCATTTGTAAGGTGAACAATCGCTTTTTCAGGTACAAGTGATTCGTAAGAGACTTCGTGATGTACAAGTTCTCCAATTTCTGCCAGATGCCAGCAGCAGTTTTCTCCTAGGCAACCTTTCGCAGTACACCGTCGCTCAGAAACAACAGCATCTAACCGTACGCCTTCTCCAGCAACTCATCCTTTTCATCATCTGACAGTTTGTCAGACAAAACATTCTTCCCTTTCAAAGCTTTCGGCAATCCATTTTGAACCAGCAATGAGTGCATCTTCAAACGCCATAGATCGAAGTCATTGTTTCCGTCGAATTTTTCAGTCTCAAATTTAGCAGCCATTCCTCAAATCTTTCACTACACCTGCGTAGATCTCCTCGAGAAGAATCCGCAGGTTCAAACGGATCTCAGATCGGACTCCGGATCGTCAAGATATCGCGAAAACAGTCTTCAACCGTCAATCCGGTCAAATCAGGCTTGACCGTACTAATCAGACGTGTCAGCCTGACGTCAGCGCTGACGTCAGCAAGTTTCTGCTACTGGGCTTTGCTGCACCCGGGTCGGGCTGACATGGAATAGGCCCAACCTATACTGGCTGGCTACTGGGCTTTTTCTGCAAACGGGTTGGACTTGACCTGACCTGACCCGCTATGGAACCGACCCAAAAAAGATCCTTCTTCTTTTTTCGTTTTGGTTTTGGTTCAGCAGACAGAACCTTTCTCCCTTCTTCTTCAGCGATGAACGACGGGACGGCAAGGCGAGCTTTCGATTCTGGCGACACGCAGCAGCGGCAGCGGCGACAACTCCGGCAGTTTTTTTTTCATGGCGAGTGGGGACCCAGCCGAAAAACAGAAAAAAAAAATGCAGAAGTCGCGGAACCTGATCTCGCCCTTCCTTCCTTGTTCTCTCTGATCAGCACCGGTGATGAGAACACTGACCCGTTCGATTTCTTTCTCTGATATCCAAGTCTGATTTGACGTCCACCCTTCTCCGATCAAACCCTCTGAGATCCGATCCTTCAGATTTCTTCCGATCACTCCAAATCGCTCTGATACCATTTTGTTGTGATCTAGGGCTTACGAGAAGAAATCAATCACGCACAAGAAGATAAGAGATTTACGTGGTTCGGCTTTTCGTCTACGTCCACGGGAAAACGGGAGAATCACTATGCAATCAGAATAGAGGTTTTACATCCTAGAGACCCTGAGTCTCTATTTATAATATCAGCCTCAAACCCTATTACACCCAAACCCTACTTCTAATCACAGTACAACTTGGGCAATCTAGGAGCCCGGTTAACCAAGACTTACTAATTTCTATTGAGCCATATTAATTAACAGAAGGAAATGATGAATCCAAGGGAAAGTGGGTGTTTAGGCATAATGCAATATTGAGCGAAACAATTGGAGAGGAAAGGGATGCATCATATAGAAAAATGACAACATCAAAATGCGGGGTGGGGATATAGGCCTAGAGGATTGGAAGTGTGAAGTCAGATTATATGGAGTGATATTATGACGTTGGAGGATAAATAATCTAGAGTGAGGAGATTATTAATAGGGAATTCAAGGTTTTTGGTGTGGAGTGGAAGTAGAAATCACTTCTGAAAAGATTTTGGCAGGCTGATATTGATTTCGCTTTTGAATTTACATGACTAAATCAACAAATTTTAGTTTCCTTTCTTTGCATGCTTTATACAATTTGCAAAAAAAAATTAAATGTGTGTTTGAGAGAGAGAGAGAGAGAGAGAGAGATGCCCTGTGTCACTGTGTGTCTACAACTATACCATATGTGACCTGAAGTCAATGAGAAGTGCCATTTTCATCTCAAAGTTCCTGCCTTTATATATTCCATTTTCACATGTTCTTTTGTGATTTTGGTTTTAAGCTGATTTGTTAAATAATAAAAAAAAGCCAAGATACCCCACCCTTTATTTCTTTTCAAGGTTTATAATGCTTATGTTATGTAATTTTTGGGATTTCATAATTATTGGTATACATTTCTGATTCTCAGGATGGTGATTTTATCTGTGTTTCTTTTTTCTAACTTGTTGTTTTCTGTTTGATGTGCAGGCCCTTGGTGACTTTAGCTTATCCCTTGTAAGTGTATTCCTGGTTTTTCCTTCAGTTAGCTTGATTTATATTCATGTATTAGTATTTTGAATGTTTACCATCTGTCTTAAATAGAATTGATTATTAAAGTCCAAGTAAACATCCTGCTTTGGAGAATTACCTGGTTGATTTGATGTTACAAATGGATGAACTTGTGGAATATTCTCAACCCAAATGCACTTGATGAATTCAAATAATGTAATTCTTATCATTGATCAGTAATGATATGAAGGCAATGCACTTCTATTCTTTTTTTCCCTTTTCCATCTCCGGATTATTTTGATGAATTGTTGATCAATTCCATCACAGGCTATGAGTTATATATATATATATATATTTATAAAGTACTATATAATCTCCATTTCCTGTCCTGCAACTTATTACAAATAAATATTCATCTACATTATGTGGCATTCAAAAATGAATAATCAAATTATCTTTGCACTCTTTGTATAAGATGCTGGATTTTTGCCAGACACATTAATGCGTCTTAAGCCAAAGCATTAGATGTGGATCATTTTGATATAAGGCAAAGCAGGTACTGAAAACCAATAAAAGGCAAGCATAAGAGAATAACAGAGAAACACATCCATAGAAAGAAGAGGAAAAAAAAATACAGAGTGATGGATGCAGGCCAATGACAGGACCCTAATTTATAGGACATATGAATATATACTTTGATTTGAAGATTTTTTTATTCAGTTTCATCTTGGGGGTTCTTACAGGTCCTTAGTGAAGATTTCTTTCATTGCTTGCGGCCTAAGATTGACCCATGATCAAACCTCCCTTCCCATGACCACATAACTCTACCCTCCCCCAACCCCCGGTTTCTCCTTCCCCATTTTTTTCCACCACAGCTCTTAATCATTATCTTCTTAAAATATTTGAGGGAAGGGGAGGGTGAAGTAGCATCTCATCATGCATGTTAAACTTCCATAGATTTTATCAATAATAGCAAGTGAGCTAGACACTAGTAGCAACCTGCAAACCACTAGTTCCACACTCTCCATCCCTCAATTCACATTTGGCCACATGCCCCCTTTGTGCAAGCAAACTACTTTAGACGTCTTTATGGCAACAATTGCTCTACAAAAACAAAAGAAGACCGAAGTAGCAATGAAGGAAAAATTAAGAACTTTTTGTGAATCAGTCCATTATCATCAGCATATATAGATCCATATGAAAGAAACAACACCCCCAACTAACAGAATCAAAAGCAGCGCTGAATTAAATCCATTCTCCATTGCAACCCCTCTGCAGTGCTCATCCTCTACAAGTCACTTCATCTTCTAATAGAAAATCAAAAGCTAACAAATCCAAATGGGGCTAGTGAGTTTAAATGTAAATCCATTGTCCATTACAACTCTTCTGCTTGTGGCCATTAAGTCTATGTAAATGGCACCCACATTGACTTTGTCTTTTGTATGTATGTCTCAATTTTAAACTTAAATAGTTATATTTATGTCTCAATTTGATTTTGAAAACATTGAAATACTGTAATTCGATTTCAATCGTATCTTGGTGTAATGGTTCAATTGAGGTTAAAAATGTGAAAAAAATATTTATTTAATACAATTTGTTTGTATTTTTGTTTTTGTAAACAATATGGTGTAGAGGTGCTTTCAATATTAGTCCAACGAGCCATATATTTTTGGCTCCTACTTTGTGCAAATTTATTGTGAGGGGGCATCTGATATTAGCAAAGTGTCTGGATTTATGTGCTTTGAGGTAGAGGTGCCTTCTAAACGTTTGGAATCTTTGCCATCTTCCAATGTTATTATGTGCTGAATTGAGTACTGGGTATGCTCCCTAGTTCATATTTTTACTGGAATATATATTAACTGAGTTTCCAATGTTAATATGAGATGTTATACAGTTTCCAAAAAATAGCCTGCATTTGGTTCAGCATAGCTGTCCATCACACATCATTTAACAACATATATGTGTTGGGATGGATCAGCGGTGATAGTGAGTTTTGGATGCTGATGGGTCAAAATCACTCAAGGAAAAACCAACCAAAAAAATAAGACAAACAGTATCAAATACAAGCAAAAGGACCATCCTTATCCACACCTTCTTTGGCTAGTGACTCCGTGGAAACATTAGCCAAATGGAAAACATTCTTGAATACCATCCACGTCAAAGAAGACAAAGCTCTAATCTCATTAAGGATGTAGAGAAATTTCCTAGGTGCCTTGTTTTTTTGTGAAACCCAAGAAATAACAAGTGAGTCATTTAAATTAAGAAGCTCATCTATTCGAGAAATTCTATTTAGATTTGATGTTATTAACTTACATCTATGTTTACTTATTCATACAATAATGTGCAGCAAAAGTTTACTCTCCAGGATGAACCCCATATCAAGGAAGTTGTGTATCAACAACTAAATCGCCAATATAGGGATTATTGACACAGGTTGCATAAGGATTATTATTGCAAATATGGCACCGATGAGATGAGATTGGAGAATCCCCCCTCGTGTGTGAGCAACGATGATTGGGTCGATCTTGTTAGGTATTTCGGATCTGAAGACGTTAAGGTATGCATGTTAATTAAGTTATATTGTCTGCCCTTTTAATCTATCTATCATACATGTATTGCTTATAATTTATGGTACCCGAATGCATAAAATAAGTAATAGAAATAAGGAAAATTGGGAAAAGCAAAAAATAGGCCATGTTGCTGGGACGAAGGCTTTTGCTCGAATTAGCTATGATAGTGTAAACTTCTCTCATAATGTTTCTGGGAATTTATTATTAAATATATATTATTTGTGTTCACTTTTATAATGACAGCATAATCTTGAGACGGGGGACGAGCCTTCTCGGACTAAATTGTGGTTCATTATCCGGTATAACAAGAGCAAAGAAGTTTGGGTGGATTCGACTTCGCAAAAAGTGTATGTGACTTATTGTTCCCTTCTCTATTTTCTTATTAATCTTCTTATATATTATATATAATACTAAATTGATAAATAATAACAATTAGTTTTTGAATATAGGAGGAGCTTAAGAGACTGGAGTCTCAGCCATTAGAGGAAGGCACTCCTCATGATTGAGGACCTGAAATTCGAGGCAGTGCTCGGACCAGAGCGATTAGGATATATACGTAGTCGTGGGGCTGGACCAAAGCCTAAGACCTCTACAGTTGGGCAATGAATCCATGCGCAGCTAGAGAGAGAATTGAGGAGTTTAGGAGGCGAGTTGAGGCGGATACAAGGCACTTGGAGTTGTTGGAAAAGGAGAATAGTGAGATGACTTTACGAATGGAGTCCTTAGAGTCCCAACTAGCCTCGCAGCAGATACAAGTGCAAGCTCAGGTGCAGGCAGCGCTCTAGTCCTAAGCAGAATCGCAACAGACACAGGTACATGTTCAGCTGCAAGCTACGTTACAGTCCCAGTTTAACATTCTCCTCCAGTAGTTCAATGAGTCATGCCAAATTCCAATGTGATGCACAACTACTCAAAAGCTGGATGATAATGATTTTTTATTTTATTTATATTTCTATGCTGATGTAAACTTTACTCTTGCTACTCAAGTACAGTAGAACTTAATGTTTTTAAATTTGAGGTTATTTTCTAATACTTGATGGTGATGAAGTTTTTATTTTCTCATATTATATAAGCAGGTTCAGGAAAATTTGAAAAGGGATCAATAAATTAATTTTATTCTTCCTTTTAATTAATTTTAACCTTTTAGTCGCGGGAACAAGTCGTCGGTAGAACTATTATACTTAATACTTTTAGGGATGACTTGTTGTCGTGGCTAAAAGTAAAACGTTTAGCTGCGATTGCAAGTCGCCGCTGAAACTACCACTAAAGGTGCTATATCTAGTACTTGTAGTGGCGATTTGTGTCGCAGTTAAAATTTATACATTTAGCTGCGATAACAAATTGCCACTAAAATTACTATATACACAACTTTTAGTTGCCGTTAAAATTAAACTTTTAGCCGCGACTTAAGATTGCCCCTAAAACCCTACTTTCATATATTTATAATGGGGAACATTCATGTGCATCTATTCCTCACCATAGGATGAGAGACACTTCCATAAATGGGGATTTTCAAGTACAAAAGTGAATTTTCAAATACATAGGGTGATGTACAATTCCTTGTCTTCATGTGCAAAAAGGAAAAGTGCCCTTCACCCTATGATGAGGGATAGATGCACACGAATATTCCCCATTTATAATAAATGTTTAGCGGCGATTTTATACTTTTAGTGACGACAATTTTTTAAATAAGCGGCGATAAATCTTGCGGCTAATTATTAGACTTTTAGCTACAATTTTGGAGTTGTGGGTAAAAGTCCAACTTTTAGTCGCGATGTTTTAAAAATGCGGCTAAAACAATTAGTGACAGCACTATTAGCAACGACAGCACTATTATTAACGACTCAGCGGCGATCAAAATATTGCCGCTAAAACTTTTAGCCGCGACTTTAAGACCTTTAGCCGCGAAAAATTTCACAGCTTAATGTCAAGTTTCTTGTAGTGCTAGCCTAAGAAAATGTAGTGGTCAGTACTCTCATTTTCAATTCCATAATTAAGGCAATACATAGCTGTTATTGCAGCTACTTGGGCTGATGTAGTTAGTATGCATAAACAGCACCATATTAAGGTGCAGCATCTGGTTCACTGACAACAAGCTATCTTGGTGTGAAGTGAGGGTGGAATGGGACAAGAGAGCGTTACTTCCAGCCTGACTGCCCGGTTCGATCTCTGGTTGTGACCTTGATCCTTGCCACTCATCCATCATCTGTGGATTGGCGATAGTATAGGAGGATTGACTGAAGATTTTAGATGATTGTGACTAGTCATTTAACAGTATGAACTTAGGAGGATTGACTGAAGATTTTAGATGATTGTGACTAGTCATTTAACAGTATGAACTTAGGATGATTCAATCAAGCAGTGAATATCACTCTAATTAAGATCAATTGGGCGTTTTATTTAGACCTGCCTGAGGCGGTCGTAGACCATGCACCATTCAAGGGCTGCCCCAACACATAACATAGAGAGAACAAAACTTAGAAAAAGCAGGGTCATGGCTTTGAAGATCCTCTAGATTCAACTCTTTTATGCAATGTTTGTTTTTCAAGAGATAAAAAGTGAGTAATTCTAATATTTGATTTGTATACTTTACCCATGTTAAATTGGTTACAACGTTTGTAAAAGTAAGGTGTGTTCTTCTACCAAAAAATCACAGTGTGATGTTTGCGAAGCATCTCATATCCTTAAACTTATACGTGAGAAACGTACCATAGAGGTCAACATTTGCTAATGTGGCTTACTCTTGATTAACAAACCTTAGGACAGTCCCCGCCAAAAAGAAAAAGAAGACATTAAGGATTATTCTTAAAAAAGTGCATCCCATCTTTGTTATAATTTGGGCTTCTTTAACAAATCGAATGGGTGCGATTGTCTTAGATTGGACTTACAAATTGGACTTAACTTTTTTGTACATATTGGCTTGATGTCAAACCTCTCTTATATTGGGTAGGACAGAGATCGGGGTATTCATGAATAGAATATCATACTTAGGGATCAAACCCCAGGCAATTGGTTAAGACAGAGTTGCTAACGGATTGAGCAATTCCTGATTCTCAACAATTATACTTGAACCCCACCTAGGAAAGTAGAAAGTGGGGTCGTGGAGAATCTTCCCTGTACAAGCAAGCTGCACTTTTCATGGGGTGTAACAATCTTACCATTGTTTTTCTATAACTTATTTGAGAGAGATTCGATTCTGAGATTCGCGTCAGGACCCAGTTGCTCTAGTTATCGTATATCAGCAGTTTGCAATTTCAATCTGCAGAAGTAATTCTCCCAATGGAATGGAGGAGAGAGAGAGAGAGAGAGAGAGAGAGAGAGAGAGAGAGAGAGAGAGAGAGAGAGAGTCAATTCAGAATTGCAATGTGCCAATGGTCCCGAAGTGCCTTTTTTTTTAAATCATCTAGAGATTTCTCTTTCAAATACGTCAATTGATCTACTGTACCCGATTCTTATTCGCAAATCACATTTTTTTATACTATTCTTTTTTGGGTTTTTGTGGCTGAATTGTGGGTGTGAAATTATGAATACCGATGTGCAGTGATGAGCTACCCAATAACAAATAGCATACAGGAGATAACATCTCCGTACAATGAACTCATCTAAAATTTATTCTATCCTGAGAGTAATCTAATGTTGAATTGATTACATATAAAAACATAACTAATTGCATTGAAGTTAATGATGTATTTCAAATGTGATCAATCCAAAAATGGTTCTTGCCCAGAGTGAGGTGATTATATTATGTTTATAAGTTCATAAGTATGTGATATGGGGACGTAAAATTCATGAATTGTGAGCTCCACAAAGAGGGGAAATCCACAAGTGAGCACCCTTATATGAGCATCAGCGGTGAGCACACTCCTTTTTTTTAGCACATGGGACCCTCTATAATAAATCCAACACCCTCATATGAGCATCAGCGGTGAGCACACTCCTTTTTTTTAGGACACGGGACCCTTTATAATAAATCTAACACCCTCACACTCACTACCACATGACAAATGCCCAAATCCTACACTCATTCAACTATTACTCACCTTTGGATTAAATCAAATAAATTCATGCCTTTGGAGGCCATAAAAACTTAAAGGGCCATTAATCAAAGGAATTAGAGGATCTAATGGGATTGATATTTTGTATACCCTTTGGTCTTATTTAGATCTTTTGATCCCCAACTCCCCGCTTTCCCTATTATCGGCATGGCCCCACATGAGACCGACAAGGGTCAGGTGCTCACCAAAGATGGTTACGGATGGTGCTTGGCAGAGTGGGGCACGTGAAGTATGCTTTCAGAAAGCTGGACTAAAATAAAAGTTATAATTCTGTACCTTTCATACACGAAGACAGTAAAAATATCATGGATCCTTTTGCCCAACTATGGGAGTGAGGGGGTGGGACCCACATGATGGTCCATCGGAATGGACGCCACACACACCCCTCTCCCCCTTGAATTTCACATGACCCTTGAGTTTTGCACCCATCTGATTGGATTCGACCGTTAGATCGAATGTATCACCATTTGAATGACCTGTATACTATTAATCTTATGGGGCCCGGACGGAGATGATATGGTTTATGGGTGGGGCTAATTTTTTACAGGGATGAATGACCTAGGGAGATCTTGCAACTCCCTCCCCCTAGGTCCCGGCCCCAGGTGGGGCCCTACGTTGAGGTGCACATAGTCTTCAGGTGCATAAGTCGTGATCATGAGGTGCATGATGTTAGGATTTTATACTCCCCTCATGGTCCTTATTAGAGATTTACAATTACCACATGTGAGATTCTCACAACATTACAAAAGGCATAAACTTTTTTCAAAAGGATTAAATATGGCCTTTAATTTCTTGTGCCGAAGGCATGTACTGAGTTGGCCTAGGACCACGGTTTGCACCCGGAGGTTGTACGTTCAAAATTGCACTACCATACTGGGGCTAGAAGAGAGTTTACCCGGCTTCCCTCTGGGCTGGAGTGATTAGTTCAGCCCAAAGGGTTGGGAACCCTCCGATAGCAAAAAATAAAAATAAAAAAAAATAAAAATAATAAATAATAATAAAAATCTAAGCTTAAGGAGGAAAATACTGTCCTACGAATGGACTGCACTTCAGCTCAGTGGAGCCCACCTCTGATCGTGCAGTGCTTTTCAAATTCTTATAATCTCATGACTAGTACATGGCCAAAATTTACGCTCATCAATTCATTCAGAAATTAATTCACTTTGAATCTCAAAATAATACTTAAAAATGTACGGTTAAAGCACCGTTGGATTGGTTTCAATGATTGTTGATCAAAAGTTAGCAGTTTTAGTATTTGGTACTACTGGCTTATGTCCTATTCACATATGGACCATTGGTAGTGATGAATTAGACTGAATTAAGTTTATGCCTATCAGGAGATTCAAGGTTTCTATCACGAAAGCAATTCCTATAAATTCACCTCGTTTATGTCTAAATATATACAATGGCTAAATCAATAGTCAAATGCCATGGTAATTATATTTTTTGGGGGGGATTTGAAATATTAATCCCCCATAAAACCTGTGTCCCCAAATTTAATTTTTTTGGGGATTTGAAATATTAATCCCTCTTAAACCATGCGTCCCCAATTTCATGACTGAAATTGAATTAATGTTATCAGAGTCGTTTGACTCTGGTCTTCATTTTTTTCTTTACTTTTCTGCCCTGAATCCCATGATATCGTGGGATCAAAATGTAAAAAGTTGAAAATCTTGTACATTAAAAAATCTAGTCTGTGTTCTTATCTAGACCTGGATCCCATGATGTCTTGGGTTCAACATTTTATATTTGGATCCCATGACTGAAAAGTTAAAATAATATTTGTGTGACATTAGTAGATTTTCAGTCATGAAATTGTAAGAACAGGATTTATGGAGAACTAAAATGTCATATTCCCTAGTTTACATAGACATGAAGAAGAAATTGTAGAAGGTGCCTTGAGTACATTCAGTCACTCGGGCTCCTTTTTCCTCCCTTGTAAAAATCATAGGCATAGATAACATAGATAGGGAATATTGGATTTCCTTTCCTACTTGACTGATGTTGATGCTGTTACTGATGCTGTTGTTGAATTTGAGAATGGACTATTGGCTTCTTTTTTCTTTTTTTTTTTTTCAATTAATTTGCTGGTCATTTTATATACTATTATTTTCTTCCCCTGCTCTTTCGTACTCTTGTTTTCATATGGGTTGAGTTCTCACATATTTCCTAATTGCTGTGTATCATGGTGGCACCCATGATAACAGATGGGGGTGGAGTAGACACGAAACTTATGTGGCACCCAGTGGCGGACCCAGTCTTCCACACAATAAAGCTTTTTGCGGACTGGTTCAAACTTCGAACCAAGGATTGATGCTGATTTTCTTTCAAGGTAAAATAAAAAAATCCGGGTTGATGCTCACTGATTTGGTGACTTCTGCAAATAGTTTACCTAACTGAGAGCTGAGACCCGACTTGATGGTGACAAAGTTGTTGGTTGCGTTGTCTTATTAAGAGTGAGGTGCCTTTGGCATCTCTATTTCTCAACTAATGTCTAAAACCGGATTGATACAGACATTTTCTACATTAAGAACATTTGACAAATGCATATTAAATATCTGTTTCAACCGGTCTAATACTCATTTTTGTCTCTGGTAGAAAGTACTAGTGATGAAGCTTTTCAAAACAGACGTTTTATCTAAAGCACGCAGACAACGCATTACTACAGTAATAATGGCAGAAGGGTGTGATGTTTTCTTTTGGTTTTATTTTTTTAAATTGTGGGCCACTGAATCGAGATCCTAACCGTTAGATATCTTAATCAACTCAAACACGACCATCGTGTAAAATTTGAACCGTTGATTCAACACGGATCTCGAGATATTTTTCACAAACCACATACCTTTGGAAGTGCATTTTTGGAATTCTGTGGGCCCGAGTATCAAAATCAAAACCGTTGATCCTCTTTGGCATGCCAAAAGCGACCACTGGGTCAAATCTCTACCTTTCATTCTTTATGGATCTTGAGATAATCGTAAAATACTGTGAGCCATTGGCACTTTGGCTGGGTTTCACGTGATATAAGTCAGATTTTTTCTTTTTTCAATTATGGGAAATTAAATGAGATCTGAAATAGTATATCTCTTTGTAACCTCAAACTTGATTACGAAACCAAATTTACGTCGTTGATCTGTTACGTATCTCAAGAAATGCACGAAACTGTGTTACCACTTAATGTGCTCATGTAAAATAACTTCGTTTCACTTGACAAGCATCAGTCTGTTTTTTCTTTATTTTTTAATTATGGCCTACTGAAATAACATCTGAACCTTTATATTTTTTGGGAGCCTTAAGCATGACAATGACATCAAATTTGAACCATTGATCTATCACGGATCTTGAGATATTGGTGAAAATGGAAAAACCTTAGATCTACAATTCTTTTATTTTTTGTGGGCCCCAAAATATGATCCGAACCATTGATCCCCATTGAAAGGCTTAAAACATCTAAGACATCAAATTTCATGTCTTGATTTATCATCAATCTCGAAAAATTTGTGAAAAAATATGAATCATTGGATTAAAAAATATCTATTTCATATAGTCTTTTCATTTTACCAAACGATAAATTTTAAAAAACATCTACTTCGTACATATCTATACCATATAAGTCTACTCCATTCAGATCTGCTTTACACTGATAAGACTTGTCAAACAAGCACTAACATGTATTAAAGTTCTACTTTTTGTATGTGACTAGCAAAAGAGAGTTAATTGACTTCAAGCAATTTTGCAGGGGAGGCCAGGTAGGAACTATAGTAGGAGACGCAAGCAGGCAACTGGACCGTGTTGACTTTTCATTGCTACCTTTCTCGATGTTTCTTTTTTACCACAATTGGTGTGCAACGACCGCTTGGCAATTGACTTGATCTTATTGAGACAGATGGATATAGATTACTGGGAATGGATTTCCATTTCTATTTGATTTCTTTTTTCCATCATTGACACTAATTTTTAATTAGGAATTAAAAGTCATCTCATATCTACCCTAATTGAAAAGTGTGCGCATGAAAACGAAAGTATTATTAATAAAAATAGATCATATAAATTAACAAGAGAATTATTCAGAAAACAAAGTCAATATATATAGTACATACTCAACTTCAATATAACAAGTTAACAACAGCAACATCAACATCAACACCAACATAACAACACCACCCCCACCAGCAGGAACAACAAAATAAAACTAATAATTTGATCAGGGCCCGAATTCCTCACGAATAAACGAATGTACCGTGGCCAGAATTCTGTACGAATATATAAACGAATTTGATCATCATTTACACGTACACCCCTTACATGCCGCAAAGTTCCACACTTGAGTACACTTCCCGATGAGTACATTATCTATACCGTACGAGGGGTGTTTCCGTACTTCCCCACACAAAGCAGCGCAGCTCTTCTTTGTGATGTAATTGTCTATGGCCTCGCAACAGCTCTTGTTCGCTACTCCTTTGCATCTTTCCAAACCGTTGCAATGGGCCACCATGATCACGTCGCTGAGGATCACCAGTGCAAGCAGAAAGAGATTGGAAGAGAAACGAGAAGAAATCGCCATGCTGCTACCGCTCCCATTTCCCTGCGACTTGTGATGTTCTTATAGGGGTTGTGTTCTATGCATTCATGTATGTAAAAGTTGGCTTTGCCCCTAAGTAAATCTTTCATATGGATGGAAGTTTGCCAGTCTGGTGGTTTGAATTGTTCAAGTTTACTTTCGTTACATGCCAGCCTTGCAGGTGAAAGTCAACCGTACCATAGGAATTTTTGGAGGCTCATCAGAGGTAGGAACTGAAGCATTCTTCAAATTTATTTAGAGTCTTTTTGTCTTTTTTTTTTTTTTTTTATATAAATCCCTTAAGGTTTTTAGGATTTATAAATAAGTGTTTTGAGTAAAATGACACTTTTACCCATCTCTTTATCTATAAATATATAATTCCAAATGCTTGTTTTTATATTTCTTTAAAGCTTAACAATTACTATAGTACATTTAGTGGGATTGAATAACCCTACGTAAATTCATTTTTATCAATACGAGTCCCATTTCATCAAATCTAAATCTATCACAATGACAATCAACACTTGTACTTATAATTGGTTATAATTTGCCCAATTCATGCACAACAACCTATTAAATTTATGAGAGTTTCAGCTACATGATTATGCTTCATGTGCACTGGAGAATTTGAGTGAGACTATTGACACTTGGGAAAAAAATAAGAGTATTTTTATAAATAATGACATACTTCTCTTTATTTAATGAATATAAAGGCAAAATTGTCATTTAAAAAAAGATTAAATACAAATTTTTTAGTGGTCGCCTTTTTTTTGTTATAACTAGTGATTTTGGGACATGTAAGGTATTAAAATGAAAATGCAGGATGTATATATGCAAATACTAAAACTACATGAATCTATTTACAAATTCTATATGGGTTTATACAGAAAAAACTCTTTTCTTTATTTATTAGTTTCTTTTAGTAGAAGCATTCTTTAATTACACGGTTGTGACTATTCATTGTTTGTTTTTATTTTTATTTTTAATATTGGTGTGTGACATCTGGCATTGGACTTGAATAGTTGACTTGGTTTTATGCTGACCGTGCGCAAGGAGATAAGAAATTAAATGAGGTCTCCCTATGAGGGCTTCCTAGTGATCGAGTAGAAGTGGGCCACGCCCACTAAAGTCAATGAAATGCCTTCGAAGAAGAAAACCGATAGGGGTTTATCTTTTTACTCGAAAGGCCCCACCTAATATTCCCTAACCAAAGGTCTGATTTTGGGATCCCATGAGTTCATGTAACTAATCTTTAATCACTTAAAAAGTAAAAAATTAACAATATTTCAGAAGGATTTTTTTTTTTTTTTTTTTGGTTTTTAAAACGGGGGGTGTTGCAACCATTTGGCCTAGACTAATCCCTACAGGGCAAGGAGAGCCAGGTAAATCCCATATGACCCCAATATGATGGTAATGCAGTTTCGAACACTCAACCTTTGAATAGACGGATTTATATAAGTTAAATGTTTGAATAAGATAATAGTGTGAAACAATTTGATTTAGTAAGAGAAACAATTTGATTTAGTAAGAGGAACGTACATTATTATGAATTTAAGTTATTTTCACTAAAAATGGAAAATTGAGAAGCTGCTCTTACACCTAAAATCGAAGAAGCCATGAGGATACTATTAAGAAAATTGTGTTGCCCGACTGTCATTGGGCCCATATTAGATCGAGTCGACGGAGTGCCGCGGATGAACTCCCAACAAGTTTCATTTGGTTGAGTCAAACTCTGTCAGAATTCCCACATTGACGAGGAGATGTGGGATTTCAGGAAGGATATAATTCAGTTAGAGTTGTAATTCTTAAGAATTACTCTATATAAGAAAGATTGGAATCCTTACTCACACGGAAACGTATAAGGTTCTGAACGAGTTCGGTTCCAACATTCATTTGAGAATAATTAGTTCTTTCAATATGTATCGAAACCTGATTAATGCATTTGACAGTTTGGATGTTGTGATAAGGCTGGGGATCACCAGATTTAAGACCTCTTCATCGTAGTTTTCTCCTCTCCGATTGCTCGGTTGGTTCTCTCCAACAGAAGCAAAGAAGAAGAGGAAGACGGATTTGCACAGGGAAGATTTCTCGTTTGGCTGCTCTAAAACAGGAGGAGTTTTCGTTTGATGATTTGCAAGAAGGAAGAAAAGTTGCAACCGTCCTTTTCCTTCTAGAAAAGTTGCAACTGTCCTTTTACTTCTAGAAAAGTTGCAACTGTCCTTTAAATTCCAAGATCATTGCTAATCTGTTTTCCAACCTCGTGACGAGCGCCAGAGAATTTTTGCTGCAGGCCAATTCTTCGGGCCAGGCCACGTTGACCCGACCCGTCTTCAGCCTGGCCCACTTCATGCAGAGAATCTGTTGCGGCGCTGGTACAGTGACGCCGGCGCGACGCAGTTGCTGACGCAAGAGTGGGTCCAGGTCTTATTGGTCGACAGAAACTTTGTCCATCCATAACTTTTTCATCCGGATTTGGATAGACGAGCGGTTTGATTCTACATATTTGTGGTGACGAGTACTATCCAAAAGCATTGACAAATTTTGATTCCAGTGATCAATTTTTTTTTTGACCCATTGTAGTCATCTTTGACGTTCAAATTTTGTCGCGTGATATCTGGGTCATCTAAGCTTCAATGGATGATCCGTTTGTGCCTGCAGACTCCTGGCAACGAGAACTATATAGAGGCAATGAAAGATTGATGATCCAATGGTTAGAAAAGTTCTTGGTTAGCTATCACGGTCAGTGCTATCTTGACGTTTTTTATTTATTTATGTGTTGGATTTATCTCATATAAATTTGCACTGTATGACCTATTCGAGAGTGATATCTTCAGCGAGAAGTACCCACTTGTGTAGAGATATCAGATGTATGCCTTTTCTTAGAATTATACGTTTATTTGTTGTGATAAGATCCAACTTATATTTTCTTTTGATGAACCCTTGACGACCATTGTAGTATTCTTTGAAGGTAATTTGGGCATTACCTTCTGCAGTGGGGGTATAATAATTGATCCGTTAAATATTTAATTTGCGGATCAAGGGGTCAATGATTTAATTGAATGAATGTGAGCACAATCCAACGGTACAAAAGAGAGATGATCTCTGGTTAGTGGTTTAAGAATTGATAAAAAACCACTAGATCTTGGATGAAAATAATCTATGATGCATGCATGTACTATTGATTGCCTAATGTATGCGTGACTTACAACTAGGTTGATCGGATCACTAATAAAGTGTTGACCATGATGAGAAAACTAATTGATCAATGTGTTCTAATTTTATGTCTATTGTCATGGTCTTCCACTTCAGTGAGGGTGTATCTCTTACGTCCTAGGCCTCTTAAATATTTAAATTTCAATGAAAATTTAAGGTAAGAAATAACAATAATTTATTTAAGTCAATGGGACAAGAGAATATGACGGGATAGATCTGATGAAGGTGTAAGAATGGAACTAGTGGATTGATTTATGGTTTTCCATGTAATCTCAAGGATAGAAATTGAATTTTTGAATTCATTAAAATAAAATCTGGAGATTGTAAGCATTTATAAATATGGAATAAATTTTGTGATGTGTTAAAAAATGATGTGAGTCTAAATTATATTTAACTCTGAAAATCCAATTTGTCATATTTTGGGGATGCTTTACTAATTACTATTCTTTGATGAGTAAAAATTCGTGGCTCAACTGGTGATAGAATAGATTAAGGAAATCTATTATGAGGCAATATAGTTATAATTTGCATGCATGGAAGATTGTTGCATTTTTTTATTTTATTTCTGAAATGATACTTGCTCGCTTAATAGAGCTTGTAATGTATAAATCTTCTAGTTTTAATTATTCTGTATGTGTCGGATGTGTGGTTTGACACACTTATGGCACTGAAAATATGACACGTCAACAAAGACAGAATAAACAAACTGTTTGGAATGATATCTTTTCCCGACCTTGGTATTTGTGAGCCAAGTCTGAGAGGAAAATGGTTGAGTAACTCTTTTTCGGAATAACTAGACATGTAGTTGAGTGATATCATACACTCTACAATATGCTAACCGTTTTATTTGTCCAAATTTAAATGGGTGGAAGCAATTTGCTACTCTGATCGATGACTTTAGCAAATACATTTAAATTTATCTGATTTGATATAAGCTTGAGGCACTGTAGAAGTGTTTTGAGTGGTATACTGCTGAGTCATGGACCAAAAGAACTAAAAAGTTAATGGATGAGATTCGTTAAGTAGGGGAGCGTACCTATGAATGATTTAAGTATATTGTGCATGCATAAGATCATACATTTATATTTAATTCTATACACCCCACAGCTAAAATGATGTGGTTGGAAACTTTTAAATCATTTTATGTTTGGATATATTAAATCTATGTTAATTACACGTATCTTCCGCTGTGTGCTGTAAGGGGGATATTATTAAGTGGAAAATATATATTGAGTCAAATACCTTCTAAAATTTAGTCTAATAGACCCATTTATGAGTTATGGATTGGTGCCAAACCTAAAACTTTACCTATGACATTGAGAGGATGTGTTATATATAAACTATTACGGGCCACAATTATAATACCAACTGCAAATGAAAACGAAGAAAATCATTCTTTCGTTGGAAAATTGAATCATTTAAAGGGATATCGTATGATCAATCACAAGTATCGGATTATAACCATAGGTCGGAATGTGCGTTTCCTCATAGATCCCATATAATTCCTAGATATGTACCACAACATCTCTGAGGATGGAGGGTGTTACGGAAAGTGGGAGTTTCAATGTTGGTAACATTGGAAATGTAAGTCCTGGTCAGGGCCCACTTGACAATGAACAACCTGGGTTATTGGGAGTCCTGTAAGATTGATAACATTCGACGTGGTTGGATAATTTGTGCAGTTATTTGGTAAAAATTGTACAAAAATCTTAATATGTCATTCGTTGTCAATCTATACAATAGGATGATTGACTATATACTATAGACGTGAATATAAAATAAGAATCGGGCATGGCAATTAGTCGATCCACCTTAGGTGTGAAGGGCCATGGGTTATTGGCAATAAAATGATAATGACATATTGGTAAACAAGCATGATGGGTGGCATAAGGATTTAGAAATAAAAGGATTTGGTTACGTGGAGATTATCTCTCCGAGCATAAATTCCTATTTATGTGAATCGTAAGGGTAATGGTTGGTTGCGAGAATTTGTAGTTGCACCTGGTGGATGTAAATGATGTGTTCCTAAACAGCGAAAGTAGGAAAAGCTTTATATGTAATATGTGGATTTGGTTGTGCAAAGATCATGGGGATAAATGTGTACAAATTATTTTAACATGAAAATTTCACAAGGCCATACGTGAAACTCATTTATCCCCGTCATATGAGATATGCATTTAGGTCAAACAAGTGGGGGTAGTTATATATTTATCATTGGATGATATGTTGATTGTTAGTGGCGAATTGAAAACAATCTCCAAGCAACAGTGTTGAAGTTTTGATTTGAGATGGAAAATATGAGTTAAAACATGATGTATTGGGCATATGCAGCAACTATGTACGCCGAATCTGGTACAGACTTTGTCACATGGGTCCGAATAGGACATTGTGTTAAAACAGTAGGATATGGAGATGTGCAAGCCAATCGACACTCCCATTTGCATGTGTATGAAATTGTCTAACAATCAGAATCCCATTAGTGAGAAGGACATGCTCATGACCGAAGACATGCCTTACTCGATAATAGTGGGAGGAGCATAATGCATGACACCCTCATTGTGCATAAAATGCTGCAATTCCGGATTTGTGAGACCAGAAATGGATCGTCGTTGGTCTCATAATCAGATTCCAAAGTTATCCAAGTATGCCTGTTATGGCAAGTCAAAAAGAGGAATCTGGGTACATCAAATACATTTGCTAAACCGTTTTTTGTGGCACGGTTGTTGTCTTGGAACTGCATGGTTGTATGGTTGCCTTTAGAGATGATGACTTGGACAAGAGGGAGTCTATGTTTGGTTATATTTTAATCCTTTTGCAAAGGTCTTGATTTTCTGGTATAAAGAAAATAGATACGATAACTCTGTTGAGAATAAAAGTTGGGATACAACCTGCGATGCAGAAAACCAAGTGGCCATCATGTTGGATCTCTTCATTGATATTTGAAGTTGGTAAGAATCGATGTGCCGGTACAAATGTTATGAGTCTACCATTACATCGATGAATGGAATCACAATTCCACAATCCCTCATGATATTGAATTGTGATATCCGTATATCTAAAATATGGGAGAGAATTTTAAGATTTCAATCTCAAGGATCCCATTGGTGGAATTGATGTGTATTCCTTTCATTAAGCCTTTTGCTTGGCTGGAGATGTAGGGACTGGAGTATATGTTGATGTATTTTGGCACGTTTGATTTACATGGCATTCGTGCCAAGTGAGAGATTGTTAGGAAAATTATGTGGTCCGACTGCCATTGAGCCCACGCCAGATCAAGCCTGGCGGAGTGCTACAGATGAACTCCCAACAAGTCTTGATTTGGTTAAGTCAGACAAGGATCAAACTCTTTCTGATATAGTTTGGATTAAGTTCAGAATCAGTTGGCAGTATTCCCACACTAGTCAAGAGATGTGGGATTTCAGGAGGTGTAGAGTTTGGATAGAGTTGTAACTCCTAGGGATTGCTCTATATAAGGGAGATCGGAACCCTTGCTTGATTATCCAGTAGATCTGAGAGCATTCGCATCGAGTTCGCAGGTCTACTTCATACAGTAACGCACAAGGTTCTTGGCAAGTTCGGTTCCAACAGCATCTGAGACTAGTTAGTTCTTTCAGATACGATACCTTGATACGTTCAACTAGGCAGTATATCCATATCACATTGTATTGAATTCTTCATTTCCATTTGCAGAAGTCATGTCTTCGCCTTATCAAGGTATACCCTTGCTGTATGCTTGCCATGGGTGAATTTGGATGCATCCCAAATAACACGCAATACTAAGTTTTCTTGTCACGCCCCCAAAAGTGAAACCGGGGTTATGCGTGAGATTAGGGCCAATTAAAAATTTCTTGACATTATTAAACAAACACAACCTGGCCCCAATCATGTCCCATAGGATCGAAGTCCGCGGTGAAGTATAAATATTTCCTCGATAACCACAAAACACAGCGGAACATCATAATTAAACAAATGGTACAATATAACATTTCAGAGTATGCACATCTTTCTTTTCTAGAATTGAAGTTTAGCAAAAGATAACAAAAGTGTATTAATTAATGACTTCTAACAAAACCTAAGCTAAAAGAGAATAAATACGAATTAACAAAAGTATGAAGGCACTCGTGTGCTGGTCACGACGACAATACCGTCGACACACAACTCGTACTCATCATCAGGCTAAACTGCCTGAAACAACGCCTCCACTTTCCCAAAGGTAGATGTACCCGGTACCTATGCACCAAGTGCAGTATCAGACACAACGGTCGGCAGGCAGATATAAATATAAAACATCAGATATGTAGAACGAATCAAAGTATACGAGTAAACAAGATCATATGAAATGCATAGCATTTGAATCAATATCAAACTAACAAAGTAGACGGTCCAAACATAAAATCAAGGTGGTCAAGGTGGCTGATCCGGACATTCCATCGATGTGGTCGACAATGGTGTCCATACACTAATCCGGTCTGCAGACGGCCTACTTGGCTCATGGGTTACTCGACCAGGGGACCTGGCCCAAGCGCATTCAATCTTGCCGCAAGGTTCTCTAATGACTCATGGACTACTCAACCAGAGGACCTGACCCAAGCGCATTCAATCTTGCCGCAAGGTTCTCTAATGGCTCATGGGCTACTCGACCAGAGGACCTGGTCCTAGCGCATCCAATCTTGCCTCCAAGTAAACGAAATATAAAAAGGGATCCTAAATCCATCATCTAAGTTCTCCAAGTAATCCACAACAAAGAAAAGCAAACGAAGTCAATGAACATGTTCGTTACATGTAGATAGTACCAGACGGTGCGATTCAGAATCAAAAGCGATGGACAATCCAATCCTAAGTATAATGTTAATATCGAAGCATCGTACAACCTACTCAGTCAACTAAAGGGGTTAGGGTTCACAATACCCGGACGAACAATCTTCGTGCATAGATTTAAAGAAGGGTATCCCGTTGTCCCATGCCGTTCAAGATTGAATTTAGTTGAGTCCCGATACAACCGGATTAACCGTGAAGGACGTTGGCTCAAAACAACCTCACCATAAGTCAAATGAGTCCACAAAAGGGGGTAACCAAGTCCCACCTAAGTCCATCCAAGAATGAGGTCAAAATCCTTCCAAGAAGGAAATCACAGTTTGCTCGGTCGACCTGGCCCTTGGCCGGTCGACCCCCTGCACAGCGAGCTCGGTCGACCTAAGAAAGTCAGGTCAACCTCCTCCATGTGTACCCGGTCGATCCGGCCCAGGCTCGGTCGACCGGCAGTTGTAACTGAAAATGGTGCACAGTGATTTGGTTAGGTTCCAGAGAACCTGACCCTGTGTCGCCAGTCGACCGAGCCCCTTGGCCGGTCGACCGCATACACTACAGTTACAGAACCCAGGTTCTGTGACTGCAGTGAAATGGGTCTATTCCATTCCTCTCTTCCCTGAACCTGATATATAATCAAAATCATGGATATAACAAGTCCATTCTAATCCCAACAATCCCTCAAATCAAGCCATTAACATTAAACTCCATTTCATTAGGCTAACAACCTAATTATCATGTTTTCAAACCTCTAAGGCATCTATTGAGCAATTAACATCTAAATCATCATTAAATCATCGAATCAAATGAGAGACAAACATATCCAAGCATATATATAAATATCTACTTGCCTTTCGTCGAAATTGCATAAATCCACAAATCCTAGCTCCATAGTCCAACAAACCAAACCTAAGGGTAATTAGCAAAATAAAATTAATTAAAATATAAACCAAAAGAAAAGGAAGCTCTAAGCTATCTAGCACACTACTACACCCAAAACGTATTAACCCAAACCTAAGGGAAAAGAGAGGCTTACCAAACAATGAAGCTTGAAATTGGGAATGAGAAGCTCGCGGGGTCCACGCGGAGATGATGGAGATCATCGGAGGTTGTGGGGCTCACTTGATTTGTGGCCCACTAAATTGGTGGTGATGGAGGGTATTGGTGGTCCATTGTCAAGGAAAAGGAAGGAGGCAAACAAAGAAAGAATGGAGAAAGAAAGAGAGAGAATGAATTAGAGAGAGAAAGAGATGATGACATGGTAAGATGGGTGGGAGAAAAGGTCAACTGATGTTGACAATGAGTGGAGTGAGGTGAGGGAAAATGAAGTGGATGTGGGTGGTGTTACTCACGTGGTTAATGAGTGGAGTGAGTGAGAGAAAGAAAGAAAGAGATAGAATGAGATGGGTGACTTAGAGAGAGAGAGAGAGAGAGAGAGAGATGAAGAGAGAAAGAAATGGTGAGATGGGTGGGGGAGCTCAATCACGTGGCAGCAAGGAGGGTGGAGGGAGAGATGAGTGAAGAAGGAAGAAAACATAGAAGGAAAGAAAGAAACAGGGAAAGAAAGAAATGAACAGTGGAGGGGAAAAATGGGGGAAAAACAGAGAGAATGAGAGAGAAACAGGGAATAAAATGAAGAAAGGAAAAATGGGGAAAAGAGAAGGAGATGGAGTGGGTCGCCGGAGATGGTGGTGGCCAACGGTGATGGTGGTGATGCCGGGACGGTGGCAGCGCAAGATGGATGAAGGAGAGAGGAAGAATGAGAGAAGAGGAAAAAGGGGGGAGAAGGGGCTGCTGTTGTTGTTGTGGAGTGAATAAGATGAGAGGGGGAGAGGTCTGACCTAGTAAAGGAAAAGGGGGAAAGTGGAAATGGGGATGGGGGGGGGTGGCGGCGGGCTTGCACTTGGGTTAAGTGGGGTGGGGCATGATGGGAGTGAGATGATGAGGTGGGGTTAAGTGGGGTGGGGCACGTGGGATGAGATGATGTTAGGTGGGATTATGTTGGTGGTTGAGGTTTGACTTATTGGGAATTAATAAAATAAGTTTAGGTGGGTTCGGGTCAGGTCGGGTTCGAGGGTCCGGATCGAGATGCAGCAAAAGGATAAAGTCCTGGAAATTAGGTAATCTACCCGATGGTGCCAAAATCGCGAAAAATACTAAAAAGCCTTCGGAACTTTCTGAAAATAGCGACACACACCCCTACTGTACCAAAACGGGCTCGGATCTCAACCCAACTTCGCACGTGCGATCCTAATGATTAATCGGACCTGTTTGGCTTATAAACGAGCTTAATTATCTAAAAACACAATTAACTAAGCTAATTACAGCCTTGGAATTTCGGGATGTTACATTTCTTGCCCAAGATGGGTGGGTGTGTAACTCAGCTCAGGGTAAATCCATATAGAATTTTGATGGCTTATGCTGTTGAACCAGAAGTTTCAACCTATTCTCTGATTTGTTATTTTGAAATTTTTTTTTTTTTGTTTTGAATTATAAGAAGACTGTTAGGAGTTGATTAATAATAATTTAAAAAATTCCCGCTCATCTCTTAATATTGGACCAGGTTCTCAATTTCTCATAGGTTAGAAATTAAAAGCACAACCCAAAATTAGCGCTAGCTGGGTTCGGCTTATTCGAGCTCCGGCTGGGCTTGAAAATTCACAGGATCATGATCAGTGGTGAAAAGGTAACAGTAGTATTTCAGAAGTTAGAACGCACTGCAGCCAGTGGGTACAAGTCTTTAGCCTCTAATATTGCTCGGGTTCTTTAAAAAAAAAACACATAACACGAATTACGTATACGGAATTATAGTGCTAAGTGCATACTTAATTTAAAGCCCAGGGCGTGGGCCCGGGCTTGCAACTTTTTCCAAACTCCCATCCTTGGTGATAGCTCACTATGCTCAATTTTATGCTCATCAACTACTTGAATTCCTTCTTTATTGCCAAAAGCTTGAATTCCTCATTTTTTATTCTAAAAAAAGAAAAAAAAAAATGAAAAAGCGTGACTGCAATTTTGTGGCTCATTTCCTAGCCAAATCAAAACCTCCTTTTAATACTAATCTTTAGAAAAGAGAGCAGCTCCTTATATAAGTGATAAAGAGTAGCAGTTCTCAACTGGCTATATAGCGATCAAACCCTACTATGCCCCTCTTTTTCCCCCTCCCCACCCACACACACAGACAGAGAGAGCTTGAGATGGCCAGGGCTCGTATCTAATGGGCAGATCCAACAAATGAGAATTGGAAGGATGTGTCTCAATTCTTTCTCACCTACCTTTCTCTGCTTGTGCAGTGGCATCAGTTGACTCGTCTCCTTGGAAGGGAGTAATTGTAGAGGGTAACCTGAGTTGAGAAATCATTTAAGACAGATGGATATAGACTTGTCTGGAATAGAATTCATTTTCTGATTGATTTCTCCTTGTAACGATGGATATTGCTTTGCAATTAGGAATCAAAACTCATCCCTCTCTAACTAAAACGGGTGCATAAGAAAACAAAAGTAAAGTTAAAAATTGAAAACAGGAAAACCAATAGTCTATAAACTAACTATCAAATTAATCAGAAAACAAAGTGAGAAGTAGGCCATGTTCAACTTCAAGAGCAGCAATAGCAGCAATATCAACATCAACATCAACACCAAAACATATGCATGCATACAACAACAACAACAACAACAATACTAATAATTCTCTCGTAAACAAAGACTGAAGAATTCCCTCATAATAACAATCAAATTCATTATAGTGATGGGATTCCCAAGACAGAGACCAATTGTGTATGCTCTCTTTCTTTGTCAAAGTCTGGACTTCGAATTCCTGCATCAGGGTTGTCGACAATGAAACTGAAATGCATGTTGTCGGATGTTATCTTCTCAGGATTACCGGATTTCTCAACTCAGGTTACCCTCTACAATTACTCACTTCATCAATTTTGTCGGTGGAAGGAGAAAAGCTTTGTCTCCCCTTTTCATCACCTACCTTACCAGCGAAACAGTTTTCACCTACCTTACCAGCCCAACAACTATAACATCCATGAGATCTCTGTTTGGATTTTGAAAAAAATCTCTCACTTTCCTTTTTTTTTTTGGATTTTTTTTTCATAAAAAAAATAGCCATAAACCCTGATTACACAAATTGACTAAAAAAGATAATAAAATATCGAATTAGGTCGCAACCAAAAGACTAATTTGCTCAAGAACGACATTGTTAGGGGTCGTTTCCAAAGAAACCTTTATTAGAGTCTTCCCCATTTTCATTTCACATTTTCTTTCTAAAATCTACATTCTCTATGCAAAGCAAATACACTATTGCTACCAAAATCATATTCAAGCAACACTTGGAAAAGTATAGTATTTACCGTCAATTGCAAAATGATATCAAGATCAAGAATGCTCTCACAAGGGCAGAGAACTTACTATTAGAGTTCTAGGTACAAATTTACTGGTAAAATTGTAGGTAAAAGACCTATTGAATAGATTATTAGTATATATTTTGGTATTTGTGACACAATAGGTTCATCTGTTCCTCTATCTCTTGTCCATAGCTGGGACTAAGCCCAGCAGCTCTCTCTGCCGTTGCCCCTCAGCCATCGAACTTAGAAATGTGAAGACAAGGGAGAAAACAAATACAGGGGAAGAAGAAGGAACAAACTACAAAGGAGGCTTTCGTTTTTTTGAATGCGTCCTAACGATATTGTTTTGAAGAAGAAGGAGGGAAAAACCAAAAAGAGGTTTTCTTAAACATGCCCAAACAATATCGTTCCAGGGAGAATTGGTCTTTTTTGGCTACGTACGACACCCTAATTCGATGTTTTAGTGTATTTTTTTAATTACTTTATGTAATCAGATTGTCTTATTGGATTGTTACTACAGGGTAAGCCTCCACCTCTTTTTCGAGTTTTTCCTGTTGGAGACCACCTTTAATCAGTCCAATATAATAAAACACCTCCTTTGAATTTGCTTCAACCATGTTTTACATTGTTCCAATACTCAGTAATGCTCGTTAAGTTTTGTCACACCAAAACTGAACAACAAATAATTTTTTAGACCTTATAACTAAGGATCAAGATGTTCTAACCTGATTATCTCATAATTTCCTACTATATGTCCAATTGTTTTTACATCTTTTTATTATCACGCATCTGGGTAGACTCACTAAACAGGTGCTTATTTTTTATAAGCAAGAATTAGTCATGCCCATAATTTTACTATAGGAGGAAGATTCTAACAGCTGGTTTATGGACATCGGTTGTTGCATCTGTAGTTCTGTACCCTTGATGAATTGGGTTTTGTACTTTTGTGGATCTGTAAATTTTCGAGGTGTCCATGACAATGTGTACATTGTGATTCGGATAGTTTGGGTTAAGGTAGATCTTGGTAATGGGATTTGGGCTTGTTTGCTTACTTTCCATCGAATGCCCAATGGGATTTCATGTGTCTTATCACTATGAAGTAAATTAATCACTGATACAACATCCCAGAGAGCGCGCGTCGGAGAAACTAAGTAGGCAAGCTTTTGTATCTATGAAATGATTCCATCGAAGTGAGGAATGGCTTACATCAAGTGGGCAGATTCAACCAAAAGGAATTGGAAGAATCTCTATCATTCTCTCTCACCATGGTGAGATCCCAGCCGTTCATGTAATGTCTTTTTCCTGACTGAATGCTTTGACCCATTAGAGAGAGGTGACCCAACTCGTCTCCTCAGAAGGAACGTGTTGAGGTCATGGTCCACCATCGCTCTTGAGCGGTCATGATTGTGGTCGAGCCCTCCCCATCGTCCTCACCATAAAACTATTGTTGTGCCGATTATTATCACAAATTGGTTTTGAGATAAGTGGTAGTTCAATTGCGCTTTCTTTTTTTTTTTTTTTTGTTTCCATTTTAAGAAATCATTGAGAGAGATGGGTATATGTTTAAATTTTCCATTTGCTGCCTCCTTTCCAGCATAGACAATACTTAGCAATTAGGAATCAAAAGTCATTTCTTCCCTAAAATGTGTGCATAAGAAAACATAGGTATTATTTAAAAACCGAAATGGAAAACCAATAGTCTATAAACTAACCAACAAATTAATCGTAAAACAAAGTCACTAGTCCATGCTTAACTTCACCAACAGGAAGCAACATCAAAATCAACACCAGCACCAACAATAACATAACTAAAAGAAAAGGACGGCATTCTAAGAGAGAGAGAGAGAGTACCCTGTAGATAGAGGCAGAGAGGAGTAGTGCTCAGAAACAAAGACTGAAGAGTTCCATCCAAATAATGATTAAAAACCATTAGACTGGCTGGATTCTCATGACACAGACCGATTGCGAATGCTCTTTCTTTCAAAGTCTGGGCTTTGGGTTCCTACATGACGGTTGTAGGCAATGAAACTGCAATGCAGCTAGAACTGTTGTTGTTGGAAGAGGAGGAGAGTAGTCGTTGTTCTTCCGTGTCGCTTGAGATCCAACTATCAATATGTTCTTTGTAATTAGGATACGAACCAATCTCTAGCTTTATGAGAATTTCTTCAGTTTCACCAAGAAGATACGCTGCATCTCTGACGCTCTCTTCTTTCAATTCCATGGTACAGCAAATGCATTTCATGTATATCACTCTTGGTAAGTTGGTAAGACAAGCACCAACTATATCAGCAATTGTTTTTTGTACCCATTTAAACATTGTATCTCCATTTTCAAGCTTTCGAAGAAGAATTGTCTGGCAGATTTTATACATCGAATTAGCTGCTAAAACCTTGGCAGGCCAATCACGAGGATCGTTTTCTTTTTCTCTGCTAGTAGTATAACCCAAAACATATTTTTCCATTCTTCGTGCAAGTTCTTCGACAATTTCATCAGCACTTTTTTCAAGGGCCAATTTCTTAAGATCCTCGCCGAGCCAACGGTCGTTAGTATCAATTTCTAGCCAGAAAATATCTGCTGCCTTCCTCATGTTAATCAACCTTCGATCATCCAGTTTCTCTTCTATGAGTCTGATGTACTTGAGACTTTCATGAACGCCACATCGCAGTAGTATGACATCTTTTCTAAAGGAGGGAGGTGCTATGGCGATCGCGATGCTTGTGAGGGTCACTATAGGTAGAGCCCAACAATTTTGAGAAGGTTCTTCAGGACCTAACAAGGCAACTTCGGTGCTGTTAAAATCCACCACTCCTCGGAAGCCTTGCAACACTGTAAACTTCGTTAAAAGTCGTTTAAAATATTTTGGTGGGTTGTTTTTGCCCCTGCGGATCCAATGCTCTGTGTCCTCGTAGCCATTGGTCATGATCAATTGGACCAAGTCTTCCTCCCCATCAAGGTGTAAAACATGTCCTCTAAGACTCTCATTTGACCCAGACTCAGATCTCCCTAGTCTCTTGCAGCAGCAGGAGAGTCCACTCAGACTGAGCCTAATCAATTTGCTCAGTATTACTACTGCATATTGCATTACCATGAACACATTTAAAATTTGATTTCTGGAGAAATGGGAGATTTTCCTGAGCCCCCTGCTGCTGAAGTGGAATGGTAAAGGGCTTTGTTTCCATTCCACTAATTTCTGAACCCAGTATTTCTCTACCTTAAACTTGCCTTTGGGGCTCCTGAAGCTAATGACATTGAACAATCTGATAACAGGGGCAATGGTACCCACACCTATGGCAATTGCTTGAGAGATTAATACCAATGTTATTGACCATGTGTAATCAGATTTGCTATCACAGAAAGCTAAAGACCTCATAATGAAGGATCTAACTGTTGCCTGCAGTAAGATCAGTCCACCGAGGAGACAGAAAACTCCTGAAGCAGTGCAAGTTGCAGAGCGCCCCACTACATACTGAGGACTGCCTGTGTGAGCAATCATCCAATGTTTCTCGACATGCTTTCTCAGTTTCTCGTCAAACTTTCTCAGTTCCTCATCACTAGAGCGCTTTTGAAAATACTGTTCTTTTAATAAATTCTTTGCAGGCGGAATCATTATAGCAGTGGAGCACAACATCACAAGCAAAACTAACATAAGAATCATGATTACAGCATGTTCAGGTAAGAAAACATAAATCACACCAGTACCCATCTGAATTCCAATGTTTATGATCACGGTGACGACAAGGATGCCCAGAGCAACGATGTTAGCCATCATCTCTGATCCATCCATTGTTCCTAAAGAGGTCATGAAATTACCCATCACAGTGCAAATCAAGACGGTGCCACTGAGCTTGGCGAGCTGATCTTGAGCGCGTGGCATGGAGGTGTTGAGATCCACTGGTAGTTTTGTCGCAACCGACAGGAGGGTCAAGGAAGTGGCATTGAGGGAGAAGAATCTGCAAGGAAACCAGAGCTTTCGGCTGCGGAAACCGAGAAAGGTGTCGAGTCCCATGAGAAGAGAGCACAAGGAAGAAGCTCCTGCTATATAGAGGCCAATCCATGGCAGCGGTTCACTAAATTTAGAACTGTCCACCTTGCACAGCGAACTCATCTCTTTTCTTCAACTATTCTGAAATGTTTCTTTGGTTACTGCCTCTGTCTCGTACTGGTTTTTCCGGCAAAGATCTTATTCCTCCAAGTCTTCCCAAGTCTTCTTTTTTTCTGTGTACTTGACGAGGTTGGAAAAATAAAATATACTTTAACAGGGCTCAAGATAAAGAAACAATAGTTTATCCAAAAAATTAATAATAAAGGAAGTCTACTTTGACTTTGACTGGTCCCTGTTAATTAGCCGCCACATAAATATTTTTTAATAGAAAATGTACAATATATAGAAAAACATATATCACTGATCTAGTGTGCAACATGTACATTGAATCCATGTGTGAGCCCCTCGCAAATTTACATTGATGTGGTCTTTCTCACTTATAAATGGTCTAAATCTTTTATATATATATATATATATATATATGAGCGAGATATCTCTCCCCTTATAAGAGATTGTGTAGGGGCCTTTACATTCATATCCAATGCCATTTACTTAAATGTGAGGGTTCTCATTCATATCTCTCATAGTAGCATCTCCCTATATATATATATATATATATATATATATATATATACCAAAAAAACAAAGTTTATATATACATATATGTATATTTTTCTTTTATTTGCAATTTTCAATATTGCAATATTCCATATTCAAGAACACTAATCACATTATTAATGACTTGTATGATTTTACAGTACCGGTGCTAACTTATATTGAGTTAAAATTTGAGAATAATTATAAATAGAGCATTTATTTTAAGTGACTCGGGTTTTTTTTAGCCTTGCTATGTGCAAATATAGGGGATATATTATATCAAATTATCCAACATCAAAGTGACAACAATTTTCATGCTATAGATGATTTGTGAATTCTCCAAATTTATTTGTATCTTACATGGGAAATTTTCAAAGAAAGTTAAAATAGAAAAAAAAAAACATCAATTTTACAATTCTCTCACTTTACTTTTCCATATATTTTATCACACCTTTATTTTACCTCATCTTTACTGTGATATGAAACCTGTTAATCTTACCACGCATGCAAATAAATACATCACGGTAGATTTGTAAAAAGTAAAGACTTTACAATTTTGTAAATCGCATATCGACATATTTTTTATATTGTAGAGAAATTTCTATTAGGGGGTGAGAAAATATTGTGATTTTTGAAAGAAAATGATCTTTTCCTTTTATTTTTCTTGGGTTGCCAAACATACAAGATATATGTTTTTTAAAATAAAAGATTATATTTTCTAAAATATTATATTCTTGTATTTTCTTTTGCATCTAAACAAACCCTTAGGTCAAAACTTAAAATATTTTCCAATGGGTTTCATATCACTCATACATATGTTGTATTTTGTTAATTTATTCACATCAACGTACACTTCCAGAAAAAAAAAAAACTCATGTTCTTCTCCCTTGGATTGGTCGACCAAAAAACAATTCATGTTCTTCTCCCTCGGATTGGTAGATTGAATCGAAGTTGTGCCAATATTCGTATGTTTGTAACCAAAATCCATCCAAACCACATTGTGGGATTCGTATATGGTAGGTCCTATTTCCAAGAAGTGTAAAATTTAGAGAGAGAGAGAGAGAATATTATGATTTGAAGTGGCCTAAATTGATCCATTAGTGGAGTAAAATTGATCTTCTTAAATGTCACGTGTGCGAAAAAGGACTTTATAGTTTCTACTGTATAACAAAGGTCTTCTCGGGGGTTGGTCTCCCTCCCGATTGGGTGGAGGGGGAAAGGGAGTCGGGGTGATTTAGGGAAAAAGATTTCTTTTGCGTGGAGAGTGATTTCTTGTGTTCCAATGAAGCTCACATTTATTTAAGTGCTCATATTTTGAGGAAAAGCATTGATAGTTACGTTCTTGAATTCATCCTTCATATTGATGTGCCATTCTTTTATTGAATGGAGAGTGAGTGAGTGACGCTGCGTACTGATAATATGAACCGTCGCTGTACCCAAGCCCGGCCCAAAATAAAAAAGGTTATTTTTAAAAACATGGGCCAGGCTCCGGTACAACAACTTTATACTATAATATGATATAGCTCCTGCCTCGTTCAATGATATTATTCCACGTCACCATGGAAATAGGAGAACTCAAACGATCTTTTCACTTACTACTTTGCTGGAGTGGTTTAAAGAACATTCATTTATTCAGGGTATTTCCCTAACCATCTAATCTCTGTTGCATAACCCCATTGTTACTGGCTGGATTAAGCAGGGGCCCACTATTCATCATTTAATCCGTCTTAGCTGTCATATGCATGAATATATTTTTCGTGGGCCATACAAAATCCTCTAAATCAATTTAATAAAGCTTGAGGTGATGTCATATTTCTTCTATTTAATCAGTTGAAAATTTATTTAAAATGTCAATATACTTTTATCATTTAATCGCTTGATTTTTCTTTTACATAGTGCCACATATGTTTTTATTATTTAATAAATTAATTATTAATTTAAATTTACTATATATTTCCATAATTTAATTTTTGTGATTTACAAGAGTCTTTAATAATAAAAGAGAACGTACAAGAAATCCAAGTTCTAATATGATAAGTCCTAACATGGAAATATATATGTTTTGTAGCCCCATGGGGCTTGTGCTCTATTCATGTTAAATTCAAGGCAGGGATATTTGATAGATCTTATGTCAAATGCAAGCCATGATAGAAATAAATAAATAAGACCCCTATTCCATTATATAAGCCTCGCACATAACTTTCGTTCGAAATAGTTTGGTGAGCCCAAATATCAAATTTAGGGTCAATTCCATGCCTCCAACCCCTTCATCTGCGTCTCATAAGTTTAATAACTTCGTATAATAAAATTTGACCCCATGATCTAATGGTCTAGTCCATTCAGATTGGTGCAAACCCAACAGACCGAGTAAAATTATGGGGGAGGATTTTGATATTTCATTTTGAATCACTATCTAGTTGGGCCCCACATGCTACCTTGCATGGATTCATCTTTGTAAGGTGTGTACCCAAATATTAGCCAAAAAATGAATATATTTTATTAACACCATGTAGGCCATGCCTTTTGAGCTAATATCAATAATTTATCAGTTTGTGTAATCCTTCTTTCTTTGAGGGCATTGCATGTCTCTATTTTCTTTTGATTTCCTTGACTCCTAATTTAGGATTCGAAAGAAATTTCTTTTATCATTATTACTGGTAGTGTTGCAGAATTACTAACATCAACTCATCACTTTCATCTGCTAACATCCGCGGCAGATTTTCTTCATTTTTATGTTGTCAAATTTTATAAATTACTGGTCCTCTCTTTCTGATTCACAATTCAATGAAAGAAGGAGAGGGAAAAGAGAGGAAGAGTAAGATTGGGGGGAAAATTTTTTGGGGACAAAATTTTTTCCCCCTTCCCCCCCCCCCCCCCAAAGAAGAGGAATGATGGTGATGGTGACTGTAGGTCTCGTACAATGCCACGACAGTGTTGGGATCGGTTTTTGGACCAATCTCAATGTCATGATTCAAATAAGCTTTTTCACGTGCTATTATGTACCTGATGTACAAAAGTAAAGCGACTTACCCCTGCTAAAATCCGTGCGCTGAGTGTGCACAATGCACTTAGTCATGCATTGAAAATCATGTGAGGACCAGAATACCTATTTGCTGATGGTGGCTGGTTTAGTGTTTCAAAGTAAATATATCCCAGCATCCTGATTTTTCCTTCTGCACTCATTCCCACCGTAGACGGCAAAAGTTAATGGATTTTTGTTGCTCTGTTCTATCTTTATTATTATTGTTATCTGTTTATCTTGTATAGTGCCTTTATTTCTCATTCAAATTTTGATTTATTTTTTTTATTTTAATAAAAAAAATTCAGATTTTAATAAAAATATAATTCAATAGTGCTTCGTGTGGGATTCGACTTGTACTTGTCACTGTTTTAAAAAGACAATTATGCACTTACAGTATTTAACAGCGGATAATGACCAGTTCAGTTTGGTGCTTACAGATGTCTAAATTAAAGCGAAAATTCTTTGTTCAATGTTTAGAAGACTTAACAAAGGAGTCAATTGCACTGCAACGCGTTTTGTAGGCAGGTGAGACTAGACTGGAGGAAGGACGAACAAGGACCCGTAGGCATCTCCATATTGTACTGTGTTGATAATTCATTGCTTCCTTCTTTTATATATTGGCCGACAGCAACAACTCAGCAATTGACCTTACGCTGATTGTCGTGGAAGGGAGATTCCATTTGGCCTGCTCCTTAATCCATACCGGGCCGCCTTTCATCTTTATGTAGCTTTATATCTACTGCTATTATAAAGGAGGAAAAGTTGCAATTTTTTTTACTACACTATTGTGGGGCCCACTCCCAAATATTATCTCTATCTCTATCTCTTCTATTCTTCGACAGCAACAACTCAGCAATTGACCTTACGCTGATTGTGGTGGAAGGGAGATTCCATTTGGCCTGCTCCTTAATCCATACCGGGCCGCCTTTCATCTTTATGTAGCTTTATATCTACTGCTATTATAAAGGAGGAAAAGTTGCAATTTTTTTTTACTACACTATTGTGGGGCCCACTCCCAAATATTATCTCTATCTCTATCTCTTCTATTCTTATAAAAGAGAATAAAATGCACTTTGTTTTCACTATATCACATGGCCCACTTGCTTGTGGGTCCATTTGAATGCAAGTGTATGTATATATAAATATATATATATATATATACACACATATACACTTATCTACTATCTACTGCTATCATAAAAGAGGAAAAGTTGTAAACTTTTTTCACAACACTATTGTGGGGCCCACCCCCAAATATTATAATATAATATAATAATATATTATTATGAGAAATTGCAAACTTTTTCACTAGACCTTTGTGGGGCCCAACCTCAAATATTATAATGCAAACTTTTTCGCTACACCATTGTGAGGTTCACCCCCAAATAGTATAATATAATATAATATAATAATATATTATTATGAGAAATTACAAACTTTTTCATTACACCATTGTGGGGCTCACCCCCAAATATTATAATATAATATAATAATATATCATTTTGAGAAATTGTAAACTTTTTTACTAGACCTTTGTGGGGCCCAACCCCAAATATTATAATGCAAACTTTTTCATTATACCATTGTGGGGTTCACCTCCAAATAGTATAATATAATATAATAATATATTATTATGAGAAATTACAAACTTTTTCATTACACCATTGTGGGGCTCACCCCCAAATATTATAATATAATATAATAATATATTATTTTGAGAAATTGCAAACTTTTTCACTACACCTTTGTGGGCCCACCCCAAAATATTATAATGCAAACATTTTCATTACGCCATTGTGAGGCCCACCTCCATATATCTACTATTTACTATCTACTATCTGCTACTATTATAAAAGAGGGAAAGTTACTAGACCTTTGTGGGGCCCAACCCCAAATATTATAATGTAAACTTTTTCATTACACCATTGTGGGGTTCACCTCCAAATAGTATAATAATATATTATTATGAGAAATTACAAACTTTTTCATTACACCATTGTGGGGCCCACCCCCAAATATTATAATATAATATGATAATATATTATTATAATGCAAACTTTTTCACTATACCATTGTGGGGCCCACCCCCAAATATTATAATATAATATAATATAACAATATATTATATAATAATAATAATAATAATAAATCAATACCCTTATTATAAAAGAGAAGAGAAGTTGCATACTTTTTTACTACACCTTTGTGGGCTCCCCTCCCTCAAATATTATAATATAATACAATAATATATTCTTGTTATATTATAATAGTAATCATATAATATCTATGCCCTTATTACAAAAGAATAAAAAGTGTCATGCTTTTTCTCTACACATCTATGGGCCCCACTTAGTATTATGATATTATATATATACAATTTCTCCTATTTTATAATACTAATAGATATATATAAAATAAAAGAGAACTACACATATGTGGGCCAAAATAAAAGAAAAGAACTTGTCATGCTTTTTTTCTACACATTTGTGGGCCTCACTTAGTATTATTATATTATATTATATTATATATCTATAATAAAAAAGAACTACACGTCTGTGGGCCCCACTTAGTAGAAGAACTTATCATGCTTTTTCTCTACATCTAGACATATGTGGGCCCCACTTAGTATTATTATATTATATATATATATAATACAAGAGAACTACACATCTGTGGCCCCTACCTCGTATTATTATATTATATATGTATAAATAAAATAAAACTACATATCTTTGAGCCTCACTTAGTATTATTATATTATACCACTTAGTAGAAGAACTTAGCATGCTTTTTCTCTACACATCTTTGGGCCCCACTTAATATTATTATAATATCTGTATGCCCCACTTAGTATTATTATATTAGATATATATATATAATAAAACGAGAACTACACATCTATGGGCCCCACTTAGTATTATTATATTATATATATAATAAAAGAGAACCACACATTTGTGGGCCCCACTTAGTAGCAAAACTTGTCATGCTTTTTATCTACACATCTGTGGGCCCCACTTAGTATTATTATATTTCGATGAAATGCTTAGCTCAAATGACCATGAAAAGGGTTGTGTTTGAAGAATTTGTTCATTCGTTGCAAGAACTCAAATGAGAAATTTCAGTTGAGATTTTCATGTATAGAAAATCTTAACTTTGATCTCAATGCCTATAAAGACACGATTTGCTTGTTAGAGGAAGAGATGAGAACGCCAAAGATTGCTTGGAATCCTTGTAATTTGTTGTTGATTCGTTTAAAGTTATGAGTTGGGTACTATTTTGGTTAGCTAGTATTTTGTTTCATTGAATTTGGTATGTATTGGTTTTAGACAAATTTTTTTGGGAAATACGCCGGACTATTAATCTATATTGAAATTGGTTAGTGTTTTGCCTAATCATGTATGGCCAGAAAAGGTTGGTGTTCAACTCTTTTTTTAATTAGTTTCCTTCCATATATCTTGTTATTCCATCTTCTTCTTACTTTTTTCTATTGAAGCTTTAACTAAATTTCATAAGAACAATGAGTGAATGTAAATTATTTAATTTGCCAAAAAAATGAGCTATATGTAAACTGGTCATTCTCCATTGGGATAATTAATATTGAGTTTTTAAATGATTTTATTTTTTTAAATTATCATACTGAAAGAGTATGTTCCCTGCACGTGCATTCACTAGTATTTATATAACAAACACCCCATCTTGCTTCATTGCTTGCAGATGAAATCTCCACACCCCCATGGGGCCCACTTGAGATGCATGTATGCCTTTTCTATTGAATGATTTTCTACTCATTGCATAGGCAGTCATGGGGAATGAGTTTGAGACTTCCAAGTGTGGCAGATTAAGCATAGGACCTGAATTATTCATCAAAATCAGATGAATTGAAATGAAAAACAAAACTGTATTCAGTGAAGTGATAAAGACTTAAGAGAGTGACTCTTAACATTTTATCATGTTTAATTTCAAGTCAGTAACGAATAAATTAATATATGACATTGAAATATGAATATAAGAATACAATAGATTGAATGATTTTAAAAGTCCAAGCGAGCATGATATGATTATTGATAACTTATAATGACAATGTAAGTCAGGGAACTTCCAAATGGCAATAAATCTTTCATAGTTGTTATATATATATATATGGGAAGTTTCAAGTACAAAAGGGGGTCTTTCTAAAATGTACAAAAGCCCTTTTGTACTTGAAACTTCCCCAAAAGGGGTGTCCCTCTCCACACATGGTGAGGAATAGATGCACTTGAATATTTCCCATATATATATGGTGAGGGATAGATGCACATGAATATTCTCATATATATATATATATATATTTCTTTATATAAGAATTCAAACTCACGCACTCACACACATACTAAATAAGTCCTAATCATAAACGAATGTCGTGACTTAATTAACATAGAAACTGACTAGGATGTTGGGGGTGGATTGTCTTCTGAGCAGCTAATGGCCCAACAACTAATGTGAAAGAGTCAGGGAATCGCTCAGTAGTACACATACCAGGCCGAAGGCCATGGCGCGCCAAATTTTTTAGTCCCGACCTTGCCCAATGGGTAGGGACCCACACATGATCCTTTGTCCAAGACTTATGCATGATTGTCAAAACACATGGTGAAAGTATTGACCACTGAAGCACCCCAACAGTGTCAAAGTTCTGGCTTTAGATAATAATTGTGCAAGCGATGAAACCACAACATGATTGATGGACCCGATTTCTTCCCTCTCTCCCGCTGCCTCCGCCTCGGGTCTTTTCGGGGTTCGGCGGAGGGGATGAGAAGAAAAGATAAAGGGTTTCAACATCTTTTTTTTTTTGTACGGGTATGCCAATTTCACTTTTCTACTTGGAATTTAGGAATGGTGATCCGAAGATCCACCTTCACAAGTAGAAAGGGGAAATGAAACTTTTTCTAGTTTTCTATTGCACACATATTTCAAGAAAAGAGACAAGGGTTTTTTTTGAATGCCGTGAAAGGCGATTTCATTTGTTGCCGTGAAAGGCGATTTTGCCGTAAAAGGCGATTTACAAGTCTCATCCATTATGAAAGACAAGAATTGTGATTTTTGTCTCTAAAAGAAAAATAAAGTACAATAGAAATCAAGAAAAGGAATCTGACTTCTCATTCGATTGTGGGGACACGTTCAGATCGACGGTCGCGAGTCATGTATGGGCTCCTCCATCGTCCATGCAGATGAGAACACGATGCTTGGATTCTTGGCTCGGCTTTCTAACCTCAGATTTTTAAAGGACAAAGACCAAGAGAAGGTCTTATATCCGATAAAAAGCTAAGTAAACGGGCTGAAAAGCCACGTTTTAGCCATGTTGGTAGAAGAAGGGAGGTCCTTGGGGGGGTGGCCCCCCAAGGGTGCTTCAATCACCTTGTAGTTGCTCTTGCAGCAGAGTTTCTTTTCTTCAAATTGGCAGAGGTTCTTCTGATTTCTCTGGATTTTTCGGGATTTTTCGAGCGATTTTTCTGGACCCTTCTCCTTGGAAAAGCCCTCCTATTTATAGGCTTTTGGTGGCCATTAGGAGGGTTTATGAGCATTTAATACATTAATGCTCATAATGGGAGGAGTTACAAGTTTTAAATGATTTGTTTTGTAACTCCTTTTTCCTTGAATTTGATTGGTCGATGGAGATTAATAAGCCTTTAATTGCATTTAATCTCCATCATGGGAGGAGTTTCATGGCTTTAATGCCATAAATCATTAGATTTGTAACTCCCATTTGCTTGCTTTTGATTGGGCCGTTCAAAATAATGAGTTAATGACCGCATTAACTTGTCATAAAATGGGTCATTTATTCTCATCAATTGGCCGCCAAGTCGCTTGAAGAGTCGCGGGCCGCGCCGTGTCTTTTGGAATTCTTCTCGCGATGATCGCCGATGGATCCACACATTGTTTGATGTCGGATGGCGATGAAATTTCAGACATTGATTGATCTCGATGTGCCGGCAACATCTGTCCTGTCGATTTCACGATCGGGCGGGCAGAAAGTGTACTTTCTTTGACGATTTCGAGGCGTCGAATGATCATCCAATGATTTCGGCGGTGAATCCGTGATTTTGATAAAGATTGACGGATTTCATGCACGAAAAATTAGATTTTGGAAAAATCACAGGGGCCAATCAACTCGGATCGCGAAACGGACCCAAAAAAGTGGTCTTCCGGCGACTTTTGGGTCGCCGGAACTCCATGGTCGCCGGCGACCATGGGCCTTGGGCCCATTTTTTGGCCGCCTTCTGGTCGCCGTATCTTCGCCGTTTTTCGCTCTTTTTTGATGCTTTTTCTTCCTGTATTTTTCTTGACATTTCCCCTCATTTATTGGCCTGTTTTCCTTGGAGGAATCCTGACGAGAAGCCACGCAAATCGGAGCACAAAGTTTCCCATTTTTTGGAAAGCCGAAGACTTTGGTGCGCGGTTTTGCCGATTTTTTGTCAAGCGTTGAAACTAGGCCAAACGATGTCGGAATGACCTGAAATTCGACGTGGAGCTTCTTGAGCATTAGATAGGACCAACCATAGACTTTGGTTTGAGTTTTGAAGCCGTTTGGGGTCCCGCAAATGCTTGCCTTGATTTCGCCATGAGAGAAATGCCGAGCTTTGACTTGTGGTCAACCGATGTCCGATTGACCTGAAATTTGACAAGGAGCCTCTTGAGTAGTAAGTAGGACCAACCATGGGCTTTAGTTTGAGTTTTGAAGCCTTTTGGGGTCCCGCAAACGCTCGCCTTGATTTCATCTCGAGGAAAATGCCGAGCTTCGAAACTAGGCCAAACGATGTCCGTTTGACCTAAAATTTGACAGGGGACCTATTGGAGTCATTTTGAGACGATCCATTAGCTCCAATTTGAATGCCATGATTCCGGAGTACTCCGTTGCCGATGGGCCTGTTTTTGCTTCCCGAGAGTTGATGAAGGGTCAAATGTCGTCTGTTTGACTTGAAATTTGGCAGGGGGCCTTTTGGAGGTATTTTGAGACCATCCGTAGGCTCTGATCGAAGTTTTGAAGTCTTCGACACTGTCGCTGCCGGGAGCTCTTGTCTGGTTGTCGGAGGAGTGAAGTTGGGCCAAATGATGCCGAAATGGCCCGAAACTTCATGTGTACTCCTCTTTTGGCTGCTTTGAAGGATCTTGCAGTTTTTGTTTGATTCTGACAAGATCTGGTGCTTGAAGTGGCGCCTTCCTATTTATGGCAGGATGTGGCTCCATGTAGCTTTTGGTGTTGAAGGGACATAGTGACATTTTTGGTGTCAACAAATGCCCCCTCGAGGTACAGCGACGAGGTGCGTAGCTCTAGCAGTCGGTGTGCCTCGAAGAGATTTTGAAGGAGATCTTCTTGCTTGACCAAGAGTCTTGAGCATTTTCTTTTGATGGAGTTGCTTTTTCGAGCTTCCAAGGGATTTCGTGGTAATGAGATAGGTCATGTACCGTCTCAAGGCATGGATTTTGAAATGACATTTGGATGTGGGTTTTTGGTTTTTGGTTTTCCCTTTTAACCTTGTGAACCTAAAGGCTTTATGTGGCACATTAGGCGGTTAAGAAGGTTTTTTGGTTTTTTGACCTTGTGACCTAACAGGCTGTATGTGGCAAGTTAGGGGGTCGGGATTTTGGTTTTTGGTTTCGGTCTTGTGACCTAACAAGCTATATGTGGCAAGTTAGGGGACCATGGTTTGGCTTTTGGTCACTCTTTGGGACAATTTTGGGTCCATTGGAGTGGTTTGGTTTTTTGTGGAATGTCAATTTCAAGATTTGGCTTGATTTGGTGCATGGGGTTGGATGGTTTGGATTTCTTTTGGAAGCTCATGAAGCTTGGAATTTTTTGTATGGTCCAATCAACTCAAGAGAGGCATGGAACCATTTTTGTATGCTCTTGGTAAGAGAAATTTTGACTAAAAGCCACTTTTAGTGCCTAGGTGGTCAAACCTGGCTCATATGGGCTAACCCATGGGACCTTAAGCTTTTAAGAATGGCTTAGATCTCATGTGGTGTCATTTTGTAAAGAGTATCTAAAAATATCCCTTTTGTGTAGAGAATATCTAAAAATATCCTTACTTGGAGAGAATCTCTCAAGTTTCCTTGATTTTGGAAGAGATT